>OY998255.1:35133830-35571330 GCA_963922045.1 Persicaria maculosa
ATCTATACACATTATAAACATGTTTTGGACGAATTTGAGCGAAAACAGAGAAGTTTTAATGGGGCATAGAAGGGTGACACCGATATGCTCACTTTTGGCACGAAAAGGTCAAATTATAATCTATACCCAATATAAACAAGTTTGGGACAAATTTGAGCGAAAACAGGTTAGTTTTGATGGAGCATAGAAGGGTAACGCCGATATGGTCACTTTTTTCTCGAAAAAGTCACGGAAAGCTTTTCGCCCAAAAAGCGCTCATTATCATCTATACACAATATAAACATGTATGGGACAAATTTGAGCGAAAACTGAGTAGTTTGATGTGGTATAGAAGGGTGATGCCGATATGATCACTTTTGGCACGAAAAATCACGGAAAGCTTTTCGCCCAAAAAGCTCAAATTATCATCTATACACAATATAAACATATATTGGACAAATTGGAGCGAAAACAGAGTAGTTTTGATAGGGCATAGAAGGGTGATGCCGATATGGTCACTTTTTGCTCGAAAAAGTCACGGAAAGTTTTTCGCCCAAAAATCTCCCATTATCATTTATACACAATATAAACATGTTCGGGACAAATTTGAGCGAAAATAGGGTAGTTTTGAAGGGGCATAGAAGGGTGACGCCGATATGGTCACTTTTGGCTCGAAAAAATAACGGATAGCTTTTCGCCCAAAAAAGCTCCCATTTGTATTCTATACACAATATAAACATGTTTTGGACAAATTTGAGCGAAAAAAGAGTAGTTTTGATGGGGCATAGAAGGGTGACGCCGATATGGTCACTTTTTGCTCGAAAAAGTCACGGAAAGCTTTTCGCCCAAAAATCACCCATTATTATCTATACACAATATAAACATGTTTGGGACAAATTTGACGAAAATAGAGTAGTTTTGAAGGGGAATAGAAGGGTGACGTCGATATGGTCACTTTAGCATTGAAAAAGTAATGGAAAGCTTTTCGACCAAAAAGCTCCCATTATCTTTTATACACAATAAAAACATGTTTTGGACAAATTTGAGTGGAAAACAGAGTAGTTTTGATGGGGCATAGAAGGGTGATGCCGATATGGTCACTTTTGGCTCGAAAGAGTCACGGAAAGCTTTTCGCCCAAAAAGCTCACATTATAATCTATACCCAATATAAACCTGTTTGGGACAAATTTGAGCAAAAATAGAGTAGTTTTGATGGGACATATAAGGGTGACGCCGATATGATCACTTTCGACTCGAAAAAGTCACCGAAAGATTTTCGCCTAAAAATCTCCCAATATCATCTGAAGTGGTAAATCTATAGATGAAGTAACGTAGTTACAAAAATAACAAACCAAGCCAAGGGTTTGTAGCAAAAAAAATGATATCGGAAACACACCTAACACAAAAACTATCGTGTGTAACCTCATGTAAGCTCACCCACTCACTCTACCTCGCACTATCTCCCCTACTCCAGCCCAATGAACTCAAAAACTAAGGTTTCCTAGCTAACAAACGATGTACCCATCGGATTTCCCTAGGTAATTTGCCTTTACACCTTAAGGAAATCCGAGATTTACACGTTTCAATGATTGTCAATGCCTAATCCTTCGGTCTACAGTTTTCTGTGCCAAAGACCACCTCATTACGTCCGTTCCAAGTATAATAAATAAATGCTATGAACACTAGCAATTTCACCTGGTAAACAGTGGACCGCTGCAGAGCTTCATGTTCAGCGGCAAACCACTCGAACCCAGCAACTAAGTCTCCTTGTCGGGCCGGAAGCTCAACCCATTTCCATACAATGTCTCGTGCTTCAGCTATACGGGGACAGCCAAACCAAAGGTGCACTTCCGACTCCTCCTCTGTTTTACACAGCGGGCATAAAGCAGCGTCTTCCCCTTTCCAATGCTTGACTATTCTCCCAGTCTGCATCCTATGTCGGACAACAACCCAAGCGATGAATGACCACTTGCGAGACTGGATACCATTCCATAGAAGAGCTCCCCAATCCACCAGAAATCTCCCATTATCATCTATACACAATATAAACATGTTTGGGACAAATTTGAGCGAAAACAGGTTAGTTTTGATGGGGCATAGAAGGGTGACGCCGATATGGTCACTTTTGGCTCGAAAAAATAACGGAAAGTTTTTTGCCCAAAAAGCTCCCATTTATATTCTATACACAATATAAACATGTTTAGGACAAATTTGAGCGAAAACAGAGTAGTTTTGATAGGGCATAGAAGGGTGACTTCGATATGGTCACTTTTTGCTCGAAAAAGTCACGAAAAGCTTTTCGCCCAAAAAGCTCCCATTATTATCTATACACAATATAAACATGTTTGGGACAATCTTGAGCGAAAACAGAGTAGTTTTGATGTGGTATAGAAGGGTTATGCCGACATGGTCACTTTTGGCTCGAAAAAGTAACGAAAAGCTTTTTGCCCAAAAAGCTCCCATTATCAGCTATACACATTATAAACATGTTTTGGACGAATTTGAGCGAAAACAGAGAAGTTTTAATGAGGCATAGAAGGGTGACGCCGATATGGTCACTTTTGGCACGAAAAATCACGGAAAGCTTTTCGCCCAAAAAGGTCAAATTATCATCTATACCCAATATAAACATGTTTGGGACAAATTTGAGCGAAAACAGGTTAGTTTTGATGGAGCATAGAAGGGTGACGCCGATATAGTCACTTTTGGCTCGAAAAAGTAACGAAAAGCTTTTTTCCCAAAAAGCTCCCATTATCATCTATACACATTATAAACATGTTTTGGATGAATTTGAGTGAAAATAGAGAAGTTTTAATGGGGCATAGAAAGGTGACGCCGATATGGTCACTTTTGGCACAAAAAATCACGGAAAGCTTTTCGCCCAAAAAGCTCCCATTTATATTCTATACACAATATAAACATGTTTTGGACAAATTTGAGCGAAATCCGTGTTTTGATTGGGGCATAGAAGGGGGACGCCGATATGGTCACTTTTTGCTCGAAAAAGTCAGGGAAAGCTTTTCGCCCAAACAGCTCCCATTATCATCTATACACAATATAAATATGTTTTGGGCAAATTTGAATGAAAACAGAGTAGTTTTGATTGGGCATAGAAGGGTGACACCGATATGGTCACCTTTGGTTCGAAAAAGTCACGGAAAGCTTTTCGCCCAAAAAGCTCCCATTATCATCTATACACAATATAAACATGTTTGGGACAAATTTGAGCGAAAACAATGTAGTTTTGATGGGGCATAGAAGGGTGACGCCGATATGGTCACCTTTGGTTCGAAAAAGTCACGGAAAGCTTTTCGCCCAAAAAGCTCCCATTATCATCTATACACAATATAAACATGTTTGGGACAAATTTGAGCGAAAACAATGTAGTTTTGATGGGGCATAGAAGGGTGACGCCGATATGGTCACCTTTGGCTCGAAAAAGTCACGGAAAGCTTTTCGCCCAAAAAGCTCCCATTATCATCTATACACAATATAAAATGTTTTGGACAAGTTTGAGCAAAAAAAGAGTAGTTTTTATTGGGCATAGAAGGGTGACGCTGATATTGTCACTTTTGGCTCGAAAAAGTCACGGAAAGCTTTTCGCCCAAAAAGCTCACATTATCATCTGAAGTGGTTAATATATAGATTGGGTGTAAGTAATTACAAAAGTGGTAAGTCATATAGAACTAACCAAAGTGTGAAAAGAGTCACAACGACACTCCTAGCCTAGCCCGGTGTGTATACCAAAAGAAAACTCTAAACCTCTACCCCCCATAAAGCTCACATTATCATCTATACACAATATAAACATGTTTTAAACAAATTTGAGCGAAAACAGAGTAGTTTTGATTGGGCATAGAAGGGTGATGCCGATATTGTCACTTTTGGCTCGAAAAAGTCACGGAAAGCTTTTCGCCCAAAAAGCTACATTATCATCTATACACAATATAAACATGTTTTGGACAAATTTGAGCGAAAACAGGTTAGTTTTGATGGAGCATAGAAGGGTGACGTCGATATGGTCACTTTTGCGTCGAAAAAGTCACGGAAACCTTTTCTCCCAAAAAGCTCTCATTATCATATATACACAATATAAAAATGTTTGGGACAAATTTGAGCGAAAACAGAGTAGTTTTGATAGGGCATAGAAGGGTGACGCCGATATGGTCACTTTTGGCTCGAAAAAATAACGGAAAGCTTTTCGCCCAAAAAGCTCCCATTTATATTCTATACACAATATAAACATGTTTTGGACAAATATGAGCGAAAACCGTGTTTTGATTGGGGCATAGAAGGGTGACGCCGATATGGTCACTTTTTGCTCGAAAAAGTCAGGGAAAGCTTTTCGCCCAAACAGCTCCCATTATCATCTATACACAATATAAACATGTTTTGAACAAATTTGAATGAAAACAGAGTAGTTTTGATTGGGCATAGAAGGGTGACGCCGATATGGTCACCTTTGGCTCGAAAAAGTCACGGAAAGCTTTTCGCCCAAAAAGCTCCCTTATCATCTATACACAATATAAACATGTTTGGGACAAATTTGAGCGAAAACAATGTAGTTTTGATGGGGCATAGAAGGGTGACGCCGATATGGTCACCTTTGGCTCGAAAAAGTCACGGAAAGCTTTTCGCCCAAAAAGCTCCCATTATCATCTATACACAATATAAACATGTTTTGGACAAATTTGAGCGAAAACAGAGTAGTTATGATTGGACATAGAAGGGTGACGCCGATATGGTCGTTTTTTGCTCGAAAAAGTCACGGAAAGCTTTTTGCCCAAAAAGTTCCCATTATCATCTATACACAATATAAAATGTTTTGGACAAGTATGAGCGAAACAGAGTAGTTTTGATTGGGCATAGAAGGGTGACGCTGATATGGTCACCTTTGGCTCGAAAAAGTCATGGAAAGCTTTTCGCCCAAAAAGCTCACATTATCATCTGAAGTGGTTAATATATAGATTGGGTGTAAGTAATTACAAAAGTGGTAAGTCATATAGAACTAACCAAAGTGTGACAAGAGTCACAACGACACTCCTAGCCTAGCCTGGTGTGTATACCAAAAGAAAACTCTAAACCTCTACCCCCCATAAAGCTCACATTATCATTTATACACAATATAAACATGTTTTAGACAAATTTGAGCGAAAACAGAGTAGTTTTGATTGGGCATAGAAGGGTGACGCCGATATGGTCACTTTTGGCTCAAAAAAGTCACGGAAAGCTTTTCGCCCAAAAAGCTACATTATCATCTATACATATAAACATGTTTGGGACAAATTTGAGCAAAAACAGAGTAGTTTTGATGGGGCATGGGAGGATGATACCGATATGGTCACTTTTGGCTCGAAAAAGTAACGAAAAGCTATACGCCCAAAAAGCTCTCATTATCATCTATACACAATATAAACATGTTTTAGACAAATTTGAGCGAAAACAGAGTAGTTTTGATGGGGCATAGAAGGGTGACGTCGATATGGTCACTTTTGGCTCGAAAAAGTCACGAAAAGCTTTTCGCCTAAAAAGCTCCCATTATCATCTATACACATTATAAACATGTTTTGGACAAATTTGAGCGAAAACAGAGTAGTTTTGATGGGGCATAAAAGGGTGACGCCGGTATGGTCACTTTTGGCTCGAAAAAGTCACGGAAAACTTTTCGCCCAAAAAGCTCACATTATCATCTATACAAAATATAAAAATGTTTTGGACAAATTTGAGCGAAAACAGAGTAGTTTTAATTGGGCATAGAAGGGTGACGCCGATATGGTCACTTTTGGCTCGTAAAAGACACGGAAAGCTTTTCGGCCAAAAAGCTCCCATTATCATCTATACACAATATAAACATGTTTGGGACGAATTTGAGCGAAAACAGTGTAGTTTTGATAGCGCATAGAAGGGTGACGCCGATATGGTCACTTTTGGCTCGAAAAAGTCACGGAAAGCTTTTCGCCCAAAAAGCTCCCATTATCATCTATACACAATATAAAATTTTTTTGGACAAATTTGAGCGAAAACAGAGTAGTTTTGATTGGGCATAGAAAGGTGACGCTGATATGGTCACCTTTGGCTCGAAAAAGTCACGGAAAGCTTTTCGCCCAAAAAGCTCACATTATCATCTATACACAATATAAACATGTTTTGGACAAATTTTAGCGAAAACAGAGTAGTTTAGATTGGGCATAGAAGGGTGACGCCGATATGGTCACTTTTGCCTCGAAAAAGTTACGGAAAGCTTTTCGCCCAAAAAGCTCCCATTATCATCTATACACATTATAAACATGTTTTGGACAAATTTGAGCAAAAACAGAGTAGTTTTGATGGGGCATAGAAGGGTGACGCCAATATAGTCACTTTTGGCTCGAAAAAATAACGGAAAGCTTTTCGCCCAAAAAGCTCCCATTTATATTCTATACACAATATAAACATGTTTTGTACAAATTTGAGCGGAAAACGTGTTTTGATTGGGGCATAGAAGTGTGACGCCGATATGGTCACTTTTGGCTCGAAAAAGTCACGGAAAGCTTTTCGCCCAAAAAGCTCCCATTATCATCTATATACAATATCAAATGTTTTGGACAAATTTTAGCGAAAACATAGTAGTTTTGATTGGGCATGGAAGTGTGACGCTGATATGGTCACCTTTGGCTCGAAAAAGTCACGGAAAGCTTTTCGCCCAAAAAGCTCACATTATCATCTGAAGTGGTTAATAAATAGATTGGGTGTAAGTAATTACAAAAGTGGTAAGTCATATAGAACTCACCAAAGTGTGACAAGAGTCACAACGCCACTCCTAGCCTAGCCCGGTGTGTATACCAAAAGCCAAGGGATGAAATTTCCCTTGCACTATACCAAAAGAAAACTCTAAACCTCTACCATAAAGCTCACATTATCATCTATACACAATATAAACATGTTTTGGACAAATTTGAGCGAAAACAGAGTAGTTTTGATTGGGCATAGAAGGGTGACGCCGATATAGTCACTTTTGGCTCGAAAAAGTCACGGAAAGCTTTTCGCCCAAAAAGCTACATTATCATCTGGATTGGTAAATAGATAGATGGGTGGCGTAAAGCCAAGAGTTACAAAAAGTAAAACCATACAACGGGTCTTACGTAAAAATACACACCTAACCGCAAATTCCAACCACAAATTTCCTACGCAAAAGTATTGTTACCCACAGATTTCAACCCACAAGTTCCTACGCAAAAGTATTCAAATTTCTACCCACATGCTTCAACCCACAAAGTGACCCCACATGCCACATCATCCGGTACCCACACCATGGAATACACATCTGGTCAACACACCTAAAAGCTACATTATCATCTATACACAATATAAACATGTTTTGGACAAATTTGAGCGAAAACATAGTAGTTTTGATGGGGCATAAAAGGGTGACGCCGATATGGTCACTTTTGGCTCGAAAAAGTCACGGATAGCTTTTCGCCCAAAAAGCTCTCATCATCATCTATACACAATATAAACATGTTTTGGACAAATTTGAGCGAAAACAGAGTAGTTTTGATGGGGCATAGAAGGGTGACGCCGATATGGTCACTTTTGGCTCGAAAAAGTCACGGAAAGCTTTTCGCCCAAAAAGCTCACATTATCATCTATACAAAATATAAACATGTTTTGGACAAATTTGAGCGAAAACAGAGTAGTTTTAATTGGGAATAGAAGGGTGACGCCGATATGGTCACTTTTGGCTCGAAAAAGACACGGAAAGCTTTTCGGCCAAAAAGCTCCCATTATCATCTATACACAATATAAACATGTTTTGGACAAATTTGAGCGAAAACAGAGTAGTTTTGATGGGGCATAGAAGGGTGACGCCGATATGGTCACTTTTGGCTCGAAAAAGTCACGGAAAGCTTTTCGCCCAAAAAGCTCACATTATCATCTATACAAAATATAAACATGTTTTGGACAAATTTGAGCGAAAACAGAGTAGTTTTAATTGGGAATAGAAGGGTGACGCCGATATGGTCACTTTTGGCTCGAAAAAGACACGGAAAGCTTTTCGGCCAAAAAGCTCACATTATCATCTATACACAATATAAACATGTTTGGGACGAATTTGAGCGAAAACAGTGTAGTTTTGATAGCGCATAGAAGGGTGACGCCGATATGGTCACTTTTGGCTCGAAAAAGTCACGGAAAGCTTTTCGCCCAAAAAGCTCCCATTATCATCTATATACAATATCAAATGTTTTGGACAAATTTTAGCGAAAACAGAGTAGTTTTGATTGGGCATAGAAGTGTGACGCTGATATGGTCACCTTTGGCTCGAAAAAGTCACGGAAAGCTTTTCGCCCAAAAAGCTCACATTATCATCTGAAGTGGTTAATAAATAGATTGGGTGTAAGTAATTACAAAAGTGGTAAGTCATATAGAACTCACCAAAGTGTGACAAGAGTCACAACGCCACTCCTAGCCTAGCCCGGTGTGTATACCAAAAGCCAAGGGATGAAATTTCCCTTGCACTATACCAAAAGAAAACTCTAAACCTCTACCATAAAGCTCACATTATCATCTATACACAATATAAACATGTTTTGGACAAATTTGAGCGAAAACAGAGTAGTTTTGATTGGGCATAGAAGGGTGACGCCGATATAGTCACTTTTGGCTCGAAAAAGTCACGGAAAGCTTTTCGCCCAAAAAGCTACATTATCATCTGGATTGGTAAATAGATAGATGGGTGGCGTAAAGCCAAGAGTTACAAAAAGTAAAACCATACAACGGGTCTTACGTAAAAATACACACCTAACCGCAAATTCCAACCACAAATTTCCTACGCAAAAGTATTGTTACCCACAGATTTCAACCCACAAGTTCCTACGCAAAAGTATTCAAATTTCTACCCACATGCTTCAACCCACAAAGTGACCCCACATGCCACATCATCCGGTACCCACACCATGGAATACACATCTGGTCAACACACCTAAAAGCTACATTATCATCTATACACAATATAAACATGTTTTGGACAAATTTGAGCGAAAACATAGTAGTTTTGATGGGGCATAAAAGGGTGACGCCGATATGGTCACTTTTGGCTCGAAAAAGTCACGGATAGCTTTTCGCCCAAAAAGCTCTCATCATCATCTATACACAATATAAACATGTTTTGGACAAATTTGAGCGAAAACAGAGTAGTTTTGATGGGGCATAGAAGGGTGACGCCGATATGGTCACTTTTGGCTCGAAAAAGTCACGGAAAGCTTTTCGCCCAAAAAGCTCACATTATCATCTATACAAAATATAAACATGTTTTGGACAAATTTGAGCGAAAACAGAGTAGTTTTAATTGGGAATAGAAGGGTGACGCCGATATGGTCACTTTTGGCTCGAAAAAGACACGGAAAGCTTTTCGGCCAAAAAGCTCCCATTATCATCTATACACAATATAAACATGTTTGGGACGAATTTGAGCGAAAACAGTGTAGTTTTGATAGCGCATAGAAGGGTGACGCCGATATGGTCACTTTTGGCTCGAAAAAGTCACGGAAAGCTTTTCGCCCAAAAAGCTCCCATTATCATCTATATACAATATCAAATGTTTTGGACAAATTTTAGCGAAAACAGAGTAGTTTTGATTGGGCATAGAAATGTGACGCTGATATGGTCACCTTTGGCTCGAAAAAGTCACGGAAAGTTTTTCGCCCAAAAAGCTCACATTATCATCTGAATCGGTAAATATATAGATGGAGTGGGATAACCCAGATATACAAAAGATGAGGCCAAACTGAGGGCCTCATAAAAAAGATAGCGCAACTATCACTATCCTGGTTAACTATCCAATGCCCAAAAAACTCCCTACACTAACCAAAAAGTATACCCATGTACCTCCACATATACTCCCATCAAACCCCAAATAGACCACATCTAAACAACTCCACACTACCCTCCCAACTCCACAAACCACCTATGTACCTAGAAAAACCGTACGCCACCGCGTATCTCCATGCGAGTTGCACTTACACAATTGAGATAAGCGGGATTTACAGCTTTCTATAATTTGGATAACACAAGCATTAATATTAAACTGCTCATTACAAAAGATCTTCCTATTTCGAGCCATCCATGTATAATATATAAGAGCTTGAAATGCCATCAATTTCACCTGAAATTGTACTGATTTTTGCTCTTTAATGGGAGTCCGAGCAAACCAGCGTAGCCAATCGTCGATCGACCAAAGCTGAGGCGGCATCCTAGCCCAGCTGCACACCCCCTCTTGCACTTGTCGGATCTTATCGCAGGCAAACCACAGATGAGCCACACTCTCGTCTTCCTCTTCACACAGGGCACATATAGCAGCCCCTGGACCACACCAGTGCTTCGACTTGTCCCCTGTTTGTAATCGATTGCGAGCTGCAAGCCAAACCACAAAAGCCCATTTGCGGCATTGGGGTTTCCTCCAGATCAGCTGCCCCCACTCAATCTGCTCACCCTTTGTTCGAAATAGTTCATAAAGGTTACCACAAGAAGGGTTACCAGTTGAATCAAGCGGGCCTTGAACCTGGTTTATAGCGTTATCAGCCCCCGGGAGCAATGTTAAAAATTCGTCCTTGCTATCCACCACCTTCTTCCACAACCAAGTGTCGTCAACGCGTCGAGTGGTGTCCCAGATTCCAGCAGCTGTCAGGTGATTTGCCCGACACCATCTGAGCCAAATACTGGGCTTCGCAAGGTGGAGCTCAAGATATAATTTAGCTTGGACACTTTTATTCCATGCTAGCACCTCTCGGATGCCAAGACCACCCTCCGAGAAAGGCTTTGTCATATCATCCCAAGCAACTAAATTTTTCTTCCCTTCTAGAGTACCCGTCCACAAGAATTTTCGACACATGCCTTCAAGCTTCTCAATGACACCTACAGGCAGCAAAGTTACCTGGCTCCAGAAGTTTTGAATACCAGCACAAACTGATCGAATCAATTGCAATCTGCCGGCGTAAGATAGCTTTCTTGCTGTCCATGAAGTGATGACAACACTGAATTTGTCCAGTAACGCGTCGTATTGATGCACAGCAACCCGTTTAGAGTGAAGGGGAAGGCCAAGATAGCGTACCGGAAACTCACCTCGGACAAAACCTAAGCATTGCGTGAATTCTGCAGCCAACTGATCGGAGACACCCGCTAAAAAGATTGAACTTTTATCTTTGTTAGCCCTTAGACCCGACATAAGGAAAAATATGTTCAAACAGTTGTGAACAAGCTGAATAGACTTCATATCGGCATGACAGAACACCAGGAGATCATCCGCGAAAGCAAGGTGAACAATGCCCGGGTCTCTGCACTTAGGATGAAACCTAAACCGGGGATTTTCCGATGTTTGCTTAAGCATTCGACTGAGCACTTCCATGCAAAGAACAAACAGGTAAGGGGAAAGAGGATCCCCCTGTCTGATGCCCCTCTTACCCGGAAAAAACCCCTCTGGAGAACCATTTATGAGCACCGAGAACGAAGTAGAAGAGACGCACTCCATAATCAGGTGCACAAGTGAACTCGGGAACCCCAAATAATCAAGAGTTGATCTAATAAACTCCCAATTAAGGAAATCGTAGGCCTTTTGCAAATCGACTTTTAGAGTGCACCTCCTGGACACCCTCTTTTTACCATAGCCACACACAATTTCAGTCGCCACCGCCGAGTTGTGAGCAAGTGATCGCCCTGGTACGAAGGCACCCTGACAGTCACAAATCAAAGAATCCAGCAGCGGTTTTATTCGCCCAGCAATGATCTTTGTGACATCCTTAAGGACTGTGTTGCAGCATGAAATCGGTCTCCATTCCTTCACATTTGTAGGATTTGATGTCTTGGGAAGGAGAGAAATGAAGGTGGAATTTAATTGTTTCAAGATTTGGCCATTTCGAAAGATTTCACGTACCGCTTCATATGTATCTTTACCAACAACTTCCCAGGCATCTCTAAAAAACTGACTGCCGAAACCGTCCGGACCCGGCGATTTGTTTGCCCCTATGCTCCAGATACATCGACGTATTTCATCATAGCTTGGCAGCGCCATCAGATGATCCAAAGCAGTTGTGTTCAGTTTCGGCCCAGGTAGATTGTGATCAAATTCAGCGACCTGCTCAGACGTTGACAGCAAATCCGTGTAAAAATTCAGGACATGTGCACGAATCTGATCTTCCTCTTCTATAGCAATCCCTCTCTCATTCTGCATAACTAGGATGGCATTCCGGGATCTCCGTTCCTTTACCGATCTGTAGAAAAGGGAGGATGTTTCCTCCCCCATAGTCAACCAGTGCAACTTTGCCTTTTGTGAGGTAATGCTGATTAACTTAGCCATATTACACTTCAGTTCTTTTTCCACAGTGCCAATTTTTTCAAAAATCCGGGAGTTCCCCTTGTCAGTTTGCAATTGCAGCTGTAATTCCTTAAGCATCCCTTTCTGAAGCTTGATTGTCGTTTCCAGTTCCGAGAACCGAGTTCTGTCCCACGGTTTCAACGCTTCTTTCACATTCTTCAGCCGTTTTACTAACTTGAGCTGCCTCGAGCCCACAATATCGGCAGACCAAGCAGCCCTGACTAAATCAATAAACTCCTTTTCCTTTCCCCAGAAGTTCTTATAGCGGAAAGGAAACTTCCTCTTACCCACAGAATTTCTAAGGAACAGCACTCTAGGTGAGTGGTCAGAGAAGTACGGGGTGTCAAAAAACGCCTTCGTATTTTCAAATTCCTCCATCCAAATATCATTACCCAAAATTCTATCCAGCTTCCTTTCAAGACGAGCTTCCCCTATCTGTTTGTTACTCCAGGTAAGTGCAGCACCTGAAAAATTTAGATCAAATAACCCACAGTCATCAAGAACAGATTGAAGCTCCACAAATTCATCCCTGTTTGGGAGTTTCCTGATGGGCCATTTTTCCTCCACCTTAAGGTGACAATTAAGATCCCCAAGAACGACCCAAAGACTGTCTACTTGAGCAGCTATATCTCGCACATCAGTCCAGAGTGGTTCACGCTCAATTTTGTAGTTGTAGGCATACACAAACGTTGCATAGAATTTGAATTTATGATCAGCTGTGATAACCCAGCAGTGGATCAATTGATCAGTGATCTTCAGCACATTAACCTCATAAACAAAGGGGTTCCATGTAAGCCAGATATGCCCTTTTTCAACAGGGCTACCATTCACAACTACTTTCCAACCATTCATCAGCCGACCTCTGACTTCCTCAAAATTCCTCCACAAAAGTTTTGTTTCAAGCAAACCAATCATCCCTATATCATTATCAAAACAGAATTTATTAATAAAACTATTTTTAACAGGGTCCTTAATCCCCGCGATGTTCCAAGCCGCTAATTTGACTTTATCCATCAAACGGATGAGCGTGAGTGCTACCCTCACCAGTGATCACAGCAGAGTTAACATCTTCCATGAGAATGGAAAATTTAGAAGGTGAGCCAATTATAAGCTCCTCAAGAGAACTCAGATCAACATCCTGTTTCCCTTTTCCTGTCTTCCTATTAGAAACCTTGCACCAGGTAGAGGTGCTCTCATCCAGGATACTCTGACCCTCACTGCTAGGCTTGACAGATCTTCCAGTTGCCACATATTTTAATTGCTGACCAGGACGAGGATGCACACCCCCAACAGGCTTGCTAGAGACCAACACCTGCTGAGCATATGTAGCTTTTCCAGTAGGGGCTCGCTCCCCTTTATCAGCATCAGGCCTCACCCCACTCTTATAACTCGTACCCTCATTTCTCGACTGAGCCTGATGGTTAGCAACATCCCTAGCCACAACACCCTGACTGTCACCATTAACCTTCTGATTTCTGCCTCTAGTACCATGCTTCCGCAGACGATCTCCCTGGGTAAAGGCCCTTCTAGGACGCTTAGCACAGAACTCAGACGCATGCCCAAATTTATCACAAATCGAACACATAGGAGGCAGCCACTCGAAAATCACCGGCTGATTATATGTCGAACCATCCACATTCTCGATTTCAATACTGTCCACATTAGCTTCCTTAACAGTCACCTCCACAAGTGATCTCGCATAAGATAATCGTTCACCTTTCGTTGTACATCCATCAAGGCAAACTGGAGCACCAATCGAGCAGCCAATGCGACTGAGGTTTGTGTTTGTGAATAAAGTCGGATCAAGATCTGGTAGACAAACCCAGCTCGGAATCCGGTCAAAAGCCTCCCAAGAAATAGGCATCCCCGGTGACCATCTCTTGAGGAGAAGCGGTTTCGACCCAAAAACACTCCATGGACCATTCATCAGAACCCAATCCAAGTCACTCTCAGACTTGAATTTGAAAACTAGGACTCCATTGTTTTTCTGAAAGACTTGAGAAGACGGGACTTTCCATTCCAATTGAACAAAGCGCTGCACCTAGGAGAACTGAACTGGGTTCCCGGAGATAACCCCTATAAGCGTAGCCGCCCACTCCCGCTTGGAATCCACGACATCCTGCGCTCTAATTTTAACTTTACCTCTAGCTACGTCGTCAAAAACTACCAGCTTTTCAGCAATCTCAATTTGTCTGTTAGCTCTGAAGGGGGAAGCCGACGCAGCAAAAATAGCAGCTTTGGATCTCGCGATACTCCTTCTTACCGCCTGGGCAAATGAAACGTTTTCAGCGTCTTTACCTTCCAGATCTGCCCTCTTCACCACAGTATTTCCACTATTAATGCCCAGATCCGGAGCATTAATGGCGTTCCCACCTACTACTTGACCAACCGCATTTACCTGCTGCACCTCTACTCCACTATTCGTATCCACAACTACAGATCCACTTCTTTCCTTCTCCGGACTAGGCCGGACACCCGACGACGATCCTTTCTTGCCCATCGGAGAGCCAGACCGCCGGCAAGGTCACCGTGAGAGTGAGCCCAGTGGCCCCTGAACCCACTTCCGGGATGAACGAGCAGGAAATCGCCCAAAGGGATAAGGCACGGAAACCGAGGTAGTTGCCAAAGGGGTAAAAGTATAAAAATTCGTCAACAGCAGGATTCGAACCTAGCTCACATTATCATCTATACACAATATAAACATGTTTTGGACAAATTTGAGCGAAAACAGAGTAGTTTTGATTGGGCATAGAAGGGTGACGCCGATATGGTCACTTTTGCCTCGAAAAAGTTACGGAAAGCTTTTCACCCAAAAAGCTCCCATTATCATCTATACACATTATAAACATGTTTTGGACAAATTTGAGCGAAAATAGAGTAGTTTTGATGGGGCATAGAAGGGTGACGCCGATATGGTCACTTTTGGCTCGAAAAAATAACGGAAAGCTTTTCGCCCAAAAAGCTCTCATTTATATTCTATACACAATATAAACATGTTTTTGACAAATTTGAGCGAAAACCGTGTTTTGATTGGGGCATAGAAGTGTGACGCCGATATGGTCACTTTTTGCTCGAAAAAGTGAGGTAAAGCTTTTCGCCCAAACAGCTCCCATTATCATCTATACACAATATAAACATGTTTTGGAGAAATTTGAATGAAAACAAAGTAGTTTTGATTGGGCATAGAAGGGTGACGCCGATATGGTCACCTTTGGCTCGAAAAAGTCACGGAAAGCTTTTCGCCCAAAAAGCTCCCATTATCATTTGAACTGGTAAATATATAGATGAAGTGGGATAACCCAGATTACAAAAAGATGAGACCATACTATGGGTCTCATGCAAAAATAATGTGTCGAGGTGAAGTAACTCTCTAACACCCTCTATGCACCCCCAAAATAACCAAAAGTATGACTCCCAACAATCTCCTATACTCGACTAATCCCACCAACAGCCCCCAAAGAAAGCCCCTCGTGCTACCGTCCTATGAGGTGTTTGTGCCACCGTATATCCTCTTGTGACTTGTTATTGCACAATAAGGATATACGCGACCTACAACTCTCGATAATCTGAATAACATAAGAAGAGGGGTTGAAAGTTTCTTTACAAAAAATTACATTGTTTCGAGCTTTCCATGTGAAATAAACAAGGGCTTGAAACACCATCAACTTGGCTTGAAACTG
The DNA here is from genome assembly GCA_963922045.1 of Persicaria maculosa. Lineage (NCBI taxonomy): Eukaryota > Viridiplantae > Streptophyta > Magnoliopsida > Caryophyllales > Polygonaceae > Persicaria > Persicaria maculosa. The sequence goes on from OY998255.1 coordinate 35,149,839, forward strand.
GGTCTTCTTCTGCAGATTTTTCGGTGTGCTAGCGAACCAATCAAGCCACCCAAGGATCGTTCCATGTTGACAGTGAATGCCCACCCAATCAAATACCCGTGTCTGCACTTCTTTAACCTTACAGCAATCAAACCAGAGGTGCCCAACACTTTCATCTTCCGCTCCACAAAGTGCACATACAGCAGCTTCTGGCCCGCACCAATGCTTGATTTTATCCCCAGTGTGTAGTCTATCACGAGCTGCGAGCCACACAATAAATGCCCATTTTCGACATTGATTTTTCTGCCATATCATTGCTCCCCATGGCACCTGCTGTCCATGCTTGCGAAATAAATCATAAAGGATTTTGGTAGAAACTTTACCAGCTGGTGCAAGAAGGGGGACTTGATTCGTCGGATTGAGCCCAGCCGCAACCATGGCATCCTTCAGCTCCTCCTTACAGTCAATCACACCCTTCCAAATCCATGTATCATCCACCCTTCTCACAGAATCCCATATGCCACCCTCTGCCGAATGATTAGCACAGCACCACCGATACCAAACATTAGGAGATTGCATCTGAAGATCTATAAGAAGCTTGGCCTGTATGCTTTTATTCCAAGCAAGGACTTCCCTGATTGCTAACCCTCCTTCTGACAGCGGCTTGGTCACTTCTCCCCAAGCTACTAGATTCTTTTTCCCATCTAAGGTGCCCGTCCATAAAAAATTCCGACACATACTCTCCAGTTTGGCCACTACTCCCTTAGGGAGGATCATAACTTGGCTCCAAAAATTGTAAATTCTAGCACAAACCGATCTGATTAATTGCAGCCTTCCAGCATAAGAGAGCTTCCGAGCAGCCCATGACTGTATAACAGCCCCAAATTTATCAAACAGTGAGCCATATTGGTGTACTTCAATCCGCTTGGAGTGGAGAGGAAGCCCGAGATATCTTACAGGAAACTCTCCCCTCACGAAGCCAAGCTGCTGTAAAAAACCTCTTGCATTCAGTTCCGATACCCCAGCAAAATAAACCGTGCTCTTGTCTTTGTTAGCTCTCAACCCAGACATAGCAAAGAAGTCCTTCAAGCAGTCATGTACAAGCTGAATCGAGTCAGAATCAGCGTGGCAGAAGAGAAGAAGATCATCCGCAAACGCCAAGTGAACCAGCTTAGGATTTTTACACTTCGGATGAAATTTAAATCTAGGATGTTCGGCCATTCTGTGCAGCATCCGGCTCAATACTTCCATGCACAACATAAATAAGTAAGGAGAAAGAGGATCTCCCTGACGGAGACCCCTCCTACCCGGGAAAAATCCCTCAGGAGCGCCGTTAATAATTACCGAGAAATGAGGAGTAGAAACACACTCCATAATCAGCTCCACCAACTCTCCAGGAAAACCAAAGTACAGCAAGGTTGCTCTTATGAAATCCCAGCTAAGAAAATCGTATGCTTTTTGGAGATCCACTTTGATCGTACATCGTCGTGACACTCTTTGAGTTCCATAGCCATTTACCACTTCAAGAGCAACCGCTGAGTTGTGAGCAATAGAGCGCCCCGGAATGAAGGCTCCCTGGCAATCCGAGACCAGATCCCCAAGCAGGTGCTTAACACGCTTAGCTATAATTTTCGTCACTGCTTTCAAGACCGTGTTACAGCATGAAATGGGTCTCCAGTCCTTCACAACAGTGGGATTAGGCACCTTAGGCAGTAGAGTAATAAAGGTTGCATTCAACTGCCTTAGAATCCGCTTATTTCTAAAAATTTCTCTAATTGCCTCGCACGTGTCAGTACCAACAATACTCCAAGTATCTTTGAAAAATTGGCTTCCGAAACCATCCGGACCCGGCGATTTATTTGCCCCTATGCTCCAAATACTTTTCCTGATTTCGTCGTAACTGGGCAGCACCATCAGAGAATCCAGAGAATCTGTATCCAGCTTAGCTCCGGGCAGATCAGTGGGAAATGCAGCTGTGGCTTCAGCTGATGACAATAAATTCATGTAATAATTCAGCACATGAGCACGAATAGCAGATTCCTCTTCTATAGTTTTACCAGCTTCATCACACAAGATCAGGATAGCATTACGGGTCCTCCTCTCTTTAACATTCCTGTAAAAAAGTGAGGAAGTTTCTTCCCCCATTCTGAGCCAATGCAACTTCGCTTTTTGGGAGGTGAGACTGATTAAGCGGGCAACATTGCTCTTCAGTTCATTTCCAGTACGGGCAATCTGTTCAACCAGCAAAGGGTTAGCTCTGTCATGCTGGAGCTGTAAATACAGTTCTTTAAGAGTCCCCTTTTGAAGCTTTATAGTAGTCTGCAGCTCCGGAAACCTCGACTTGTCCCAAGGTTTCAGATTTTCCTTGACACTCTTGAGCCTCTTCACTAGCTTCAGTTGCTTTGAACCAACCACCTCTGTTGACCACGCTGCTCTAACAAGGTCAATGAATTCAGTTTCGGCACCCTAGAAATTTTTGTACTTAAAAAGGATATTTTCTTTGCACAACATTTTTCCTCATTATAACGATACCAGGTGAGTGGTCAGAGCACACAGGGGTGTCGAAAAAGGCCTTGGTATCATCAAATTTCTCCATCCAACAGTCATTAACCAATACACGATCAAGCTTACGTTCTAGCCTATCCTCCCCTTTCTGATTATTGCTCCAGGTTAGAGCCGCATCAGTATAAGACAGATCATGCAGCCCACATTCCTCTAAGACCGTACACAGCTCCACAAATTCATCTCTTTGAGCAAGCTTTTTTCTGGCCATTTATCTTCAATACGCAGCAAGCAATTAAAATCACCAAGAACTGTCCATGGGCAATCCATCTGAGCAGCTAACCCCCGCACTGTATTCCACAATGGCTCACGCTCAGCTTTATAATTATAGGCATAAATAAAGGAAGCCTGAAACTTGAACTTCCCATCCTTCGTAACCACAGAACAATGAATCAACTGATCTGAAATCAGTAAAACCTGCACATCGAACACCAAAGGATTCCACGTAACCCATATTCTCCTTCTCCTCATTATTACCATTAGCAGCAACTTTCCATCCATACATCAATCTTCCTCTTACCTCTTCAAAGTTCTTATGCAAAAGTTTTGTTTCCAATAATCCCACCATAGCAATATCATTATCGAAACAATAAGTATTAATAATACTATTTTTAACGGAGTCTTTAATCCCCGCAATATTCCACGCTGCAATTTTGATTTTATCCATCAAGATTGATACCGTGAGTGCTACACTCACCTGTAGTCCCCATCAAATTAGCTAAATCAAAGCCCTCATCCAGCACTGCAAATCTGGATGGAGAGCAAACTGGATCCTGATCAACACCTTCTAAATGCGTAACAGACTTGCCTCTGAAACCTTTCCGAGCAGAAACATTAAACCAGCCAGCAACAGCACGCTGATCAACCCCAGCAGCAGCAACAAACTCAGCTGATACAGCATCAGCACTCTCAACAACCTCTTTAGAAGTCAGTTTCTCAATCCAGACAGCTCTAACAGGCTTATCTCCTCTGTTACTCACAACTGAAACCTTCGGAATAACCCTCCGCTGATCTGAAGCAATAGCTTTGCCTTTCCAATCCTTAACTGTCTTGCTTGAAACACCAGCAGCACATCCCTTGGGCTCCCCCTTACTAACCCCGCCACGCTTTTTGAAACATCGGTCATCACAATGACCAAATTTAAGACATAAAGAACACTTTGGGGGAAGCCATTCAAATACAACAAGCTGGTCATAGGAAGAACCATCCACATTTTCAATCTCAATCGAGCGGATGCCTGCTTCTTCAACATTAACCTCCACCAGAATTCTAGCGTACGATAGCCTCTCACCTTTAGCAGTGCAGCCGTCAACACACACCGGGGTACCGATAGAACACCCAATGCGGCTGAGATTTGTATTGGTAAAGAGAGTAGGGTCCAAATCCGGCAAACACACCCAACAAGGTAGCCTGTAGAAAGCCGCCCAGGAGATAGGCATACCAGGCTTCCATCTTTTAAGCAGCAAAGGCTTCGACCCAAACACGTTCCATGGACCATTCCCCAGCACCCAATCCAGGTCTGCCTCTGTTCGAAATTTGAAAACAAACACACCATTGCTTTTTTGAAACACCTGTGGCGCCGTCGTCACCTTCCAAACAGAACAAACCCAACCTTGTACTGCGTTGTAGGAGACTGAACCCCCAGAAATTGCCCCAATCAGAGTTGCAGCCCACTCCTTAGAGGATTCAGCAATATCCTCCGCTCGAATCTTCACTTTCCCCTTCTGAACATCTTCAAAAACCACCAATTTCTCCGCTGTTTTGATATCCCGATTAAGACTGACCTGCGCCGACAGCCTACGAGGGAATATAAGTGCTCTATTCCTCTCAAGACTCTTTCTCACCGCTTGAGCAAACGACAGATTAGCATCGCCCTCTGAAGTATCCGTGCCGACCAACCCGGCACCCTTAGCATCATACCTTCCTGTCTGCAAATCCTTCGGAATCCCATTAACTGGAAGTTGGTAGGCATTAATACCGTCTCCACCTACCTGTTCACCTACCAAAGGCGCCGTATTGAATGCGTCGCCAGACCCTACATCCGGAACCCTAATATCGCCCATCGAAACCTTAAGTTCTCCTCCAGCCGACAAAGAAGAGCCAGGCTTCGAGAGCCCCTTCATGGGATGCGGAGAACCCTTCTTACCCATGAATGACACAGCACGCCGGCGCGGCCACCGTGAGGGTGAGCCGGTGACATCTGAGTCAGCGCCGGGAAGACGCGAAAACGGATCGCACAGTGGATCGCACGCACAGAAACCAAGACACGTGTGTTTGAAAATCTTAAAACAGGTTTAATTCTCCTCCCATTATCATCTATACACAATATAAACATGTTTGGGACAAATTTGAGCGAAAACAGAGTAGTTTTGATGGGGCATAGAAGGGTGACGTCAATATGGTCACTTTTGGCTCGAAAAAATCATGGAAAGCTTTTCGCCCAAAAAGCTCCCATTATCATCTATACACAATATAAACATGTTTTGGACAAATTTGAGCGAAAACAGAGTAGTTTTGATTCGACATAGAAGGGTGACGCCGATATGGTCACTTTTGGCTCGAAAAAGTCACGGAAAGCTTTTTGCCCAAAAAGCTCCCATTATAATCTATACACAATATAAAATGTTTTGGATAAATTTGAGCGAAAACAGAGTAGTTTTGATTGGGGATAGAAGGGTGACGCTGATATGGTCACCTTTGGCTCGAAAAAGTCACGGAAAGCTTTTCGCCCAAAAAGCTCCCATTATCATCTATACACAATATAAACATGTGTTGGACAAATTTGAGCGAAAACAGAGTAGTTTTGATGGGGCATAGAAGGGTGACGCCGATATGGTCACTTTTGGCTCGAAAAAGTCACGAAAGCTTTTCACCCAAAAAGCTCCCATTATCATCTATACACAATATAAACATGTTTTGGACAAATTTGAGCGAAAATAGAGTAGTTTTAATTGGGCAAAGAAGGGTGACGCCGATATGGTCACTTTTGGCTCGAAAAAGTCACGGAAAGCTTTTGGCCCAAAAAGCTCTCATTATCATCTATACACAAAATAAGCATGTTTTGGACAAATTTGAGCGAAAACAGAGTAGTTTTGATCTGAACAGTAAATATATAGCTACGGTGGTGGAACCAAGTACAAAAAAGTAAGACCATACAGCGGGTCTTACGCAAGAATGGAAGAAGATCCCTATACCAAAAAACCCTTCTACAACTACCCAAAATTGGAGCTCTAACAACACCTAACTCCACTCTATCGAAATATCTCCACAAAATAAAAACGCTAACATCCAACAGTCCCAACCCTTACGAAACGCCACCAACAAAATACTAAAAACACCCATACTACCTCCTATTCCGACCCCGCCTATCCACACCCGCTTTGCATTTGCATAGTGTGGATATCCGGGTACGGCAGCTAGTAATAATCAACATTTGTATAGTGTCGTTTTGATGGGGCATAGAAGGGTGACGCCGATATGGTCACTTTTGGCTCGAAAAAGTCACGGAAAACTTTTCGCCCAAAAATCTGCCATTATCATCTATACACAATATATACATGTTTTGGACAAATTTTAGCGAAAACAGAGTAGTTTTAATTGGGCATAGAAGGGTGACGCCGATATGGTCACTTTTGGCTCGAAAAAGACACGGAAAGCTTTTCGCCCAAAAAGCTCCCATTATCATCTGAACTGGTAAATATATATATGAGGGTGTAACCAAGTTACAAAAAACACGCAGACCATACCAGGGGCCCCGTGGAAAAATACATACGACGTATACCTCTCAAAAAACCTCAAAAGTGTGTACCCATGTCCCACAAAAACAATCTCCCCCCCAAAAACCACCCTGTCAAAAACCGACCCTGCACTCATGCCCTCTGTATATCCAAACTCGCATCTCCTACGGATCAATCATTGCATTAGCCCCTTAACCCACAATTTCTCCATCTTCGTTTTGCCCTTGCACTTGATGGAGATTCTGTTACGACAAGCTTTGATAATTTCGATAGCACACGCAGCCGGGTTGCATTGCTCACCCATGAATATCATCCGGTTTCGCGCCCGCCAAGTAATGTAAACAAGGCCACACAAAGCCAGCAGCTTCCCTTGGAACATTGCCCCTTTCTTGGTTCCTTCCGGTTCCCTTTCGAACCATTGCAACCATTCACGGAGGGTGCTGTATCTGATCCCCACCCCAAGCCAATCGAAAACCCTACTCTGAATTTCCCGGATCACTCTACAGCTGAACCAGAGATGATCTTCGGATTCTTCTTCCTCCTTACAGAGCACAGACCAAGCCGCATCTGGACCTTTCCAGTGCTTTACCACATGCCCTGTCTGCAACCTCTGTCTATCAGCTAACCACGTCACAAACGACCAGCGCTTGCACTGGGCTCGCTTCCAGATGAAGCTCCCATTATCATCTATACACAATATAAACATGTTTGGGACAAATTTGAGCGAAAACAGTGTAGTTTTGATAGGGCATAGAAGGGTGACGCCGATATGGTCACTTTTGGCTCGAAAAAAACACGGAAAGCTTTTCGCCCAAAAAGCTCCCATTATCATCTATACACAATATAAAATGTTTAGGACAAATTTGAGCGAAAACATAGTAGTTTTGATTGGGCATAGAAGGGTGACGCTGATATGGTCACATTTGGCGCGAAAAAGTCACGGAAAGTTTTTCACCCAAAAAGCTCACATTATCATCTATACACAATATAAACATGTTTTGGACAAATTTGAGCGAAAACAGAGTAGTTTTGATTGGGCATAGAAGTGTGACGCCGATATGGTCACTTTTGCCTCGAAAAAGTTACGGAAAGCTTTTCGCCCAAAAAGCTCCCATTATCATCTATACACATTATAAACATGTTTTGGACAAATTTGAGCAAAAACAGAGTAGTTTTGATGGGGCATAGAAGGGTGACGCCGATATGGTCACTTTTGGCTCGAAAAAGACACGGAAAGCTTTTCGCCCAAAAAGATCCCATTATCATCTATACACAATATAAAATGTTTTTGACAAATTTGAGCGAAAACAGAGTAGTTTTGATTGGGCATAGAAGGGTGACGCTGATATGGTCACCTTTGGCTCGAAAAAGTCACGGAAAGCTTTTCGCCCAAAAAGCTCACATTATCATCTATACACAATATAAACATGTTTTGGGCAAATTTGAGCGAAAACAGAGTAGTTTTGATTGGGCATAGAAGGGTGACGCCGATATGGTCACTTTTGCCTCGAAAAAGTTACGGAAAGCTTTTCGCCCAAAAAGCTCACATTATCATATATACACAATATAAACATGTTTTGGACAAATTTGAGCGAAAACAGAGTAGTTTTAATTGGGCATAGAAGGGTGACGCCGATATGGTCACTTTTGGCTCGAAAAAGACACGGTAAGCTTTTCGCCCAAAAAGCTCCCATTATCATCTATACACAATATAAACATGTTTGGGAAAAATTTGTGCGAAAACAGTGTAGTTTTGATAGGGCATAGAAGGGTGACGCCGATATGGTCACTTTTGGCTCGAAAAAGTCACGGAAAGCTTTTCACCCAAAAAGCTCCCATTATCATCTATACACAATATAAAATGTTTTTGACAAATTTGAGCGAAAATAGAGTAGTTTTGATTGGGCATAGAAGGGTGACGCTGATATGGTCACCTTTGGCTCGAAAAAGTCACGGAAAGCTTTTCGCCCAAAAAGCTCACATTATCATCTGAACTGGTAAATATATATAAGATGGTGTAACCAAGTTACAAAAAAACGCAGACCAAACCATGGGTCTCGTGAGCAAAATACATACGATGTATACCTCCCTAAAAACCTCAAAAAACTATCCACTCCACAAAATCGGAACCCATCAAAAAACCCCTATCCTTCACGCCCTCTATACATCCATCCTCCTACCCCAAAGCTAAGCTAACGTGTCAGCCGCTTGACCCACATTTTCTCCATCTTCGTACTGCACTTGCATTTTATAGATATTCTGTTCCGGCATGAATTGATAATCTCAAGAGCACAAGAAGCCGGGTTGAACTGCTCGCCCCCAAAGATGACCCGATTCCGCGCCCTCCAGGTGAAATACACGAGTGCACACAATGCCAGGAGCTTCCCCTGGAACAGCACCCCCTTTCTGCGCCCTTCTGGTTCCCTTTCATCTCACATTATCATCTATACACAATATAAATATGTTTTGGACAAATTTGAGCGAAAACAGAGTAGTTTTGATTGGGCATAGAAGGGTGACGCCTATATGGTCACTTTTGCCTCGAAAAAGTTACGGAAAGCTTTTCGCCCAAAAAGCTCCCATTATCATCTATACACATTATAAACATGATTTGGACAAATTTGAGCGAAAACAGAGTAGTTTTAATTGGGCATAGAAGGGTGACGCCGATATGGTCACTTTTGGCTCGAAAAAGACACGGAAAGCTTTTCGCCCAAAAAGCTTCCATTATCATCTATACACAATATAAACATGTTTGGGAAAAATTTGAGCGAAAACAGTGTAGGTTTGATAGGGCATAGAAGGGTGACGCCGATATGGTCACTTTTGGCTCGAAAAACTCACGGAAAGCTTTTCACCCAAAAAGCTCCCATTATCATCTATACACAATATAAAATGTTTTTGACAAATTTGAGCGAAAACAGAGTAGTTTTGATTGGGTGTAGAAGGGTGACGCTGATATGGTCACCTTTGGCTCGAAAAAGTCACGGAAAGCTTTTCGCCCAAAAAGCTCACATTATCATTTATACACAATATAAACATGTTTTGGACAAATTTGAGCGAAAACAGAGTAGTTTTGATTCGGCATAGAAGGGTGACGCCGATATGGTCACTTTTGCCTCGAAAAAGTTACGGAAAGCTTTTCGCCCAAAAAGCTCCCATTATCATCTATACACATTATAAACATGTTTTGGACAAATTTGAGCGAAAACAGAGTAGTTTTGATTGGGGATAGAAGGGTGACGTTGATATGGTCACCTTTGGCTCGAAAAAGTCACGGAAAGCTTTTCGCTCAAAAAGCTGACATTATCATATGAAGCGGTGAATATATAGATGCGAATCAAAGAAGTTACAAAAATGTGACAAGCCATCAACAACTTGCCGTAAAAAAGGCCAAAAGGCCAAGTATACTACCCTCGTATACCCCAAAAGTAATTACCCAACAAAAGAATGCACCTTCCTCACTAACACTAATCTATCCTCTCATCCCCATCTACCTCCCAACTCCCTACTCTCGTGCGAGGAGACCACCTAACCAGCGTTTTTCAGCCGGCGAACTCCCTTTACACCTAACCGAAATTCTTAATTTACATGTTTTAATTATCCTTTTTGCCCAGAATTTGGGCACACACTCCTCCCTCTGAAACACAACACCATTTCTGTCTAGCCATGAGTAGTAGACAAACGCGAGAAAAACGAGCAGCTTTACCTTGTACATCACCTTCTTCTTCACTCTTTCCTCTTCGGCTGCGAACCACATAAGCCATTCCACCAAGCTTTTATCCCACGTTGGCAAACCAATCATAGATCAATCTCTGATTCTTCGTCGAGCTTACATAATGGGCAAAGGGCGGCCTCTGTCCCCTTCCAATGCTTAACGATGCGACCTGTTTTGAGTCGGTTATTAGCCGCCACCCATGTCACAAAGGACCACTTGCGTGACTGCTCACCCCTCCACAAAATCGCACCCCAGTCTACTAAGGGGCTGCGTAATCGGGTAGCTTCATAGATCTGTCGACTATCAATATTTCCATGGACAGCAAGAAAATGGGCAGGAATACCGTTTAGATTAATAACATTTGCCGCTCGGAGCTCGTCTCTCACCTTAAGCACCCCTTTCCATAGCCAGGAATCGTAAGCTCGAGCTTCCGCTGTCCATTTGCTCCCTCTCTTCAGCATGTTACTCTGAACCCACCGGTTCCATATACCCTCTCTATTCAGAATTATATCCCCTAACAGAAGGGAAAATCTGCTTTTATTCCGAGCCTTGATTTGCTTTATACCCAGGCCGCCTTCCTCATACGGTTTTGTAACCATCTCCCACGCAACAACACCGGTTTTACTCCCAGCATGCCCGGACCAGAGAAAACTCCTACATAGACTCTCAAGCTTATTGCAAATAGCATTAGGCATTAGCAAATTCTGTCCCCAAAACGAGAACAGCCCACCCAGCGCACTCTTGATTATCTGAAGCCTACCTGCGTAGGAGATTCTCTTAGTAGCCCATGTCTTAATTCGTTTCTCAACCTTCTCAATCAGAGGAGCATATTCCGATATATTAATACGTCTCGTGTGCAAAGGAGTACCCAGATATGTCACTGGAAAGCTACCTCTCTGGAATCCAAGAGCAGCTTCAATCTCCTCCTTAGCTGAATCCGAGGTACCTGCCACATAGCAGGTGCTCTTGAGCACATTGATTCTAAGTCCAGAGCACCCAAAGAATTCCTCCATGCACTGCTGTAATATTCTGATAGACCCCATGTCTGCTCGACAAAAAAGCAAGAGATCATCGGCAAACGCAAGGTTCGAGATGGACAGCTCTTTACATTTAGGGTGAAAATTAAAATCCGGCTCCTGCACTCTCTTGAGCAACATTCTGTTCAGAACCTCCATAAAAATCACAAACAAGTATGGAGAGAGCGGATCTCCTTGACGTAATCCCCTTCTTCCATGGAAATAACCTTCCGGTTCTCCATTGATCAACATAGAAAAAGAGGATGAGGACACACATTCCATGATCACTGTAATCAGTTTACTCGGAAATTGCATGTACTGTAATACCTTTCGCACAAACCCCCAATTGACATAGTCATAAGCTTTTTGCAAATCAATTTTAAGGGTGCACCGAGATGAAACTGATGCGGGACCATCCAAGACAACATCCAAGACACATTCGGACACACCTATGATGCGAGCTCATGCAATTGAAGTCATCCTCAAGAGGAAGAAGAAGGCTCCACCATGGGAGAAGGTCCAAAGGTGCAAGCTTGGATTAATCACGTTTTAGACTCTCGTTCAGAAGTTTGACAGCTTTTCGACGTCTCTGTAAAATGGGTCGTACAGCTTCAATATTAATCGGATTGAGGCGTGCCATACCTTGTTGGAACGAGGACGAAGAGATCTACAACTTTGCTGTTGAAGGTTTTTCCAGATTCGTCCTAGAGTTTGGTCTAAAATCAACATTTTTGCAAGCTGTCATGTTTTGACGGGATTTTATAGTATTTCCTATTTTAGAATATTTCTTAAGTTATTTTAGGAAACTTTAAGATTATTTTAATTAATTCCTATAGTTGTTAGTTTTATTAAAATCAGCCCATTCGGCCCTAGTTAGGTCTATATAAGCCGAATGCCTCCTTTGTAATCATTGACGTTGAATTATATGAGAAAAGCTCTCTTTTTGTGTGAAACACAATGAGTGTTTGTCGATTGAATAGAGTTGTGCTCTTCAATTGAAACTATTGGTATTGATCTAGCTTGGTTTGCTTTGCCGTTCATCAACTTCGCAAGACTTGGTGAATCTAGTATCCACAAGCCCCCTCCTTGTGCCTTCAAGTTGTCCGCTTGATTGTGTAGGGTTGTAGAGGCGGGTTGTGTAGTCATTGGTATTGGTTCCTACCCTCCGAGGAGGCCTGGGGTCTTTATCTTGTTCTGCATAGATCGTTTCAGTCCTTATCGGTCGTGTCTTTCAATTCTTTTCTTATAAATTTCGAGTCTTTCATTACTGTTTTCGAGTCTTGTTGAGTTCTTGATCATTCTTGATTGTTTCTTTGCAGATCTTGAATCATCTTGTTGAGTCTTGCTAGTGTCGACATCAACAGCCCCTGGTTCTTGGTGTTTCTTGCGTTTCTTGTTTTAATCTTGCTGCGTTTCTTGAGTCTTTCTTTAGTTCTTGCTTGTTGTCGAAGATCGGACCAACCTACGGCTAACCCCGTATCAAATTGGCATCAGAGCTTTGGTTTCCGACATCAAGATTGAGTCTTTTTCTTTTCATAAACACAAAAACCCACAAAAATAGAGTCTTTTCTTGTTTGGTCTTTTACTTCTTGTTTCTTGAATTGATTATTGCACTAACCTTGTTTGTTTGTGATTGTTGTGGTTGCTTAGCCCAAACACAAAGCCTAGCCGAGACCGTGGAGTCGACCAAGTCAGTGCACACATCCCTTTGTGTACACCCTAGCCGACGGCACATAGTGTCCCCATAGCCAAAGCTTGGCCGACATTCACCTACCAACAAGAGCAAACCCTAGTTTGTTCTATCCTTTTCTATCTTTGGAATATTTTATCTATCCTATATCTATTCTATTTGCCTTGTTACAATCTGATTTTAATTGATAGATTATTCCATATTATCTATCTTTTATCTTTAAGAGGCTTAGATAGATCTTGTTACCTTATATATCCAAAGGTTGTTTATAAATACATCTTTAGGGCTGAATTTCTATCATTTATCACCAACACATCAGATTTTCGAGTCCTATACCTTAATTTGAGTCTTTTCTTGCATTAGTTTCATATTTTTTTCTTTTTAAAAAAAAAGAGAAAATCAGATCCGAAAATTCAAAAAAAAAAAAAAAAAAAGGAAGTGTTTGTTAAGTTGTTGTTTGATCTAGTGCAAGAAAGCTCCCAAAGGACCAATTGGTGAACCCTTCTCTCAGCCCTAGTCGACATACATAACTCCCCAAACACATACACCTCCACAAAAATTGAAACCCTACCTTGCAACTACAACATCATAACTTAAGGTTTTCAATCAAAAGAGGTAAATTTCCTTACTTTCCTTTGTTTCTTTTCTTTTTCAGCTTTTGTCGAGCACTACACTGTTGTCGAGTGCTATACTACTGATTTTGAGTTGCTGAAGCTACTGTCGAGCACTTAAACTCCATATCGAGTGCCTTGCTTGCTTGTTTGAGTTTGTGTCGAGTGATCTCAGCCCTTGCCGAGTTCTCTCTTGTGTGTGTCGAGTGATCTCAGCCCCTGCCGAGTGATCTCCTTGTTGTGTCGAGTTGATTCCTTGCAATTACCCATCTGTTTTGCTTGAATCAATTGCTTACAGCTGCTGTCGAGTACTCTATCCCTTTTATCGAGTACTTTGTTGATTGTTTCATTCATTCTCTTGAATTACATACTTTGATTGCTTTGTTCTTTGCTTGGTTGTTGATTTGCCCAAAGCGGATTGCCCTAGCAAGCGTGATATATCAATCAGAGAGGGAGTGTGAGCGAAACACAATTGTGAGGTGTTTATAGTTTTACTAACCTTTAACATATTTCCTTGTTTCTTTTCTCTTTGTTACAATGTCTAATAACCAGGGTAATGATTGGTACAATACCTTCATGGAGAACATGGCTAAGTTGAATGCAAGCATGGCTAAGTTAAACATGGCTAAAATAAATGAGGACTTGGAGAGGACGAATAAACGATTGGCGGCCCTAGGTTATCAAGTTATCCCTGGATTTAAAGTGTCATCTAATGAAAGGGAAGAAACTCATTCTATTCCTCCTAATAATGCTATTCAATATCATGTTTCTTCTAGCATAGATGCTTCTTTTATTGCTGAAGATGTAGAGCATGTTGATAGTAATGATCAAGATCTTAATTTAATTGCCTATGATGATAATGTTTGCATTGAATCTGAGGATGATGATTCTTTGATTGATAGTAAAGTTTTAAGTGTTCAACCTAAGCCTTGTGATGATAATCAAAGAGAAGATTTATGTCATAGTAAATGCTTAGACAAAGGCAATGTTTCTAATATGATCATTGATGATGAAACTTCTTCTACTATTGCTAGCATTGAGTTAATTGAAAATTCAGCCTTGGAAAATGATGAAAACTTGCTAGTTTTGGATGGAAACTTAGGGTTTAATGACCAAGATAAAGTGCATATTAAGTTAGAACATCATGACATTGATATGGGATCTGAATTATGCACTTATAAAGTTTCTTTTCTTGATTTTGTAGATGAAGCTGAGACAATAACCCTCAAGGAGTGGTCAATCCCTACAACATTCGGTCTTGAGACGAGTTTCCATGGACATGAGGTTTTCGATCCAGGAGTTCGTGTGGATGCTTTTGTGGAATCATATGCGATCTTGGATTCGAGGACGAATCCTTTTCAAGAAAGGGAGATTGATGCGGGACCATCCAAGACAACATCCAAGACACATTCGGACACACCTATGATGCGAGCTCATGCAATTGAAGTCATCCTCAAGAGGAAGAAGAAGGCTCCACCATGGGAGAAGGTCATCCTCAAGAGGAAGAAGAAGGCTCCACCCTACACAATCAAACGGACAACTTGAAGGCACAAGGAGGGGGCTTGTGGATACTAGATTCACCAAGTCTTGCGAAGTTGATGAACGGCAAAGCAAACCAAGCTAGATCAATACCAATAGTTTCAATTGAAGAGCACAGCTCTATTCAATCGACAAACACTCATTGTGTTTCACACAAAAAGAGAGCTTTTCTCATATAATTCAACGTCAATGATTACAAAGGAGGCATTCGGCTTATATAGACCTAGCTAGGGCCGAATGGGCTGATTTTAATAAAACTAACAACTATAGGAATTAATTAAAATAATCTTAAAGTTTCCTAAAATAACTTAAGAAATATTCTAAAATAGGAAATACTATAAAATCCCGTCAAAACATGACAGCTTGCAAAAATGTTGATTTTCGACCAAACTCTAGGACGAATCTGGAAAAACCTTCAACAGCAAAGTTGTAGATCTCTTCGTCCTCGTTCCAACAAGGTATGGCACGCCTCAAACCGATTAATATTGAAGCCGTACGACCCATTTTACAGAGACGTCGAAAAGCTGTCAAACTTCTGAACGAGAGTCTAAAACGTGATTAATCCAAGCTTGCACCTTTGGACCTTCTCCCATGGTGGAGCCTTCTTCTTCCTCTTGAGGATGACTTCAATTGCATGAGCTCGCATCATAGGTGTGTCCGAATGTGTCTTGGATGTTGTCTTGGATGGTCCCGCATCAGAAACTCTTTTCGTCCCATACCCATTGACTATCTCTAGTGCTACAGCACAATTCTGGGCAATCGATCTCCCGGGGATAAACGCGCCTTGGTTGTCCCCAATAAGAGCTGATAAGACCGATTTAATTCTGGCCACAATGATTTTACTCACCACTTTCATAATAGTATTGCAACACGAGATCGGCCTCAGATCTTTCACATATGTCGGAGCGTAACAAAGGTGGAGTTAAGCTGTCGCAGCACCTTCCCGCTTCTGAAAATTTCTACCACTGCTCTGCAGAAATCTCGTCTAAGAATCCCCCAGCATTTTCTGAAAAACAAGCTTCCGAACCCATCGGGGCTTGGGGATTTATTAATCCCTATAGACTAAAGTGCATCCTTTATCTCTTTATCACTCGGCAGCCCTTCCATGGAGTCCCAGCAAGAGCTGGGCACATGAGCCCCATCTGCTAATTCAGGGAACTCCGTACAGCTAGCATCTGAACCAAACAGGCCATGATAGTATTGATAAATATGTGTCTGTATGGCCTATTCGTCCTCTAACATCTCATTTCTATCATTCTTCATCATCAATATGGCATTCAACGCTCTTCTCTCTTTCACGCTTCGGAAGAAAATAGAGGATGTCTCCTCACCCATCCTTAGCCAGTGAACTTTCGCTCATTGGGCTGTCAAACTTAGCAATCTGCCCACATTCTCTTTTAGTTCCAATTCTGTTTTCGCAGCCCTTTCCACCAACACTGCATTCCTTTTCTAATGTAACAGCTGAAGTTGTATCTCCTTTAAGCACTCTTTGTTCAGCTTGATTTGGCTCTGCAGATTAGGGAACACTGCTCTGTCCCAATTGCGAAGAGCATCTTTCACATTTTTTAATTTCTGGGCAAATATAAACTGTTTAGAACCCTCTATTTCAATTTGCCAGGCACTTGCAACCAACCCAAGGAAAGCGGATTCCTCACACCAAAAATTTTTAAACTTAAAGGGATACCTTCTAGCTTTCTCACCATTCCTTAAAGTTACTACCGCTGGTGAATGGTCAGAGCAACCCGGAACATCGAAGAATGCTTTCGTATTTGGCAATTCATCTCTCCACTGATCATTGACAAGCACTCTGTCAATCTTCCGTTCCAATCTGTCTTCACCAACTTGGTTGTTATTCCAAGTGTGTCTAGCACCAATATACTCTAGATCACTCACATTGCATTCCGCCATAAACTCATTTAATTCTTCAAAACTGCCATGAGCTGCAGGTGTCATCGGCCATTTATCTGCAACCTCAAGGATACAGTTGAAGTCTCCCAATACCACCCAGGGCAGCTGCACTCCCTGCTCTATACTCCTCAAGAGATTCCACAGCTCGATTCGCTCTCGTCTATAGTTATAAGCATAGACGAAAGTAGCTTCGATGTTCAATTTCCCATCTCTGGTTCTCACAACACAGTGCATCATTTGCGGATCAACTCTGATAACAGACACATCAAACACAGCAGGATTCCACGACACCCATATACGACCTGTCTAATCAGCAGTACTGTTCTCTCTCACTTCCCAGCCATACATCAGACTATCCTTCACTGTTGTTAAATTTTTTTTGAAGCGTTTTTGTTTCTAGAAAA
The DNA here is from genome assembly GCA_963922045.1 of Persicaria maculosa. Classification (NCBI taxonomy): domain Eukaryota; kingdom Viridiplantae; phylum Streptophyta; class Magnoliopsida; order Caryophyllales; family Polygonaceae; genus Persicaria; species Persicaria maculosa. The sequence goes on from OY998255.1 coordinate 35,167,003, forward strand.
GCAATAAGCGACAAATCGTTATCCCAACAATAGCTTGTTAGGAGATTATTCTTAATGTGGTCGTTGAGACCACATATGTTCCACGCCCCTAATTTGATTATATCCATGAGACGATTGAGGGTGAGTGCTACTCTCACCATTCTCTCCGTATGGAGGGGCTATGAACAAATCATCCAGGACATCACAGTTCAGCTCCAACAGACCACGTTCTTCATCTTCCAGGAGGCCAAACCGACCACCTAGGCTTGCCAGGACGGACAATTTACTGTCCAAACTCGCCCTCCTTTCAAACTGTCTTTTCTTTTTCCTACTCATCGAGATAGACCAACTGTTTTCTGCTCCTCTAGACGCATCAGTACTCTGAACTGTCGCTGAGATTATACTCTTTCCACACTGTTCCCTGTTATCCTTCAGAGTCTTATTTCCTTCCGTATGATCACCTGTCTGAGCAACAGGTCCATTTTCCCCTCCTTGCGTAGCTGCTAAATCTGTATTCGAGACTTCCTTAGAGTCATCCACTCTCTCAATTGCAGCAGTATCTGTCTTGGCCACCAATTCATTATCCTGATACAAGATTTTTGGCTTCCAGGTGGTACCGCCCTTGTTTCTCTATTGCACAGCACTGTGTGACTTGAACCCACTATAAGTTGTTCGTTTCTTAGAACATCTATCTCCTTTGTGACCAAATTTCTTGCACACATCGCACAGTAGCGACAGCCATTCAAAATTAACCTTTTGGAGGTAGCTAGAGCCATCCACATTTTCAATGTCGATCGACTTGAGCAATGCCTGCTCTCCTGTGACCTCCACGAGCATACGAGCATACGACAGGGACTCCCGTCTAGTTGTAATCTCATCCAGACACACAGGAGTCCCTATTGCACTACCAATCCGACTCAGAGCCTGGTTGTTCAGAAGAGTCGGTTCAATATTCGGCAGGCAAACCCACAACGGAACACTGTCAAACAAACTCCAGTTAATCGGCATTCCGGGACGCCATTCTTTCAGCAACAGTGGTCGAGAGCCTTCAACATACCAAGGCCCCGTCTTTAAAACCCAGTCTCTATCCTCTATGCTCCCAAATCTGAATACTAGCACTCCATTATCCTTCAGAAAAACAGTCGGCATCGCCACCTTCCAGTCCGAAGCAGCAAACTCCCTGATTACCTGCACAGGAACTCGGCCACCTGCAACTACCCCAACCAATGTTGCAGCCCACACTTTCTTCGACTCAGCTATATCTTCCTCCCTCAATTTGAGCTTTCCTTTTGTAACATCGGCATGGTAGGTCAATTTTTTTGCATTCTGGACATCCCTGTTACTCGAGAACAACCCCGCATAACTTCTGGGTCCTGGGTTAAGCTGGCGAGGGCGGAAGCTCCATTTAAGTGCATCCACCAATGGATCTCTCCCAGATCTGGGCTCCGGGCCCAAAATTACGGCCGACTTTCCTCCTACCTGACCTTCGGCTGGACTGACAACCTTATTATCCCCGATCTGCTCAGACTGCTTGCTCATCGTCCTCTTATACTCCTCATCTGCATTTAACTCTCTCCACCTACTCCCAGCTGTACCGAACCCAACATTAACTCCCTGCTTACCCTGGTTGACTGACGGCGCAGAAACCCTACGTTCCCTCAAGATATCGCTCTCTTCTCTAGGGACCCGTCGGGGCGGCGGCCAGCCATTAGTCCCACTCCCAGCCGCGCTCGAACCCTTTTTTCCCATGCCGAACCGAGACCGGGCACAGCCGCCGTGAGGGCAACCGTGGTCGGCACTCCGACGACCCACCCGCGTGGGGGGAAACCCTCACTTTCTCTCTCACGGAAACCAATGCACAAAGGTCTAGAATAGAAAAGCTCTTAGCTCACATTATCATCTATACACAATATAAACATGTTTTGGACAAATTTGAGCGAAAACAGAGTAGTTTTGATTGGGCATAGAAGGGTGACGCCGATATGGTCACTTTTGCCTCGAAAAAGTTACGGAAAGCTTTTCGCCCAAAAAGCGCCCATTATCATCTATACACATTATAAACATGTTTTGGACAAATTTTAGCGAAAACAGAGTAGTTTTGATGGGGCATAGAAGGGTGACGCCGATTTGGTCACTTTTGGCACGAAAAAGTCACGGAAAGCTTTTCGCCCAAAAAGCTCCCATTATCATCTATACACAATATAAACATGTTTCGGACAAATTTGAGCGAACACAGAGTAGTTTTGATTGGGCATAGAAGGGTGACGCCAATATGGTCACCTTTGGCTCGAAAAAGTCACGGAAAGCTTTTCGCTTAAAAAGCTCCCATTATCATCTATACACAATATAAACATGTTTGGGACAAATTTTAGCGAAAACAGAGTAGTTTTGATGGGGCATAGAAGGGTGACGTCGATATGGTCACTTTTGGCTCAAAAATTCACGGAAAGCTTTTCGCCCAAAAAGCTCCCATTATCATCTATACACAATATAAACTTGTTTTGGACAAATTTGAGCGAAAACCGTGTTTTGATTGGGGCATAGAACGGTGACGCCGATATGGTCACTTTTTTTCTCGAAAAAGTCACGGAAAGCTTTTTGCCCAAACAGCTCCCATTATCATCTATACACAATATAAACATGTTTTTGACAAATTTGAATGAAAACAGAGTAGTTTTAATGGGGCATAGAAGGGTGACGCCGATATGGTCACTTTTGGCTCGATAAAGTCACGGAAAGCTTTTCGCCCAAAAAGCTCCCATTATCATCTATACACAATATAAACATGTTTGGGACAAATTTGAGCGAAAACAATGTAATTTTGATGGGGCATAGAAGGGTGACGCCGATATGGTCACCTTTGGCTCGAAAAAGTCACGGAAAGCTTTTCTCCCAAAAAGCTCCCATTATCATCTATAAACAATATAAACATGTTTTGGACAAATTAGAGCGAAAACAGAGTAGTTTTGATCGGACATAGAAGGGTGACGCCGATATGGTCACCTTTGGCTCGAAAAAGTCACGGAATGCTTTTCTCCCAAAAAGCTCCCATTATCATCTATACACAATATAAAATGTTTTGGACAAATTTGAGCGAAAACAGAGTAGTTTTGATTGGGCATAGAAGGGTGACGCTGATATTGTCACCTTTGGCTTGAAAAAGTCACGGAAAGCTTTTCGCCCAAAAAGCTCGCATTATTATCTATACACAATATAAATATGTTTTGGACAAATTTGAGCGAAAACAGAGTAGTTTTGATTGGGCATAGAAGGATGACGCCGATAGGGTCACTCTTGGCTCGAAAAAGTTACGGAAAGCTTTTCGCCCAAAAAGCTCTCATTATCATCTATACACAGTATTAAATGTTTTTTAAAAAATTTGAGCGAAAACAGAGTAGTTTTGATTGGGCATAGAAGGGTGACGCCGATATGGTCACTTTTGTCTCGAAAAAGTTACGGAAAACTTTTCGCCCAAAAAGCTCCCATTATCATCTGAACTGGTAAATATATAGATAGGTGGCTGAAAGCCAAGGAATAACAAGAGGTAAGACCAAACCAAGAGTCTTACGCAAAATAGATGATACTACCCGCAAAAGTCCTACAACAAGAAACTACCCACAAAAGTCCGACCACACGGATGCTAGAGGAATCGGCAAACCGAAAAACACAACACTCCTACATTCCGGTCCACACCAGGACAAGCATAGCGTTTAGCCCAATATCTAAAGTAGCTTGCCGATGTGGGAATGTAGGAATGGGTGCAATCGACAAACCAAACAAACCTTCGCACCCGTAACCTTACACCCTCCAATTTAATTCGCAAATTTCCACTCATGTTGCAACCCACTAAAGAAATTAAATCACACAATCCCAACCCCACATATCTGATGCCACATCATCACCAAAGCACTACCTTTACACGTTGCTTCCCACACCATTACTCTCTTACTTTCAAATTTGAATTTTAAGCTGTTGGTCAACACGCAAGCCAAATAAAGAGTGATGAATAACATCAGCTTTTTATAAAGCTGCCAATTAAAACCACAATTTTCTCCACACAAGAGAGCTGTCCACTTGCCACATAAGCACCACTCACGTGCTAACCCAACACACCTCCACACACACAATCCGGTCAAACCACCCAACCAAACAAAAGTAATAGCTATAATATACTCCCTCCGTTCTTTTTTATTTGACATTTTACTATTCCGACACGTTTTTTAAGGTACTAAAAACTATATAAAATATTTATTTTTTTACTAAATTTTTTTAATAATTTCATACTTATTAGTAATAAGTATAATATTATTAAAAAAGATTGAATAAAAAATTAATATTTTATATAATTTTTACCTTTTTAAAAAAAACGTGCAGATTTGAAAAAGACACATATTAAGGAACGGAGGGAGTAGCTATTAAAAGAGAAGGCTGGGAAAGCACCTCACGCACGCCACAAGGACCCACCAAAGCTGCCCCGTGACCCACTCCAACACCATGACGTCATCCCAGCGATTCCACAATTCGTCTTCAACCTCGAGCTTGGCCGGCGTAAGCATCACCACCGCACAGACAGGCTAGCGCCACCAGCGATATCACCCCCGGCCGACAATCAGATCAGCAACGAGTTCCGCCCATCATCCCATACAGCGTGCTAATCGAAGAGAGCAGACGGAGGAGACGAGCCATAGGTGCACCAGCCCACAACTGAACCGCACCCAACCACCGGAATCGCAGAGCAACACCCACAGCGTATATCAAACCCGACGAAAGCTCCCATTATCATTTGAATCGGTAAATAGATAGATCGGTGGCTAAAAGCCAAGTAGTTACAAAAAAGAAAGACCATACATGGAGTCTAACGTAAAATGGATAACCAAGGTGGCATGTAGCCAACCAAACCCTCACATCCAATCTCTCAACCTCTCAAACCTCTCAAGTACATCACAAAAACACACTAATCCTTGGGACCCAAGGCATACATGCATGGCAAATCAGGCCAAAGGTATAAAGCGAAGCTGCAAAGTAAAGAAACCATAGGTCCAACCAGTCACTTGACCTCCAAGTCCAGCTGAGCTCCTCAAAAGCGAGTAAGCAAAACCAAGGTAACAAACCACAATTTCACTCTGCACCTTCCACCAACGATAACACCACACACGTCCGAGACGATCCCGCCCCAAGGATCCAACTCACTAGGCGACATGACCCAGCCGCACCACACAAGGGAGAAGCCGCTAGACTACACCATGGGGCACCGCAACACCCCAGTCCACACCAGGGCCAACCATGTTCATTAAGTGCTGTCCCGAATGTAGCCAGCCGATGTGGGAGTGTAAGGACACCACGACGCAACCGAACACTCCGCCCTTACATAATGAGAGCGAGAAACATGTCAAACCTGCACTCAGTGAAAACCGACAACCGCACCAAGCAAACACACCACCACCTCGCAGATGAAGCAGCACGAACACCAAGACGGATCAACGGGCTTAACGTTATCCCGGTCCACACCAGGGCCGCCGTAGCATGAAGTCCATTCCTATAGTAGCAAGCCGATGTGGGAATAACATCAAGACCATTAATCGGAAAGGCACCCCACCCCCCATGTAACAAGACGGACAGCCAGCACTTTAGGCCAAATCAAATGCACCACCAATCGAGCCGAGAAAACAGCAGCAGCCCACACACCGCAGGAACAAACTCACCCCTCGAGAACTGCCCACCCAAAGAGGACCAATGGTACGCAGAACAATTCACCACACGGCGCGCTAACCATTTCTCCAAATTAGGCAGCCAAATCCAAATAATGAGCATACCAAAGGTCCCAATGAGCGAGATAGAAGGGGAACAGCAATTCAAACGGAATGGAAGCAATACCAGAGCAACTCAGCTCAACAAGGTGGGCAAAAAGACAAGCCAAGAAAGAACTAACCCGAATCTGCACAGCGCAAGGACAATCGGCTCCACTGAGAAACCATCTGGGCTACGTCAAACCACCACTCAGCCACTAGCATCAAAGATAGACCCAAAACCAGACGCGGAAGATGAGAAACCATGCCCGGAACCAGGTCTGAAAGGCCACAGCAGCCCGAGCATGACAACAGCCCATTGACAAGCAGTGCAGACCCGTCAGAACAGCCCAAACCACCATCGAAGACCACCGAGCAGCAAGGACAACCTCATCCCTAACGACTAGAACCCAAGCGCGGAAGTCGGCGAGTTACAACCAGCAGCCCACCAGATCTGAAATACAGTCACCCAGAACCCCTCCCAACACCTTGGGTGATCAGATCAAGGTCTCGGAAGAACCACCACCCGGAAACCGACCAGATCTAGAAGCGCCGGCCACCACAACGAACTCCCCGCGGGTCCTAAAGATGAAATCTCCGACGATGAATCCAACAGCAGTCGCACCCCACCACAAAATCACCAGATCTGAGGAAAATAGAGAGAATGAGCTAGCGTTGCCCAAATCTGACAACCAAACTCAGCCTCTTCCCACGATGCAGCCTCCAGATCTGAATAAAAAAAATAAAGGAAGGAGAAAAATATTGTCCAGATTAGAGCCACCTTCCAATTTCCGGCCATCAGAACCCAGGACACACACAAGCCGACACAAGATCTGAAGAAATAGGAGAGGAGAGCAATCCGGTGCGACCCAGATCTGAAAAATAGGAGAGGAGAGCAACGATCTATGACCCAGATCCGACGCCCATTCTCGACCAAAAAAAAATGGGTAAATTACTCCATTGGTCCCTAACCTTTCATGTTTTTTCTAAGTTAGTCCTTAACCTTTTACCACTTCTATTTTCATCCTTAACCTTTCTAATAAGTGACACCATTGATCCCTACCATTAAAATTCATTTAACTTTACCCATTTTCACATCCAAGTGGGATCCATTTTAACTAGACACCAATTTAACTTCTTCTTTTTAAAAAAAATATATCTTTAAAGAAAGAATTAAAAACCCTAAAAAAAAATCAATCACTAATTAGGATTAAAAAAAATGAAATTAAATAGTTTGAATGGAGGAGAAATAATCCATGACAAACAAATAATCTCTTAAACACTAAATTATCCAAAGATAATACTAATGTACTGTCAGGATTGGTGCTTCTCAGTTCCCCACCATAATCTGCAAGCTTCGAGAATTGTTGTCTCTCGTCTCCTCTTAAGAGCTTCAAGGCATGTCTTTTTGCTCTCCATAACTTGTTATCGGGGACGTCTACGACCCTATGCTCTCCATTGTATTCTCTTCCTCGACGTGCCAAAGCCTATTCTTTTTGCTCTCAACTACCCTATGCTTTGGAAGGTGAATGATTATCATATTCAACACATCCAAATCATTCTCAATTTTCCTCAAGGCTTGTTGATTCATTCTTGAAATAGGTGATTTCCAGAAAATGAGCATACACTTTGGATCATACTCTATTTGCCTAATCATGCCAAAAGTACTTTCAAGTAGTCTTATCTTCGTGACAATAATCAAAATACGCAATTCTTGAATTCACGTATCCTTGCTTACCAAAATTTCCCCCATAATTCAATTTGACAGGGAAATACCTCGTGTTAAGACCATTAAAATATGTGAAATACGAACAACTAAAAAAAAATTGTATTTTCTAGTGCAAAAATTTTGGTTTGGTTTTCACTCTCTACAATATATCAAGTTAATTAGTGTAGGCAAGAGACTAAGTTTTTTTAGTTATTCCTAGTCTCATCATGGCATGATGGCATATGCATGTTGGCCGGCTAATACAAATTCAATTCCCCGTTCAAAAAGTGTTCAAATAAGAGAGAAATCAAAATAGATTCCCACAATCGAACTATCAGAGTACATAGCTGTCACAATAACATATATACATACATACCGTATTTGGGGTTGCTCTTCCAAAGGATCCCTTTGTCGCCATCTTCTTATGCCTTCCAATTTACTCATCTTCACCAAATTACAACTTGCAAGCACTTCATGAATTATCCCAACTGTAGATTTTTAGAGCGTTATCCCTTTAACCCTCCTAAAGGATCAACTTAAAAGAACCCTAATTTTACATACGATTTTAACCTTTTTTATTATTTCTTTAAAGATATTTTTTTTAAATAAAAAGTTAAATTAGTGTCTAGTTAAAATGGATCCCACGTGGATGTGAAAATGGGTAAAGTTAATGGAATTTTAATGGTAGGGATCAATGGTGTCACTTATTAGAAAGGTTAAGGATGAAAATAGAAGTGGTAAAAGGTTGAGGACTAACTTAGAAAAAATATGAAAGGTTAGGGACCAATGGAGTAATTTACCCAAAAAAAATTCCAGATTTGTCGCCGGAGCGCAGCACACCAACAATGGCGCAACCAGATCTAAGGAGCGGATGATGAACCGACCCTCACCCAACAAGATCTGGACCAGAAACCGTTGTAGCCTCCCCACTACTCCGGCGAGAAGCACCACAAACCGTTGACAGCACCAGAACCGGAAAAGCGAGCACACAACACGCCCCCAGATCTGAGCAATAGTGCGTAGGAAATCTTCGCCCAAATCTTTGACCAAAGAAATAGGAAAGTGACGTACAAAAAATAAAGACCCAAGATTTCCACAAATCTGAATGCAAACAGTGATTACTTCCCAATTTCACAAATAATATTCTCAAATAATACACCCTAAAATATGATTTGAAAAATTAAATCAATAAGATTTATGACCAAGGGTGGAGGTTTGAGCAAAAGAGAAGAAAAGGAGAAGAAACCCAAAAGAGAGTTTCTCTCACTAGAATCTCTCTCAAACTCCCAAAACCTAGCTCCCATTATCATCTATACACATTATAAACATGTTTTGGACAAATTTGAGCGAAAACAGAGTAGTTTTGATCTGAAAAGGTAAATATATAGCTAAGGTAGTGAACACCAAAATGGTTACAAAAAGGTAAGACCAAACTAAGGGTCTTACGTAAGAAGGGATGTACGACTATACCCAAAAGCCCCCTCTTTACCCATCCAAGCCAAAAACCAAATACACCAAAAAAACCCCACAAACACACGAGAACTCCCACTGTACTCCTAACCCAAATCAAAACTAATTACCACAAAGCTATCAAAAAATAATAACAGCAGTAAATCATATTTCCTCCCGATCCGACCTCACCATAGGTGCTTTGCCTTTGCACAAAATGGTAATGCGGGATCGACAGCTTGCCATGATAGTTGAACTGCATTTCGAAACATCAAAGGGTTCATCATGAAAAACTTGTCTGTTACGATGCAACCATGTAAAGTAGTTTTGATGGGGCATAGAAGGGTGACGCCGATTTGGTCACTTTTGGCTCGAAAAAGTCACGGAAAGCTTTTCGCCCAAAAAGCTCACATTATCATCTATACACAATATAAACATGTTTTGGACAAATTTGAGCGAAAACAGAATAGTTTTAATTGGGCATAGAAGGGTGACGCCGATATGGTCACTTTTGCCTCGAAAATGTTACGGAAAGCTTTTCGCCCAAAAAGCTCCCATTATCATCTATGCACATTATAAACATGTTTTGGACAAATTTGAGCGAAAACAGAGTTGTTTTGATGGGGCATAGAAGGGTGACGCTGATTTGGTCACTTTTGGCTCGAAAAAGTCACGGAAAGCTTTTCGCCCAAAAAGCTCCCATTATCATCTATACACAATATAAACATGTTTCGGACAAATTTGAGCGAAAACAGAGTAGTTTTGATTGGACATAGAAGGGTGACGCCGATATGGTCACCTTTGGCTCGAAAACGTCAAGGAAAGCTTTTCGCTTAAAAAGCTCCCATTATCATCTACACACAATATAAACATATTTGGGACAAATTTTAGCAAAAACAGAGTAGTTTTGATGAGGCATAGAAGGGTGACGTCGATATGGTCACTTTTGGCTCAAAAATTCCCGGAAAGCTTTTCACCCAAAAAGCTCCCATTATCATCTATACACAATATAAACTTGTTTTGGACAAATTTGAGTGAAAACCGTGTTTTGATTGGGACATACAACGGTGACGCCGATATGGTCACTTTTTGCTCGAAAAAGTCACGGAAAGCTTTTCGCCCAAACTGCTCCCATTATCATTTGAAGCGGTAAATTTATAGATGTAAAAAAGGGGTAATTACAAAAAAATCCCAAACATGGGACAAGTCGGCAAAAGCCTGCTCGGTGTGACCAAAAAGAAGTATTCACACCACTACTCTAGATTTCCTAACCCAAAATAAGACGTCTCTATACTCCATGCTCTCTCGTATACCCCCTCTACTCTAATCGACTAACTGACTCACTAGCCGTTTCTCAGCGGACGACTTGCCTATGCATCTCGCTGAGATCCGATACTTACAAGACTCAATGATTCTCATAGCCCATAATTTGGGATTACAAACTTCTCCCTTAAACACAACGTTGTTTCGATCTAACCATGAAAAATAGATAAAAGCTAAAAAGACTAGGAGCTTAGTCTTGAATCCGAGCTGCTTTCTAGCAGCCTGACTTGTATCAGCAAACCACGAAAGCCATTCGATGATGCCCCCTTGTCTCTTTGGTAGACCGATCCAGCTCCACACTATATCCCTAGCTTCACACATCACAACACACTCAAACCACAAGTGCCTTTCAGTTTCCTCTTCCCCCTTACACAAGGGACAAACAGCTGTAGCCACCCCTCGCCAATGCTTGATTCCTCTCCCTGTTTTCAGCCGATTGTGTGCAGCCACCCAGGTAACGAAAGACCACTTGCGGGACTGATCTCCCGTCCACAAGAGATCCCCCCAGTCCACAAGAGGGCTCCTCAAACGCAGCGCATCGTATACCCTTCTGCTGTCCAAACCCCCTCTTCCATTTATAAACTGATTTTCTAGCCTTCCATCTTGAATAATCTGGGCACTGATCAGTTCATCCCTTAAACCCAACAATTTTTTCCACACCCAAGTATCATAGACACATACCTGAGCATTCCATACAGTAGACCCCTTGAGGTGGTTACATTGCACCCATTTCATCCAAATGCTATCTCTCTGCATTATTAAGTCACCCAACAAGGATGCAAATAAACTCTTGTTCCATACCTTTAGTTGCTTAATGGCAAGGCCACCCTCTTCATATGGTTTGGTCACTGAGTCCCAAGCAATAACCCCCGCTTTGCACCCCGCATGCCCACTCCACAAAAAATTTCTGCACAAGCTTTCAAGCCTGTTGATCACAGCTCCTGGCAACAAGGTGTTCTGTCCCCAGAAAGTAAAAACACCCCCAAGCACAGCCTTTATGATTTGCAGCCGACCTGCGTAGGAAATCTTCTTAGTTGCCCAGATTTTCATCCTTTTCTCCACTTTCTGAAACAAAGGTGAGTACTCAGCTATGTTTATCCGTCGAGCGTGCAGAGGAGATCCAAGATAGGTAACTGGGAAAACCCCCTCTGCAAAGCCCAAGTGATTCACCAGCTCAGCCTTCTCCCTTGGGCTAACCCCAGCTACATAACACGTGCTCTTAGCCACGTTAATCCTCAATCCTGAAGCCGCAAAGAACTCATCTAGGCACCTTTGCATGATCTGGATTGACCCCTTGTCCGCTCTACAGAAAAGCAGCAAATCATCAGCAAACGCCAGATTTGAGAGCTCCAACTCCCTGCACTTCGGATGGTAATTGAACTCAGGGGATCTGGTAGCTTCATTCATCATACGATTCAGCACCTCCATACATATGACGAAAAGATATGGAGAAAGAGGATCGCCCGGTCGCAATCCCCTTTTCCTTTAAAATAACCCTCCGGAGCTCCATTGATTATAATCGAGAAAGACGAGGATGTCACACATCCCATGATCACATTCACCAGCATAGGAGGAAATTTCAAGTATTCTAGTGCAGACTTCACAAAATCCCAACTTATGAAGTCATAAGCCTTTTGTAGATCAATCTTGAGAGTGCATCTTGGTGATACGCGCTTAGTCCCATACCCGTTAACAATCTCAAGTGCGACAGTGCAGTTTTGAGCAATAGATCTCCCCGGGATGAATGCTCCTTGATTTTCTCCTATCAGGCCAGCTAAGAGCGGTTTAACCCTTGACACTATGATTTTACTCACCGTTTTCATAATAGTGTTACAGCATGATATGGGGCGCCAGTCTTTAACATAGCACCGGTTCTGCACTTTCGGAATCAAAGAAACAAAGGTTGAGTTCAGCTGCTGCAGAACCTTGCCACGCTCAAAGATTTCCACAACCGCACGACAGTAATCTCTTCCGAGTATGCCCCAGCACCGCTTGAAGAATTGGCTTCTAAATCCGTCAGGGCCGGGAGATTTATTGATTCCAATTGACCACAACGCCGACTTAATCTCCTCTGTTGAGGGTGTAGCCTCCAAGCTGTGACACCACACCAATCACTAGCAATAGAAGCTCCTTCCTGAATAGTCAGAAAACTGCTGCACTGAACGTTTACTCCAAACAGCTCTTCATAGTACTTGAGGATGTTCTGTCTGATCATCCCTTCCTCCTCAATGGTAACATCATTCTCACTCTTGAGAGCTAGAATAGCGTTAGAGGCTCGTCTTTCTTTAATACTCCTAAAGAATATTGAAGACGTTTCCTCCCCCATACGAATCCAGTGGACCTTCGCCTTTTGTGCAGTTAAGTTCAAAAGCCGAGCAATATTCTCTCTTAGTTCCTTCTCTGTTCGGTTCACTCTCTGAGCAAGCCCAACATTCATCTTATCAGTAAGGAGCTGGAGCTGCAATTCCTGAAGGCTGCTTCTATTCAGCTTAATCTTGTCTTGCAAATCAGGAAAAACGGCTCTGTCCCACGCTCTTAAAGCTTCTTTTACATTGCGAAGTTTCTGAGCAAAAATAAATTGCTTTGAACCTGTTATCTCAGTTCTCCAAGCACATGACACCAGGGGTCCAAAGGCATCTTTTGTGCACCAAAAATTCTTGAACTTAAATGGGTATTTTCTGATAGTAAGCGCATTCCTCAGGGTAACAACAGCTAAAGAGTGATCGGAGCACCCCGGGACATCAAAAAAAGCTTTAGTATTTTGAAACTGATCCCTCCAGTAATCATTGATGAGTACCCTCTCAATCTTTCTTTCAATTCTCTCGTCACCCTCCTGTCGGTTGTTGCATGTGTGCCTTGCTCCGATATAGTCTAAATCCACCAAGTCACAGTCCGCCATGAGTCGATGCATTTCCTCAAAGCAGTCATGTTGAGCAGCAATAGTCGGCCACTTATCCTCAAGCTCATATATACAGTTGAAGTCACCCAGAACAGTCCACGGACAGTCCACAGTCTGAGCAATCCTTCTCAATTCTTCCTAGAGAACGATCCTATCTTTCTTATAGCTTTCTGCATATACAAAAGTAGCATAGAAAACAAACTTCCCATCTCTCGACGTCACCTTACAGTGCATAAGCTGAGGCATACATCTCACCTTGAACACCTCAAAGACCCCTGGGTTCCAAGTAACCCAGATCCTCCCCTTACTCAAAGCCTCGCTGTTTCCAAACACTTCCCAGCCTAGCATAAGGCTCTTACGAACTTCCTCTACATTCTGTTGTTGCACCTTTGTTTCCAAAAAACCAATAAGCGAAATATCATTGTCCCGGCAATAAGTAGATAATATATTATTCTTAACGTGGTCATTAAGACCACAAATATTCCATGCACCAAATTTCAATCTATCCATTACACACTTCCTGGTGAGTGCTACCCTCACTATGCCTGTCATTGCCATTTCCATCCAGCCCCTCTAGCACTGAGCAATCCAGTTCCAATTCCCCAACATCCTCATTATTCAGTAAACCAAATCTGCTGCTTAAGATGGTATCAACCAGCAGCTGTTCTTTGTAACCACCTCTGCTCTCAAATGAATTCTTTTTCTTCTTAGAATTTGATGCGATCCAGCCATCATCCCCACTGCCTGTGTTGCAACTTGGCGCACGTACATCTTCAACTTTACCCTTCCCTTTATCTGTCATGACCTTGGTAGTATCCTGACGCCGGACAAAGCTCTCCTCCTTTTCTATACCAGCACAGTCCTGTATAGTTTCAACCATCTGATCGGTTTCCTTTCTGACCCAGATTTCTTTGTTTGAAGATGCAGCACCTACTCGTGTTTCATACCCAAACATAGCCCTCTGACCCAACTGAGAATTTCCTCTCTCCCGATATCTGTGTTATTGGAATCCATTATGCCCGGCCCTCCTTCCTGGCTCCCTTGCAGGGACACTAGTCTGAACAGACTTTCGTTGAGTACACCTCTCTGTGTGGTGCCCAAACTGGCAGCAAAACAAACAACTTGGGGGAAGCCATTCAAATACCACACGTTGCTCATACTTTCTCCCTCTTGTATTCTCAATTTCTATACTCTTAATCTGGGCCTCCTCCGCTGTGACTTCAACAAGCATGCGCGCAAAGGACAGCCTATCCCCTTTAGCAGTAAATTCATCAATGCATATAGGTGTTCCAATAGCACTCCCAAGTCTGCTCAATACTTGGTTGTTCAACAATATAGGCGCCAGATCCGGCAAACATACCCACAAGGGAATGCTCTCAAAAGCACCCCAACTAATCGGCATATCAGGTTCCCAGATCTTGAGTAGAAGGGGTCGAGTACCCTGAACATACCATGGCCCCTGTTGTAAAACCCAATCTCTGTCCTCCACTCTAGCAAACCTAAAAACAAACACCCCATTGTCCTTAAGGAAGGATTTGGGATTCTCAACCTTCCACTCTTTCGCCACAAACTCCCTTACAGCAGCCAGAGAGATCTGTCCACCAGCAACGACTCCTATGAGAGTAGCAGCCCACACCCGTTGAGACTCACTAACATCCTCTTCTCGGATTTTAAAGTACCCTTTCTTCACATCTTTGTGAAGAGTGAGCTTTTCAGCTTTGGAAATATTTCGGTTATCTGCAAACAGACTCGCAAAGCTTCTCGGCTGGGCGCTTTTAATCGAGTGTTGATATCCCCTCTTGAAAGCTTGAATAAAGGGATCTACTTCCTTTGTCCGGTTCTTTTCTATATTGCCAGATCCACCTACTTCTGTACCCTCATTAACATCTCCATTACAGTTCTCTGCTCTCTGTGGGCTTGCATTCAATGTGGTAGATCCGCCGTCAGTACCCCCTGAAACCCTAGGTTCCTGCGAGGACGATTTTTTCACGTTCACACCTCGACGGGGGCGAAGGAGCGGGCCGACCTGTCTCTGCACCGAGGCTTTCCTAGCCATGACCAGTCCGAGCCGGGCACAGCCGCCGTGAGGGCAACCGTGGTCGGAGGTGAGGGACGGTCAGGCAGGAGAAAACGCGTGCTTCCACTAAACGCTCTCACGGATCCCAAGGTAGCAAATAGGAAAGTGAGAGAACCCCCGGCTCCCATTATCAGATATACACAATATAAACATGTTTTTGACAAATTTGAATGAAAACAGAGTAGTTTTGATGGGGCATAGAAGGGTGACGCCGATATGGTCACTTTTGGCTCGATAAAGTCACGGAAAGCTTTTCGCCCAAAAAGCTCACATTATCATATATACACAATATAAACATGTTTGGGACAAATTTGAGCGAAAAGAATGTAATTTTGATGGGGCATAGAAGGGTGACGCCGATATGGTCACCTTTGGCTCGAAAAAGTCACGGAAAGCTTTTCTCCCAAAAAGCTCCCATTATCATCTATACACAATAAAAACATGTTTTGGACAAATTAGAGCGAAAACAGAGTAGTTTTGATCGGACATAGAAGGGTGACACCGATATGGTCACCTTTGGCTCGAAAAAGTCACGGAATGCTTTTCTCCCAAAAACCTCCCATTATCATCTATACACAATATAAAATGTTTTGGACAAATTTGAGAGAAAACAGAGTAGTTTTGATTGGGCATAGAAGGGTGACGCTGATATTGTCACCTTTGGCTTGAAAAAGTCACAGAAAGCTTTTCGCCCAAAAAGCTCACATTATCATCTATACACAATATAAACATGTTTTGGACAAATTTGAGCGAAAACAGAGTAGTTTTGATTGGGCATAGAAGGGTGACGCCGATATGGTCACTTTTGGCTCGAAAAAGTCACGGAAAGCTTTTCGCCCAAAAAGCTCCCATTATCATCTATACACAATATAAAATGTTTTTGACAAATTTGAGCGAAAACAGAGTAGTTTTGATTGGGCATAGAAGGGTGACGCCGATATGGTCACTTTTGCCTCGAAAAAGTTACGGAAAGCTTTTCGCCCAAAAAGCTCCCATTATCATCTATACACATTATAAACATGTTTTGGACAAATTTGAGCGAAAATAGAGTAGTTTTGATGGGGCATAGAAGGGTGACGCTGATTTGGTCACTTTTGGCTCGAAAAAGTCACGGAAAGCTTTTCGCCCAAAAAGCTCACATTATCATCTATACACAATATAAACATGTTTTGGACAAATTTGAGCGAAAACAGAGTAGTTTTGATTGGGCATAGAAGGGTGACGCCGATATGGTCACTTTTGCCTCGAAAAAGTTACGGAAAGCTTTTCGCCCAAAAAGCTCCCATTATCATCTATACACATTATAAACATGTTTTGGACAAATTTGAGCGAAAACAGAGTAGTTTTGATGGGGCATAGAAGGGTGACGCCGATATGGTCACTTTTGGCTCGAAAAAGACACGGAAAGCTTTTCGCCCAAAAAGCTCCCATTATCATCTATACACAATATAAAATGTTTTTTTCAAATTTGAGCGAAAACAGAGTAGTTTTGATTGGGCATAGAAGGGTGACGCTGATATGGTCACCTTTGGCTCGAAAAAGTCACGGAAAGCTTTTCGCCCAAAAAGCTCACATTATCATCTGAAGTGGTAAATCTATAGATGAAGTAACGTAGTTACAAAAAGACAAACCAAGCTAAAGGTTTGTCGCAAAAAGGAGGGACGAATACACACCTACTAACACAAAAAACTATCGTGTGTACCCTCATGAATGCTCAAACTAGATATACCCACCAATATCTCCACACCGCCCTCGTACTCCAGTCCGTCCTCTAGACTAAAACTCTATAATCTAAGGTTTTCTAGCTAACAAAAGATATACCCAACGGATTTCTCTAGGTGACTTGCCTTTGCACCTAAGAGAAATCCGAGATTTACATGTTTCAATAACCCTTAACGCCCAATCCTTTGGCCTGCACAATTCAGTACCAAATACCACATCCTTTCGGCCTCTCCAAGTGTAATAGATGAAGGCTACGAAGACTAGTAGCTTCACTTGGAACACACCTGAACGCTGTACAGCATCCGTCTCAGCCACAAACCACCTCAACCAATCAGTTATGCCTCCTGGTAACAATGGAAGATCAACCCATTTCCACACAATGTCTCGGGCTTCACAGATCCGGGCGCACCCAAACCAAAGGTGCTCTTCCGATTCTTCAACCTCCTTGCACAGCGGGCAAAGCGCCGCATCATCACCCTTCCAATGTTTAACAATTCTTCCGGTCTGTAATCTGTTGCGAACAGCAATCCAAACGATGAATGACCACTTGCGAGATTGGAGCCCATGCCATAGCAACTCTACCCAATCCACCAGTGGTCCCTTCACCCTTAGCTGGTCGTAAACCTTTGCACACGCTAGACCTCGATTCCCTTTAATTAGCTGCTGAATGTCGCCTTGTTCAGTGATGATATCAAGCCCCTGTAGTTCATCTCTGATGCCCAGCAAATTCTTCCAAAGCCAAGTATCATACACCCTCACTTCAATGTCCCAAAACGACCCATGTTTTAGGTGGTTAGCTGCCACCCAACGAGTCCAAATATTATCCCTTTCCAGCTTGATATCCCCTAACAACGCAGCAAACAAGCTCCTATTCCAGTTTCCCATTTGTTTAATGTCCAAACCTCCCTCACCATAGGGCAAAGTAACGTCCTCCCACGCCACCAAAGAGCATTTTCTGTTCGAATGTCCGTTCCAAAAAAACTGCCGGCACATCCCATTCAGGTGATCAACAACAGTCTTTGGAAGAAGAGCAGATTGCCCCAGAAGGTGAATAATCCAAATAGTACCGATTTTAAAAGTTGAAGGCGGCCAGCGTAAGACAACGTTTTAGCAGCCCACCCATTTAATCTCCCATGTACCTTGTCCAGCAGCCCTTGATACTCCGAGATTGCAACTCTCTTAGAGTGAAGCAGAGTACCAAGGTAGGTAACCGGGACCGAGCCAGAGCTGAACCCCAGTTGCTACTCTATATCTGTTCTAACACTCAGCTATGTAGCTTGTGCTCTTTACAGCATTGATGCGTAATCCCGAGGCAGCAAAGAATCTATCCAGACATCTCTGAAGAATACTAACTGACTGCACATCAGCTCGACAGAATAACAACAAATCATCCGCAAACGCTAGATTAGTAAGCTGCAGCTCTCGACACTTGGGATGAAAGTTGAAGTTCGGGTCCCTAGTCTCAGCGTTCAGCATTCTGTTCAGAACTTCCATACAAATAACAAACAAGTAGGGGGATAGCGGATCCCCCTGTCGGAGACCTCTTTTTCCTCTAAAGAAACCTTCAGGAGCACCATTTATGAGGACCTAGAAGGAAGTCGTAGATACGCACTCCATGATAATTTCAATCAGCCCTGGCGGAAAATTAAGGAGCTCAAGTGCAAACTTCACAAAATCCCATCTGACGAAGTCATATGCCTTTTGAAGATCAACCTTTAAGGTGCATCTCGGGGAGACTCTCTTCGTACCATACCCATTGACGATCTCTAGAGCAACTGCACAGTTATGCGCTATTGATCGCCTAGGAACAAACGCCCCTTGATTTACTCCAATCAGATCAGCAAGGTAAGGTTTGATCCTTTGGACAATGATCTTGCTAACCACTTTCATGAGCGTGTTGCAACACGAAATAGGTCTAAGGTCCTTGACAAAGGTAGGATTACTCACCTTTGGGATAAGTGAGATGAAGGTTGCATTCCACTGTTTCAGCACTTTCCTCTTCTCAAATATTTCAGCAACAGCTCGGCATACATCTCGTCCTAGAATTCCCCAACATTTCTTGAAAAACTGGCTCCCAAATCCATCCGGTCCCGGTGACTTGTTTATCCCAATAGCCCAAACTGCTTCTTTAATCTCAGCTACCTCAGGGATAGCATCCAGCACATCCCACCGATGGTGTGGAACACTCGAACCCGTCGGGACCTCAGGCATAGGCTCCAAGTCCGAATCTGTGGCCAGCAACTGTTCAAAGAATTCAGCAATGTGCTTTCGGATAGCATCTTCATCCTCTAGCAGTTGTCCCCTTTCATTCTTCATAGATAGCACAGCATTACCAGCTCTGCGAGCCTTCACATTTCTAAAGAACATCGAGGAAGTTTCTTCCCCCATGGTGATCCAATGCAATTTGGCTTTCTGAGTTGTGAGACTGATAAGTCTTCCTACGTTGGCCTTTAGCTCCTGCTCAATCTGTTTTGCTCTATACACCAGTTCCTCATTAGTTTTTTCTGTAAGCAGACGAACCTGAACCTCCTTCAAGCAATCTTTATTCAGCTTGATTTTACTCTGCAAATCCGGGAATGTTGCCCTATCCCAACTCCTAAGCGCATCTTTGACATTTTTTAGCTTCTGAGCAACAATATATTGTTTAGATCCCACAATATCAGCCCTCCATGCACTGGATACAAGAGGGAGGAAAGCTTCTTCATCACACCAGATATTTTTAAAACGGAATGGGAACTTTCTCTCATTGACAGTGCTTCGAAGTGTAACCACTCCTGGAGAGTGGTCAGAGCGCCCCGGGACGTCAAAAAGTGCCTTCGTGTTAGGGAAGCTGTCTTTCCAGAGATCATTAACCAATACTCGGTCAATTTTTCTTTCAATCCGTTCGTCTCCAGCTTTCCTATTATGCCAAGTGTGCCTTGCTCCAATATAATCTAAATCAGACAGCCCACAATCACAAAACACAGTACACAATTCATCAAAATTATCATGTTGCGCTGCATCTGCTGGCCATTTATCATCTAATTCTGCTATACAGTTTAAGTCACCAAGTACTGTCCAAGGAACACTAGCAGCCCCAGCAATCCGTCGTATAGCTTCCCATAAAACGACTCTATCTTTTTTGTAATTTTCTGCATAAACAAAAGTGGGCAAGAAGCAAAATAAATTATCCCTTGAACTGACTTTGCAATGGATGAACTGAGGGTGGAACTCAAGCACAACCACATCAAAGACAGCCGGATTCCACATAACCCAGATACGACTCTTGGCAGCATCCGTGCTATTCTCTATCAATTCCCAGCTGTGCATCATACTTCGCTTAATAGTCTGGACATTCTTTTTAGCAACTTTTGTCTCTAAGAAACCCATTAACGCAATATCATTATCCCAACAATAGGTTGTTAGGAAATTATTCTTTATGCGATCATTCAGACTGCATATGTTCCAAGCTCCAAATTTTAGCTTATTCATTAGGAACTTGCTCAGGAGCGCTAACCTCCTCTTTTTCATTCACACAAGGTACATCACCAGCTCTACTTGCATCTCTGTCATGAATCTGATCTCCAGCAATCTGTCCAATCTGAGGATCTTTCTCCTCAAGCACATCAAATCGGTTGGCATTAGCTGAGTGAGGTTTTGCATCATGGTTAGCAGAAGAAGATCCGTAGGAGCCCTTCTTTTTCTTTTTACCAGATGGAGTCCTCCACCCACTGTTACTTGAGTTATCCCCCTCCTGCACAATCTGTTTCCCCTTGTTTTTCTCAGAATCATCGCTATCAGATAACTTATCCTCATCTTTACTGTCGCACACATTGATCACCAACTCCCTATTCTGACTTTCCTTGCCTTGATTCGTAACCTGTGCAACAGACAAAGGTTGCCCATTCTCCCCACTCTGCTGCGTGGTGACAATCCCTCTGCACTGCTCCACATGCACCCACTTTCTCCGTCCATCTGCCATATCTTTCTCTTTCGACCTCCTGACCAGACAGTTCGCAATATTATGACCAAAACAGATACAGTCAGTACAGATTTTCGGCAACCATTCGAATATTACACATTGTTGCGTCGGATTCCCTTTTGTATCCACAATCTCAACTGACTTCTGCATTGCTTCCTCGGCCGAGACTTCAACCAGCAGCCTCGCATAAGAAATACGATCCCCTTTCGCTGTTCTGTCATCAATACAAATGGGATCACCAATGGCGCTCCCAATTCTCCCAATTGCAGACGTGCTAAAGTATGTCGGATCTAGATTGGGTAGACAAACCCATACTGGAACTCTATCAAAGCAGCTCCAATTGATGGGTGTACCCTTTTCCCAGATCTTCAGTATAAGTGGTCTTGACCCATCCACATTCCAAGCTCCATTTCGAAGGACCCAGTCTCTATCCTCCTCGCACTGGAACATGAAGACATAGATACCGTTCGATTTCTGGAACAGCATGGGCGTCGGAATCTTCCATTCCTCATCAATAAAATCTTTCATCCTATTATATTTCACAGTATTCCCAGAGACGACTCCAATTAGAACAGCCCTCCATTCCTTCTCTTTTTCTTCCACATCCTCTGGCCTCATTACAACTTTGCCTTTCTGTACATCCAGGTGTTTCTCAAGCTTTACTGCCACTTGAATGTTCCGGTTCTCCCCAAACTGACTGGTACCCGTGTGAGTGGCCACCCTTCTATCCCTATTCTGGAAAGATTTCTTAAAAGCTTCAAGGAAATTCAGATCTACACCATTAACTCCAGATTTCAGATCTACAGCCTTCGTGCTATTTGTAGCCTAAGAGGTCATCAGGTGGTTAGCATTAACTGCATTTACACCCACCCAAACCTCTTCAGCATTCAATGCAACTCTGGGCTCAGCATCCTCTTCAGATCTACTTTGCGCGGTATCCCCACTCTTCACCTGCCACCCAGGCTTTTGCGCGACACCCTCACGGTACAGGAACCGAACCCTCACGGTTCGCCCAAAAAGCTCACATTATCATCTATACACAATATAAACATGTTTTGGACAAATTTGAGCGAAAACAGAGTAGTTTTAATTGGGCATAGAAGGGTGACGCCGATATGGTCACTTTTGGCTCGAAAAAGACACGGAAAGCTTTTCGCCCAAAAAGCTCCCATTATCATCTATACACAATATAAACATGTTTGGGAAAAATTTGAGCAAAAACAGTGTAGTTTTGATAGGGCATAGAAGGGTGACGCCGATATGGTCACTTTTGGCTCGAAAAATTCACGGAAAGCTTTTCATCCAAAAAGCTCCCATTATCATCTATACACAATATAAAATGTTTTTGACAAATTTGAGCGAAAACAGAGTAGGTTTGATTGGGCATAGAAGGGTGACGGTGATATGGTCACCTTTGGCTCGAAAAAGTCACGGAAAGCTTTTCGCCAAAAAAGCTCCCATTATCATCTATACACATTATAAACATGTTTTGGACAAATTTGAGCGAAAACAGAGTAGTTTTGATGGGGCATAGAAGGGTGACGCCGATTTGGTCAATTTTGGCTCGAAAAAGTCACGGAAAGCTATTCGCCCAAAAAGCTCCCATTATCATCTATACACAATATAAACATGTTTTGGACAAATTTGAGCGAAAACAGAGTAGTTTTGATTGGGCATAGAAGGGTGACGCCGATATGGTCACCTTTGGCTCGAAAAAGTCACGGAAAGTTTTTCGCTTAAAAAGCTCCCATTATCATCTATACACAATATAAACATGTTTGGGACAAATTTGAACGAAAACAGAGTAGTTTTGATGGGGCATAGAAGGGTGACATCGATATGGTCACTTTTGGCTCAAAAATTCACGGAAAGCTTTTCGCCCAAAAAGCTCCCATTATCATCTACACACAATATAAACTTGTTTTGGACAAATTTGAGCGAAAACCGTGTTTTGATTGGGGCATAGAAGGTTGGCTCGAAGAAGGATATCGGAGATTTACAACTCTCAATGATTTGTATAATATAAGCGTTTACATGAAAAGTTTCATTACAAAAAATTTTCCTATTGCGAGCCAACCACGTGAAATAGATAAGCTCCCATTATCATCTATACACAATATAAACATGTTTGGGACAAATTTGAGCGAAAACAGTTTAGTTTTGATAGGGCATAGAATGGTGACGCCGATATGGTCACTTTTGGCTCGAAAAAGTCACGGAAAGCTTTTCGCCCAAAAAGCTCCCATTATCTTCTATACACAATATAAAATGTTTTTGACAAATTTGTGCGAAAATAGAGTAGTTTTGATTGGGCATAGAAGGGTGACGCTGATATGGTCACCTTTGGCTCGAAAAAGTCACGGAAAGCTTTTCGCCCAAAGAGCTCCCATTATCATCTATACACATTATAAACATGTTTTGGACAAATTTGAGCGAAAACAGAGTAGTTTTGATGGGGCATAGAAGGGTGACGCCGATTTGGTCAATTTTGGCTCGAAAAAGTCACGGAAAGCTATTCGCCCAAAAAGCTCCCATTATCATCTATACACAATATAAACATGTTTTGGACAAATTTGAGCGAAAACAGAGTAGTTTTGATTGGGCATAGAAGGGTGACGCCGATATGGTCACCTTTGGCTCGAAAAAGTCACGGAAAGTTTTTCGCTTAAAAAGCTCCCATTATCATCTATACACAATATAAACATGTTTGGGACAAATTTGAGCGAAAACAGAGTAGTTTTGATGTGGCATAGAAGGGTGACGTCGATATGGTCACTTTTGGCTCAAAAATTCACGGAAAGCTTTTCGCCCAAAAAGCTCCCATTATCATCTATACACAATATAAACTTGTTTTGGACAAATTTGAGCGAAAACCGTGTTTTGATTGGGGCATAGAAGGTTGGCTCGAAGAAGGATATCGGAGATTTACAACTCTCAATGATTTGTATAATATAAGCGTTTACATGAAAAGTTTCATTACAAAAAATTTTCCTATTGCGAGCCAACCACGTGAAATAGATAAGCTCCCATTATCATCTATGCACAATATAAACATGTTTGGGATAAATTTGAGCGAAAACAGTTTAGTTCTGATAGGGCATAGAAGGGTGACGCCGATATGGTCACTTTTGGCTCGAAAAAGTCACGGAAAGCTTTTCGCCCAAAAAGCTTCCATTATCTTCTATACACAATATAAAATGTTTTTGACAAATTTGAGCGAAAACAGAGTAGTTTTGATTGGGCATAGAAGGGTGACGCTGATATGGTCACCTTTGGCTCGAAAAAGTCACGGAAAGCTTTTCGCCCAAAAAGCTCACATTATCATTTGAAGTGGTGAATATATAGATATGTAACCTTCCAGTGTTGACGACACGACCTGTCTGCAACCTCTGTCGTGCAGCCAACCAAGTGACAAACGACTATCTCTGGCATTGAGCTCACTTCCAAATGAAGCCCCCCCATATAACTTTGTCCCCATGATCGCGGACCATTTCATACACTTTCCCACCAGCCAATCCTCCAGCCGGGTGGTGCAGAGCATCCCAATCTACTCCTCCACGGGGCTGCAAGTGCTCCTTTAGTTCATCTCGCACATCAAGGAGCGCCTTCCAAGCCCACGAATCATCCACCTTTGGACCGACATCCCACACAGAATTGCCTCTGAGAAGGTTGTTATTCGCCCATCTCACCCATATACACTCCTTTTGCTTGTCAATGTCGCTCAACAGCTTCGCAAATATGCTTTTGTTCCAGCCCAGAATTTCTTTTATGTCCAACCCTCCTTCATCAAAGGGTCTTGTCACTTCATTCCAAGCAACCAGATTCTTCCCACCTTCACTTGTACCATTCCAAAGGAAATGGCGCTGTGTTTCAGTTAGCTTAGCAATGACGCCCTTTGGCAACAACATAGACTGATTCCAGAATGACAGCACACCTCCAAAAACCGCTTTTATCAGTTGCAATCTGCCCGCATACGACAATTTCCGAGTTGCCCAATTCTGAACATATTTATCGCATTTCTCAGTGAGATCACTGTACTCATGGATGGAGATTCTCTTTGAGTGCAGCGGTCACTTTTGGCTCAAAAATTCACGGAAAGCTTTTCGCCCAAAAAGCTCCCATTATCATCTATACACAATATAAACTTGTTTTGGACAAATTTGAGCGAAAACAGAGTAGTTTTGATTGGGCATAGAAGGGTGACGCCGATATGGTCACCTTTGGCTCGAAAAAGTCACGGAAAGT
The DNA here is from genome assembly GCA_963922045.1 of Persicaria maculosa. Taxonomy (NCBI): domain Eukaryota; kingdom Viridiplantae; phylum Streptophyta; class Magnoliopsida; order Caryophyllales; family Polygonaceae; genus Persicaria; species Persicaria maculosa. The sequence continues at coordinate 35,192,152 of OY998255.1, forward strand.
TTTTCGCTTAAAAAGCTCCCATTATCATCTATACACAATATAAACATGTTTGGGACAAATTTTAGCGAAAACAGAGTAGTTTTGATGGGGCATAGAAGGGTGACGTCGATATGGTCACTTTTGGCTCAAAAATTCACGGAAAGCTTTTCGCCCAAAAAGCTCCCATTATCATCTATACACAATATAAACTTGTTTTGGACAAATTTGAGCGAAAACCGTGTTTTGATTGGGGCATAGAACGGTGACGCCGATATGGTCACTTTTTGCTCGAAAAAGTCACGGAAAGCTTTTCGCCCAAACAGCTCCCATTATCATCTATACACAATATAAACATGTTTTTGACAAATTTGAATGAAAAGAGAGTAGTTTTGATGGGGCATGGAAGGGTGACGCCGATATGGTCACTTTTGGCTCGATAAAGTCACGGAAAGCTTTTCGCCCAAAAAGCTCCCATTATCATCTATACACAATATAAACATGTTTGGGACAAATTTGAGCGAAAACAATGTAATTTTGATGGGGCATAGAAGGGTGACGCCGATATGGTCACCTTTGGCTCGAAAAAGTCACGGAAAGCTTTTCTCCCAAAAAGCTCCCATTATCATCTGAAGTGGTAAATATATAGATGTGGTAACTTAGTTACAAAAAAGATAAACCAAGTGGTGGTTTATCGTAAAAGGATGGTAACACACCTTACAAAAACAACATGTGTGTAACCTCATGAATGCCCAAGCTATAGTAGCCCCTCTAGATCTCTATACCAACCTCCCTATCTCAAGCCTAGACACTCAAACATCTACGTTTTCCTCTTTAATAACCCATGTACCCAACGGATTTCTCTAGGTGACTTGCCTTTGAACCTTAGAGAAATCCGTGATTTACATGTTTCAATAATTTTTATAGCCCAATCCTTTGGCCGACATCTATCTCCTCCAAAAACTACCTCATTGCGCCCTATCCAAGTGTAATAAATGAAGGCATTGAACACAAGGAGCTTCACCTGGAAGAATGCGGTGCGCTTGACGTCATCCGGCTCAGCTGCAAACCATCTCAGCCACGCCTCCACACCCCCAATTCGAAATGGGAGGCCAACCCACCTCCACACACAGTCCCTGACTTGCCCTATACACGTGCAGGAGAACCACAAATGCAGCTCTGATTCCTCCCCATTGTTGCATAATGGGCATGCAACAACACCATCACCTTTCCAGTGTCTCACGATTCTACCTGTCGGAAGTCTATCGCGCGCAGCAATCCAGGTAATGAAAGACCATTTTCGAGATTGGATCCCTTGCCATAACATAGCACCCCAATCTACAAGCGGTCCTCTCTCTCTTAGCTCTTCATAAACCTTGACACAAGCAATCCCACCACTACCCTTTATCAGGTGCTGAATATTACCTTGAGCTGGCATAATATTTCGGTTTTGCATTATATCACGAATTTCCAGAATTTGCTTCCACAACCAAGTGTCATACACTCTCTTCTCTACTTCCAAAACAGATCCATTTCTTAAATGATTAGCTGTAACCCATCTTGTCCAGATGTTATCTCGACTAATCTGAATATCCCCCAATAGTGCAGCAAATAAGCACCTATTCCAATTGCCAAGCTGTTTAACATCTAAACCACCCTCAGCATATGGGAGAGTAACAACTTCCCAAGCCACAAGCGAGCTCTTCCTGTTGGAGTGGCCATTCCACAAAAACCGGCGACACATTCTTTCCAGGTGCTCAACAACAGCTTTGGGGAGAAGAGAGGATTGCCCCCAGAACGTGAACAACCCATATAGAACAGACTTTATTAACTGAAGACGGCCAACATAGGATAGCGTTTTTCGCAGCCCATCCATTCAGTCTTCCCTCAACTTTATCCAGCAGCCCCTTATACTCAGATATAGCCACTCTCTTTGAGTGTAGCGGAGTACCGAGGTAAGTAACCGGGAAGGAACCGAAGCTGAAGCCCAGTTGCTGCTTAATGTCCATTCTAACATTCTCCTCCACTCCCGCAATGTAGCTTGTGCTCTTTACTGCGTTGATACGGAGCCCAGAAGCAGCAAAGAAGCGGTCCAAGCATCTCTGTAAGATACTCACAGACTCAACATCAGCCCGACAGAATAACAAGAGGTCATCCGCAAATGCCAGATTGGTCAGTTTCAGCTCCCGACATTTCGGATGGTAATTGAAGTCAGGGGCTCTAGTATCCTCTTCCATCATGTGATTCAGAACTTCCATACAAATTACAAATAGATAGGGCGAGAGCGGGTCCCCTTGTCTAAGTCCTCTCTTACCTCAAAAGAAACCCTCCGGTGCACCATTAATGAGGACCGAGAAAGACATGGTTGAAACACAAGCCATGATGTCATGATTAGCTTTGGTGGGAATTGCATCAGTTCTAGAGCAAATTGGACAAAATCCCAACGTACATAGTCATAAGCTTTTTGGAGATCAACCTTCAAGGTGCATCGCGGAGATACTCTCTTTGTTCCATACCCGTTAACGATCTCCAAAGCTACTGCACAATTGTGGGAAATGGAACGTCCTGGTACAAACGCCCCTTGGTTGACACCAATCAGATCCGCAGGCAATGGTTTAATCCTTTGTACAATTATCTTGCTTACCACTTTCATGAGTGTATTGCAACAAGAGATAGGCCGAAGATCCTTAACATAAGTAGGATTATCCACCTTAGGAATTAGTGTGATGAACGTGGCATTATCTTGCTTAAGAATCTGCCCCTTCTCAAAAATTTCAACAGTAGCACGACATACATCTCGTCCCAAAATCCCCCAACATTTCTTAAAGAATTGGCTCCCAAACCCATCCGGTCCCGGGGATTTATTAATTCCTATAGTCCAAAGTGCAGCTTTGATTTCTTTTTCATCTGGATTAGCCTCTAGCGCACCCCAGCTGTGATATGGAACCGAAGAACCAAGCTGCACCCCTGGGAATGGCTCCTGCTCAGATTCAGTAGCAAGCAGCGCTTCAAAGAAACCTGCTATGTGCTGTCGAATCTCAGATTCTTCCTCAAGCAGCTGACCCGAATATGTTCTCATATTTAATACTGCATTACCAGCTCTTCGTGCCTTGACATTTCTGAAGAACATAGAAGATGTCTCCTCTGCCATTGTGATCCAATGCAGCTTAGCTCGTTGGGAAGTTAGACTAAGGAGTCGTCCAACATTCTCCTTGATTTCCTGCTCTATCCGACCTGCACGCGCTACTAGCTCAGCATTCGTCTTTTCTGTAAGTAGTCTGACCTGAACCTCCTTAAGGCAGTCTTTACTCAGCTTAATTCTACTTTGTAGATCAGGGAAGAGGGCTTTGTCCCAGCTCCTCAGAGCTTCTTTGACATTTTTTAACTTCTGTGCCACAATATACTATTTTGAGCCCACTACATCAGCCCTCCAAGCACTTGAAACAAGAGACTGAAATGCATCTTCGTCACACCAGAAATTCTTGAATCGGAATGGGAATTTTTTGGTGCGCACATTACTTCTAAGAGTAACAACTCCAGGTGAGTGGTCTGACCTCCCCGGAACATCAAACAGCACCTTGGCATAGGGGAAACTATCTTTCCATGGGTCATTGACAAGCACCCTGTCAATTTTTCTTTCAATTCTATCATCCCCAGCCTTTCTATTATGCCAAGTGTGCCTCGCACCTATATACTCCAGATCAGACAGCTCACAATCACATAGCACAGTACACAGCTCTTCAAAGTTATCGTGATCAGCAGCTGTTGCAGGCCATTTATCTTCCAGTTCAGCGATGCAGTTCAGGTCTCCTAGCACCGTCCATGGCACTACAATACCTCTAGCTAATCTTCTGATAGCCTGCCATAGCACCACTCTATCTTTTTTATAGTTTTCCGCATAAACAAACGTTGCTAAAAACCTGTGAGAATTATCTCGAGCGCAAACTTCACAATGTATGAATTGGGCATGAAGTTCAATCACATTCACTTCAAAGATTGCAGGATTTCACATGACCCAGATCCGGCTCTTCTCAGTGTCTGTACTGTTCTCAACTACATTCCATCCATACATTAGACTTCTTTGGATTTTCGGGACCTTCTTTTTTGCCACTTTAGTCTCTAAGAAACCCATCAATGCTATATCATTATCCCAACAGTAAGTAGTTAGGAAATTATTACATATATTCCATGCCCCAAATTTTATCTTATTGATGAGCACCATGGATAGGAGTGCTACACTCCTTATCAGTCTCAATATCAATAGTCTCCTTATGCTCTTCCTTTCCACTTCTCTGCACTTCCGATTCTTCTCCACTGTCATTTTCCTTGTCTCCCAATAAATCAAATCTGTTTGAGCTCACTGGACTGTCTGCCTGATCGGAAGCATTACCCGTTGCTGATCCCTTTTTCATCTTCTTATTTGCTGGTGTTTTCCACTCATTATTTATATCTGAATGCTCCCTTTATCATCTATACACAATATAAACATGTTTTGGACAAATTAGAGCGAAAACAGAGTAGTTTTGATTGGACATATAAGGGTGACGCTGATATGGTCACCTTTGGCTCGAAAAAGTCACGGAAAGCTTTTCTCCCAAAAAGCTCCCATTATCATCTATACACAATATAAAATGTTTTGGACAAATTTGAGCGAAAATAGAGTAGTTTTGATTGGGCATAGAAGGGTGACGCTGATATGGTCACCTTTGGCTTGAAAAAGTCACGGAAAGCATTTCGCCCAAAAAGCTCACATTATCATCTATACACAATATAAACATGTTTTGGACAAATTTGAGCAAAAACAGAGTAGTTTTGATTGGGCATAGAAGGGTGACGCCGATATGGTTACTTTTGGCTCGAAAAAGTCACGGAAAGCTTTTCGCCCAAAAAGCTCCCATTATCATCTATACACAATATAAAATGTTTTTGACAAATTTGAGCGAAAACAGAGTAGTTTTGATTGGGTATAGAAGGGTGACGCTGATATGGTCACCTTTGGCTCGAAAAAGTCACGGAAAGCTTTTAGCCCAAAAAGCTCACATTATGATCTATACACAATATAAACATGTTTTGGACAAATTTTTGCGAAAACAGAGTAGTTTTGATTGGGCATAGAAGGGTGACGCCGATATGGTCACTTTTGCCTCCAAAAAGTTACGGAAAGCTTTTCGCCCAAAAAGCTCACATTATCATCTATACACAATATAAACATGTTTTGGACAAATTTGAGCGAAAACAGAGTAGTTTTAATTGGGCATATAAGGGTGACGCCGATATGGTCAATTTTGGCTCGAAAAAGACACGGCAATCTTTCCGCCCAAAAAGCTCCCATTATCATCTGAAGTGGTAAATCTATAGATGAAGTAACGTAGTTACAAAAAGACAAACCAAGCTAAGGGTCTGTCGCAAAAGAGTGCCGGACACACACCTAACACAAAAACCTATCGTGTGTAATCCTCATGAATGCTCAAAAAATTCCAAAGCTATAATCCTACTCCTCTATTTCCCCATCCCCAAACTCCTACTCGTCCCCAAGAGACCCAATGTCTAAGGTTTTCTCGCTAATAAACGATGTACCCAACGGATTTCTCTAAGTGACTTGCCTTTGCACCTTAAAGAAATCCGAGACTTACATGTTTCCACTATTTTTAATGCCCAATCTTTTGGCCTACACGTTTCAGTACCAAAAACAACCTCATTTCTCCCCTTCCATGTGTAATAAATGAAGGCAATAAATACCAGCAACTTCACTTGAAATACGTCGGAACGCTGTACAGGATCCGGTTCTGCAGCAAACCATAGGAGCCACGCAGCTATGTCACCATGCCGAGCAGGGAGCTCTACCCATCTCCAAACAATATCCCGAACCTCACACATCCTGGAGCACGTGAACCAGAGATGCGATTCAGACTCCTCTTCCATCTTGCATAGCGGACATAATGTAGCATCATCCCCTTTCCAGTGCTTCACTATTCTCCCCGTCGGTAATCTTTTCCGGGCAGCAACCCATGTGATGAAGGACCACTTACGCGACTGAATCCCATGCCAGAGCATAGCGCCCCAGTCAACAAGCGGGCCTCTCTCCCTAATCTGCTCATAAACTTTTGCACTTGCCATGGCACCATTACCCTTCCACAGCTGCTGCATATTATTGTGTTGAGTGATAACATCTCGCCGCTGCAGATCATCTCGGATGTGCAGTAATTGCTTCCACAGCCATGTATCATATACCCTCTCCTCCACATCCCAAATCACTCCATTCGGCATGTGATTAGCTGCTACCCATCGAGTCCAAATGTTCTCTCTTCCAATCTTAATGTCGCCTAACAAACCAGCAAACAGGCTACGATTCCAATTGTCGAGCTGTTTAATATCTAATCCCCCCTCTGCATAAGGCAATTTAACAGCATCCCATGCCACCAAGGAGCACTTCCGATTGGAATGCCCATTCCATAGGAACTATCGACACATTCCATTAAGATGATCAATGACAGATTTGGGAAGGAGAGCGGATTGTCCCCAAAAAGTGAACAGCCCATACAACACAGATTTTATTAATTGGAGGCGTCCAGCGTATGATAACGTTTTAGCAGCCCAGCCATTCAATCGACCCTGCACCTTGTCTAACAGCCCCTTATATTCAGAAATTGCAACCCGCTTCGAATGAAGAGGAGTACCAAGGTAGGTGACTGGGAAGGAGCCCTCACTGAAGCCCAGCCGCCTCTCTATGTCTCCCTTGACCCTCATGTCTGTTCCAGCAATGTAACTGGTACTTTTCAGAGCATTAATGCGCAGCCCCGATGCTGCAAAAAATCTGTCAAGGCATCTCTGTAGTATACTAACCGACTCCACATCCGCTCTACAGAACAGCAATAGGTCATCCGCAAATGCCAGATTCGTTAGCTTCAGTTCCCGACATTTAGGATGATAATTAAAATTCGGATCCCGAGTTTCATCATCCAACATTCTATTCAGGACTTCCATACAGATAACAAACAAATAGGGTGATAACGGGTCTCCCTGACGGAGACCACGCTTACCACGAAAAAACCCTTCCGGGGCTCCGTTGATAAGTATAGAGAAAGAAGTCGTTGAGACACACTCCATAATAATGTCTATCAGCCCAGCCAGGAACTCAAGAATCTCTAGAGCATACTTCACGAAATCCCATCGGACAAAATCATACGCCTTCTGGAGATCCACCTTCAATGTACATCGAGGAGAGACTCTCTTCGTTCCATACCCATTTACGATCTCCAACGCAACAGCACAATTATGTGCAATAGAACGGCCTGGAACAAACGTCCCTTGATTCATCCCTATTAGCTCAGCTAGGTGGGGTTTGATCCTTTTCACAATAATTTTGCTAACCACTTTCATAAGCGTGTTACAGCACGAGATAGGGCGTAAATCTTTCACATAGGTCGGGTTGCTCACTTTTGGTATAAGCGAGATGAAAGTCGCATCTTTAATCTCCTTTTCTTCGGGTATGCAGTTAACACATCCCATAAGTGATGGGGTATGCAAGCACCAGTAGGTACATTCGGCAGTGGCTCCACGTCCGACTCCGTTGCCAACAGCTGTTCAAAAGACTCAACAATGTGTTTGCGAATGTCCTCCTCATCCTCAAGCAGCTGTCCACTGTCATTCCTCATTGCCAGCACTGCATTACCAGCCCTCCTTGCCTTTACACTTCGAAAAAACATCGAGGAAGTTTCCTCTCCCATGGTTATCCAGTGTAATTTTGCTTTCTGAGTTGTAAGACTAATGAGCCTCCCAACATTTTCCTTCAATTCCTGTTCAATCTGTTTTGCTCTGCACACCAGCTCCTCATTCGATTTTTCATTCAATAACCTGACCTGCACTTCTTTGAGGTAGTCCTTGTTCATCTTAATCTTGCTTTGCAGATCCGGGAAGGCTGCTCGATCCCAACTTTTCAAAGCATCCTTCACGTTTTTCATTTTCTGGGCAACTATGTATTGTTTTGATCCCACTACATCTGCCCTCCACGCACTCACAACAAGAGGGAGGAAAGCTTCCTCCTCACACCAAAAATTCTTAAATCGAAACGGAAATTTCTTGTGGCTAACCTCACTTCGAAGTGTTACCACACCAGGGGAGTGGTCTGATCGCCCAGGGACATCGAACATGGCCTTAGTATTGGGAAATCTGTCCTTCCAACTGTCATTAACCAATACTCGGTCTATTTTTCGTTCAATACGTTCATCCCCCGCTTTTCTGTTATGCCATGTGTGCCTCGCTCCAATGTACTCCAAATCAGACAGACCACAGTCACAAAATACTGAACAAAGCTCATCAAAGTTATCATGCTGTGCAGCATCGGCTGGCCATTTATCTTCAAGTTCTGCTATACAGTTTAGGTCGCCCAGCACTGTCCAGGGTGAGTCAATCACACCAGCAAGCCTACTAATAGCCTCCCACAGCCCAACTCTATCTTTCTTATAGTTTTCTGCATAAACAAACGTGGCAAGAAAATTGAAGGAATTATCCCGAGCGCGCACTCTGCAATGTATAAACTGAGAGTGGTACTCAAGAGCATCCACTTCAAACACTGCCGGATTCCACATCACCCATATACGACTCTTAACAAAATCAGTACTGTTCTCCACCAATTCCCAACTGTGCATCAGACTACTCTTTATACTTTGGATATTTTTCTTAGCAACTTTAGTTTCCAGAAAGCCCATCAGTGCTACATCATTATCCCAACAATAAGTTGTTAGGAAATGATTTTTTATGCGATCACTAAGACCGCATATGTTCCATGCTCCAAATTTGAGCTTATTCATAAGAATTCTATCCAGGAGTGCTACCCTCCTCCATTTCAGTTGTTCTAGCAGCAAACCCATCTACAGTCTCAGTGCCGCTCTTGCTCTGTCCTCCCTCAATATGTCTAGACTGAACATCCTCTTTTTCTAAGACATCAAACCTGTTTACACTCCTTGTACCAGGTTCAGTACCGTGTTTAGTAGAGGAATTAACACTAGTACCCCTCTTTGTCCTTTTTCCAGTTGGAGTTCTCCACTCACTGCTACCCGAGTTGTCGTCCCCAATCTCTGTCTCAATCTGTTTCCCTTTATTCTTTTCTAGTTCATCTCCGTCTCCATTATACCCTTCCTCCGGCCTAGCACTATTATTACCCCTTGAAATCATATCCTGTTCAGCACACACTGACTGCCCAACCTGTGCAGCAAAGAGAGGCGGTTCAATCTGCTTCTGAGTAGCAGCTTCCGAATTACCCTTTATCACATTCACCCACACTTTCTTGCCCCCTTGCCTTTCTCTCTCTCGTTCTCTTCTGGCTAGACAGTTCAGTACATTATGGCCAAACCTGATACACTCAGTGCATATCTTAGGAAGCCATTCAAAAATAACGCTTTGCTGAGTCGGATTCCCTTTTGTATCCACAATTTCAACCGATTTCTGTAAAGCTTCCTCTGCTGAGACTTCTATCAACAATCTCGCATAGGAGATACGGTCACCCTTAGCAGTTCTGTCATCCACACATATCGGATCTCCAATTGCACTCCCTATACGACCAATTGCAGACATACCGAAGTAAGTTGGGTCCAAGTTGGGGAGGCAAACCCAGACTGGAATCCTATCGAAGCAACTCCAGTTAATCGGTGTGCCCTTCTCCCAAATTTTGAGGATCAAAGGTCTCGACCCATCTATATTCCATGGTTCGCTTCGGAGCACCCAATCTCTATCTTCCTCACTCTGGAACCTAAAGATAAAAATTCCATTGTTTTTCTGAAACAACCTGGGTGAAGGGATCTTCCATTCCTCATCAATAAACTCCTTCATTCTGGTGTACTTCACCGTATTTCCAGAAACCACTCCAATCAGTACAGCTTTCCATTCTTTCTCTTTCTCTTCAACATCCTCAGGCCTCATGACGACTTTTTCTCTCTGCACATCTCTGTGTTTCTCAAGCTTTACCGCATCATTAATGTTTCTGTTATCCCCAAACTGACTAGCATTCCGGAAGGAGTTCGCTCTTCGATCCCTATCCTGAAAGGATTTCTTAAACGCGTCAAGAAAAGACAAATCGCTCTGGATCTGATTTTTTCCTTCTTCTCCCGAACCGGATCTGTGACTGCAATTAGTAGCCCTAGCAGCAGCTTGGTGGTTGGCATTAACTGCATCCCCAACCACCCCATTCCCTTCCACATTCAATACACCGCTGGACTCACCCACGTCAGCTGACTTTCGCCCAACCTCCTCTTCACTTGACAGCTTAACCTGCCACCCAGCCTTCCTTTCTCCGAAGCCCTCACGATTCAGGATCCTCACAGGCTTCATGAGAGGCCTACTTCCTCCCCTTCCTCTCGCAAACACCCCGCCGGCACGCCCCATGTCGGCCGCCTCCAGCCGGAGTACAGCCCTAACGGGCAGAGAAGACGCGTACCCTCAACACTCTCTCACGGAACCCGAGGTGCAAAGATAGGAAATGAAAAAACTTTAGCTCCCATTATCATCTATACACAATATAAACATGTTTGGGACAAATTTGAGCGAAAACAGTGTAATTTTGATAGGGCATAGAAGGGTGACGCCAATATGGTCACTTTTGGCTCGAAAAAGTCACGGAAAGCTTTTCGCCCCAAAAGCTCCCATTATCATCTATACACAATATAAAATGTTTTTGTCAAATTTGATCGAAAACAGAGTAGTTTTGATTGGGCATAGAAGGGTGACGCTGATATGGTCACCTTTGGCTCGAAAAAGTCACGGAAAGCTTTTCGCCCAAAAAGCTCACATTATCATCTATACACAATAGAAACATGTTTTGGACAAATTTGAGCGAAAACAGAGTAGTTTTGATTGTGCATAGAAGGGTGACGCCGATATGGTCACATTTGCCTCGAAAAAGTTACGGAAAGCTTTTCGCCCAAAAACCTCCCATTATCATCTATACACATTATAAACATGTTTTGGACAAATTTGAGCGAAAACAGAGTAGTTTTGATAGGGCATAGAAGGGTGACGCCGATTTGGTCACTTTTTTGGCTCGAAAACGTCACGGAAAGCTTTTCGCCCAAAACGTTACGGAAAGCTTTTTGCCCAAAAAGCTCCCATTATCTTCAAAAGCTTAGTTTCTAAAAGACCTATCATCCCAATATCATTCTCAAAACAAAACTTATTAATTCTACTTATTTTAACGGGGTCATTTATCCCCGCTATGTTCCAGGCTCCAAATTTGATTTTATCCATGGACAACCTCGACGTGAGTGCTACACTCACCTATAATCTCTTTCTGACTACCATCCGCCATTTATGTCCTAAACACATCAAATTTAGACGGTGAGCAGACAGAACTTGGCCCTTCTTCCTGTTGGACAACCCCATAATTACCCCTAGCACATTTCTTTCCACTCACAAATTGCCATTTACAGGATTCCATTTCATCTGTCGACGTTCCTCCCACTAACCTGTCCACAATCAGTTTCCCAGTGGCAACATATTGCAAGTTCTGTCTAGTACCAGGATGGCTCGATCCCTTACCCTTAACAGAGTCTTTAGCAGCAAAGCCCTTAGGAAGTTTCTTAGCTACAGCCACACCCTTACCCTGAACAGAGTCTTTAGCAGCAAAGCCCTTATGGACCTCAGAAGATCCCTTGTTGAACCTAACAGCATCGGCAAATGACACACCTGTTGGCGCAGTAGCAACATTTGGATCAGGCAAACCCTCACCATTCCACTTTACACCTTCTCTTCCAACCCTGCTACCCCTGCTATTGCGATTATCACATTGAGGACGCTCTTCACAGAAGTCTGCATTATGTCCGAATCTGTTACACAACCCACACATCAACGGGAGCCACTCGAAAATAACCTGTTGGGCATAAGAAGAACCATCAGCATTTTCAATTTCAATCGAGTTAATACTCGCTTCCGGCACAGAAACTTCAACCAGCATACGCGCAAAAGAGAGGCGTTCTCCTCTTGCAGTGCACCCATCCAGACATATAGGGGTTCCAATTGAGCACCCAATCCGACTCAGGTTTGTATTTGTGAATAATGTCGGGTCCAGATCCGGGAGACAGATCCAACTGGGTACTCGATCAAAGGCAGCCCAAGAGATGGGCATGCCTGGTGTCCATCGTTTCAGGAGCAGCGGCTTCGAGCCGAGAATAGTCCAGGGACCATTAGCAAGGACCCAGTCAAGATCACTGTCCGATTGGAACTTAAAGACCAAAACCCCATTGTTTTTCTGAAAAACCTGAGGAGCAGCGACCTTCCATTCTTCCCGTACAAAACGCTGAACCTGAGAGAAGGCAACAGGGTTCCCTGAAAGTATACCAATCAACGTTGCAGCCCATTCCTTCCTGGAATCCACCACATCCTCAGCCCTAATTTTAACTTTCCCCTTTTCCACATCTTCAAAAACTACAAGCTTCTCAGCTGTACTGATCTGGCGATTATCCCGGAAAGGGGAAGAAGACGACACGGTAAATCGTCTCCTCGAGTTCTCTATGCTCCGCCTAATAGCTTGTGCGAAAGATAGGTCCTCGTCGCTACTCTTACCAGTTGACAAATTTATAACTTTCGACGATGGATCTATGCCGGACTTACCCTCTCCAGCATTTAAACCTTGCTGTTGACCATTAAATGAGGTCGTAACCACCATCTGAGCCCCCTCATTAACTCCATTTGCTCCATTCTGCAACAAGGTATCAGCTTTAGGGATACCCTTTTAATTCTCTACTGTCGCATCCTTCAAAGGAACTTGGTGCGATTGCTTTGCCACCGGAGTCCCCTTCTTACCCATAGGAGATACAGCACGCCAGACAGCCTCCGTGAGGAGCGGCCGTAGACGCCTGAGACCACCGTCGGGAAGAGCGTAAGCGGGGATACCAGAAAACACTCTCACGGAAACCGAGGTAGTTGCCAAGGGGGTGGGAGACCAAAGAAACACAGCTCCCATTATCATCAATACACAATATAAACATGTTTTGGACAAATTTGAGCGAAAACAGAGTAGTTTTGATAGGCATAGAAGGGTGACGCCGATATGGTCACCTTTGGCTCGAAAAAGTCACGGAAAGCTTTTCTCCCAAAAAGCTCACATTATCATCTATACACAATATAAACATGTTTTGGACAAATTTGAGCGAAAACAGAACAGTTTTGATTGGGCATAGAAGGGTGACGCCGATATGGTCACTTTTGCCTCGAAAAAGTTACGGAAAGCTTTTCGCCCAAAAACCTCCCATTATCATCTATACACATTATAAACATGTTTTGGACAAATTTGAGTGAAAACAGAGTAGTTTTGATGGGGCATAGAAGGGTGACGCCGATTTGGTCACTTTTGGCTCGTAAAAGTGACGGAAAGCTTTTCGCCCAAAAAGCTCCCATTATCATCTATACACAATATAAACATGTTTGGGATAAATTTTAGCGAAAACACAGTAGTTTTGATGGGGCATAGAAGGGTGACGTCGATATGGTCAGTTTTGGCTCAAAAATTCACGGAAAGCTTTTCGCCCAAAAAGCTCCCATTATCATCTATACACAATATAAACTTGTTTTGGACAAATTTGAGCGAAAACCGTGTTTTGATTGGGGCATAGAACGGTGACGCCGATATGGTCACTTTTTGCTCGAAATAGTCACGGAAAGCTTTTCGCCCAAACATCTCGATAATCTATACACAATATAAACATGTTTTTGACAAATTTGAAAGAAAACAGAGTAGTTTTGATGGGGCATAGAAGGGTGACGCCGATATGGTCACTTTTGGCTCGATAAAGTCACGGAAAGCTTTTCGCCCAAAAAGCTCCATTATCATCTATACACAATATAAACATGTTTGGGACAAATTTGAGCGAAAACAATGTAATTTTTGTGGGGCATAGAAGGGTGACGCCGATATGGTCACCTTTGGCTCGAAAAAGTCACGGAAAGCTTTTCTCCCAAAAAGCTCCCATTATCATCTATACACAATATAAACATGTTTTGGACAAATTAGAGCGAAAACAGAGTAGTTTTGATTGGACATATAAGGGTGACACCGATATGGTCACCTTTGGCTCGAAAAAGTCACGGAAAGCTTTTCTCCCAAAAAGCTCCCATTATCATCTATACACAATATAAAATGTTTTTGACAAATTTGAGCGAAAACAGAGTAGTTTTGATTGGGCATAGATGGGTGACGCTGATATGGTCACTTTTGGCTCGAAAAAGACACGGAAAGCTTTTCGCCCAAAAAGCTCCCATTATCATCTATACACAATATAAACATGTTTTGGACAAATTAGAGCGAAAACAGAGTAGTTTTGATTGGACATATAAGGGTGACACCGATATGGTCACCTTTTGCTCGAAAAAGTCACGGAAAGCTTTTCGCCCAAAAAGCTCCCATTATCATCTATACACAATATAAACATGTTTTGGACAAATTAGAGCGAAAACAGAGTAGTTTTGATTGGACATATAAGGGTGACACCGATATGGTCACCTTTTGCTCGAAAAAGTCACGGAAAGCTTTTCGCCCAAAAAGCTCCCATTATCATCTATACACAATATAAACATGTTTTGGACAAATTAGAGCGAAAACAGAGTAGTTTTGATTGGACATATAAGGGTGACACTGATATGGTCACCTTTTGCTCGAAAAAGTCACGGAAAGTTTTTCGCCCAAAAAGCTCCCATTATCATCTATACACAATATAAAATGTTTTTGACAAATTTGAGCGAAAACAGAGTAGTTTTGATTGGGCATAGAAGGGTGACGCTGATATGGTCACCTTTGGCTCGAAAAAGTCACGGAAAGCTTTTCGCCCAAAAAGCTCACATTATCATCTATACATAATATAAACATGTTTTGGACAAATTTGAGCGAAAACAGAGTAGTTTTGATTGGGCATAGAAGGGTGACGCCGATTTGGTCACTTTTGGCTCGAAAAAGTCACGGAAAGCTTTTCGCCCAAAAAGCTCCCATTATCATCTGAAGTGTTAAATAGATAGATAGGTGGCCGAAAGGCCAAATAGTTACAAAAATAAGACCAAACAAA
Source organism: Persicaria maculosa (assembly GCA_963922045.1). Taxonomy (NCBI): domain Eukaryota; kingdom Viridiplantae; phylum Streptophyta; class Magnoliopsida; order Caryophyllales; family Polygonaceae; genus Persicaria; species Persicaria maculosa. The sequence continues at coordinate 35,207,172 of OY998255.1, forward strand.
GGGTCTTACGAAAAAATACACACGATCCGCAAATTTCAACCCACAATTTTCTACCCGCTAAAATTCTATCCGCAAAGGAGATGTACTCCACACATTTCTAACGTCAAATTCCCACCCACAAAAAGCTGTAATCCACTACCTACATTATCCACCTAACGCCACAAATGGAAACCCCTCACACAAATAATGAACTCTCGGTCAACAAGTCAACCCAAGGCAACTTTAAAAAACAAACAAAGGACAAGCTTTGCAGCTTTCCAAAAAGCAAAGGAGACTTGAGCACGCCACATATTTGCAAGGAAGGGCCCACCCACGTGATGCTCCACAATAAGCTACTCTCACAAGCTGCTACAATTCTCGATCAAACTACCCACCAAACTAATTAAAAAGAAACAAAGGAACACTTTGCAGCTTTTTAAAAAGTAAAGAAAAACTCCTCACACACACAATCGTATGAGACAAGACAACCATCCATCTCAGCTTTTTAAAAAGCAAAGAAAGAAGCAGGAACACGCCACCACATGTGACCTGAACCCAGGCTGTCCACCTCACACGCGCCAGCCCGACCTCCGGAGCACACGCGCTTGCAAGCCACACCAGCGGGGGCAATGTTCAGCCCACACTCTAAAGTATCAGACCCCGCCGCCGAGCATGAAGAACACCCACGCACCGGAAAACACCCAGCAGTTGGAATTACACACGAGCCACCAACAAAACCCACAACTCGCGCAACCGAGCTGTCATGAACAGGAGCTCCGATCGACCAAGCCAAAGCCACCTAGAATTCAGCCCAATCTCAACAAATAATGGAGCCAGACCGGAGAAAGGAGAACCAGCACTTCACACCAAGCTCCCATTATCATCTATACACAATATAAACATGTTTTGGACAAATTTAAGCGAAAACAGAGTAGTTTTGATTGGGCATAGAAGGGTGACGCCGATATGTTCACCTTTGGCTCGAAAAAGTCACGGAAAGCTTTTCACTTAAAAATCTCCCATTATCATCTATACACAATATAAACATGTTTGGGACAAATTTTAGCGAAAACAGAGTAGTTTTGATGGGGCATAGAAGGGTGACGTCGATATGGTCACTTTTGGCTCAAAAATTCACGGAAAGATTTTCGCCCAAAAAGCTCTCATTATCATCTATACACAATATAAACTTGTTTTGGACAAATTTGAGCGAAAACCGTGTTTTGATTTGGGCATAGAACGGTGACGTCGATATGGTCACTTTTTGCTCGAAAAAGTCACGGAAAGCTTTTCGCCCAAACAGCTCCCATTATCATCTATACACAATATAAACATGTTTTTGACAAATTTGAATGAAAACAGAGTAGTTTTGATGGGGCATAGAAGGGTGACGCCGATATGGTCACTTTTGGCTCGATAAAGTCACGGAAATCTTTTCGCCCAAAAAGCTCCCATTATCATCTATACACAATATAAACATGTTTGGGACAAATTTGAGCGAAAACAATGTAATTTTGATGGGGCATAGAAGGGTGACGCCGATATGGTCAGCTTTGGCTCGAAAAAGTCACGGAAAGCTTTTCTCCCAAAAAGCTCCTATTATCATCTATACACAATATAAACATGTTTTGGACAAATTAGAGCGAAAACAGAGTAGTTTTGATTGGACATAGAAGGGTGACACCGATATGGTCACCTTTGGCTCGAAAAAGTCACGGAAAGATTTTCTCCCAAAAAGCTCCAATTATCATCTATACACAATATAAAATGTTTTGGACAAATTTGAGCGAAAACAGAGTAGTTTTGATTGGGCATAGAAGGGTGACGCTGATATGGTCACCTTTGGCTTGAAAAAGTCACGGAAAGGTTTTCGCCTAAAAAGATCACATTATCATCTATACACAATATAAACATGTTTTGGACAAATTTGAGCAAAAACAGAGTAGTTTTGATGGGGCATAGAAGGGTGACGCCGATATGGTCACTTTTGGCTCGAAAAAGACACGTAAAGCTTTTCGCCCCAAAAGCTCCCATTATCATCTATACACAATATAAAATGTTTTTGACAAATTAGAGCGAAAACAGAGTAGTTTTGATTGGGCATAGAAGGGTGACACTGATATGGTCACCTTTGGCTCGAAAAAGTCACGGAAAGCTTTTCGCCCAAAAAGCTCACATTATCATCTATACACAATATAAACATGTTTTGGACAAATTTGAGCGAAAACAGAATAGTTTTGATTGGGCATAGAAGGGTGACGCCGATATGGTTACTTTTGCCTCGAAAAAGTTACGGAAAGCTTTTCGCCCAAAAAGCTCCCATTATCATCTATACACATTATAAACATGTTTTGGAAAAATTTGAGCGAAAACAGAGTAGTTTTGATGGGCCATAGAAGGGTGACGCCGATTTGGTCACTTTTGGCTCGAAAAAGTCACGGAAATCTTTTCGCCTAAAAAGCTCCCATTATCATCTGAACTGGTAAATATATAGATGGGTGGCGAAAAGCCAGGAGTACAAATAACGCAAGACCAAACCAAGGGTCAAACGGTAAAAATTTGAAACCCACAAATTCCTACCCACATATTTCACCTCATAAAGGTATTGTTCCACCACTAAATTCAACCCACTAATTTCTAACCCACAAAAGCTGAACCCCTCACGTGCTACCTACTCACAATTAAATACTAGTCCACACCTACCAAGCTACCTAGCTAAAAAAGACAAACAGCTTTTTTTAAAGCAAAGTAACAAAGTCTACACGCCACCACACGTGATGGAAGACAAAGCAGGTCAAGCCCCTCAACCAAACGCGCCTGTCATGCTACTGGGCCCACGCGCGCCCACCAACAGTGCCGACGGGAAGCTCACATTCAGCGCACCAACAAGAAATCGAGCCCCCATCCACACCGAAAGAAGGGCAGCCAAAGCACCAGTCCACGAGCACCTGTATCCACCAACGGACAGCCGACGAGCAAACAGACCACCACCCGCTGATACGGGGTTAGCCGTAGGTTGGTCCGATCTTCGACAACAAGCAAGAAATTCAAAGAAACAAACAAGACTCGATCAAGAATGCAAGAAACGCAGCAAGAACTATAAAGAAGACGCAAGAAATCAATCAAGATGATCAAGATCTTTCAAGAACGCAGCAAGACTCGAAATAAATAGACAAGAATTGAAAGAAAGACTCGAAATTGATAAAGACACGACCGATAAGGACTGAGTCGATCTATATAGAACAAGATAAAGACCCAAGGCCTCCTCAGAGGGTAGGAACCAATACCAATGACTATATAACCCGCCTCTACAACCCTACACAACCAAGCGGACAACTTGGAGGCACAAGGAGGGGGCTTGTGGATACTAGGATCACCAAGTCTTACGAAGTTGATGAACACAAAGCAAACCAAGCTGAGATTATCAATCAATTCGAGATCTGAAGAGCACTGCTCAATTCGGCTGATCTCTCTCTCTATGTGTTTCACACGTCTGAGAAGAATAACTTGTATTATCAATGTTCCAACTGATCTACAATGTATGATCGACAATATATAGACCTAAAGAGGCTGTTTGGGCCGGAATTATTAAAGAAATATAATAACTAATTAAAACCCCTAAAAACATAAGTAAAGAAGGTCTTAAAAATATCAACTTAAATAAGCCCAATTCGGCCCATATGGTTTCTAGGCAAACTGGTGTCGGGCCGAGGGCTGAGTGTTGGCGCCGAGGCCTTCAGTGCTCAAACATGTGTTTAGACGTTGGCGTCGACACCTCTGGTGTCGGCATCGATACCATCAGCAACTCCTATGCACATGTAATTCTTCAATGTAGGCTCGGGGAGTTGAACCTTGCTCGAGAATAAGGCATGACCCACAAAGTTGAATGAGTCTCTCTGAAGCTTCTTAGCTCTAGCTCGAGTCATTGGTCCTTCTCCAAGTATGATGGGTGTGTCTGGAGTTGTAGAAGATGGTCCCGCATCAACCTCCCCTTCTTGAAAAGGATTCGACCACGAATCCAAGTCTTCATCCACAGCGAAGTAAGGGATTAGATCGGCGACGTTGAACGTAGCGCTCACGCCCATGTCTCCAGGAAGCTCCAATTGGTAGGCATTGTCGCCCACTCTTTTCTTGATCCGAAATGGTCCATCACCACGAGGCGACAGCTTGTTCTTCCGGGCTTCTGGAAACCGCTCCTTCCTTAAGTGCACCCATACAAGATCTCCAGGCTGAAATGTGACCAAACGACGTCCCTTGTTGGCCTTGTTAGCATTGTATTCAGCCTTTAACTTCAGCTTCTCTCGAGTTCGTTCATGCAGCTCCTTAATGAACTCGACATGCTTACCTGCCTCAAATGATTCTTTGTCTCTCATAGGATATGGAGTAAGATCAAAAGGGGTTAGTGGATTAACACCATACACACATTCAAATGGACTGATTTTAGTAGCCGAATGCATGGTTCTATTATAAGCAAATTCCACATGAGGTAAGGCTTCTTCCCAAAGTTTCAAATTCTTCCTAATAATGGCTCTTAGGACAGTAGCAACGGTTCTATTAGTCACCTCTGTTTGGCCATCAGTTTGGGGGTGGCTAGAAGTAGAGAATAGCAATCTAGTTCCCAATTTATTCCATAATGTACGCCAAAAATGACTTAAGAATTTCACATCCCTATCACTAACAATGGTTTTAGGCACGCCATGCAACCTAACTACTTCTCTAAAGAATAGATTAGCAACATTGGTAGCATCATCAGTTTTGTGGCATGCAATGAAATGAGCCATTTTAGAGAATCGATCGACCACTACAAAAATTGAATCCCTCCCCTTCTTAGTTCTAGGCAACCCAACAATAAAATCCATAGAAATGTCTTCCCAAGGGGCTGAGGGGGTCAGTAGTGGTGTATAAAGGCCATGGGGCATAAGCTTAGCTTTAGCTTTAATGCAGTCTATGCATCTCTTAAGACAATATTCAACATCCCTAAACATATGTGGCCAATAGAAATGTGATTTCAGAGTATGATAAGTCTTATCTCTACCAAAATGTCCCATTAATCCACCACTATGGGCTTCACTAACAAGTAACAATCGTAGAGAACATCTAGGAATGCACACTTGATCTTTTCGAAATAAGAATCCTTCATGTATATAAAAGCTATCATTAGGACCTTTTTCTAAGCATTTTCGAAAGACCTCTCCAAAATCCTCATCAGATTCATATAATTCCTTTATGTAGACAAAGCCTAAGACTCTAGAATCCAAAGTGGTTAAAAGAACATGTCTCCTAGCTAACACATTAGACTCGATATCTTCTTCTAGAATAGGTCTCCTAGATAATGCATCAGCTACCACATTGTCTTTGCCCTTTTTATATTTAATCACATAAGGAAATGTTTCAATGAATTCCATCCATCTACCATGCCTTCTATCAAGTTTATCTTGGCTTTTAAAGTGTTTTAAAGACTCATGATCAGTCCTAAGAATAAACTCGCTAGGCCATAGATAGTGAGACCATGTCTTAATTACTCTAAACAAAGCATATAATTCCTTATCATAGGTAGAGTATTTAAGACAAGCACCTTTAAGTTTCTCAGAAAAGAAGGCTATAGGCTTACCTCCTTGCATAAGGACTCCACCAATGCCAATTCCACTAGCATCACACTCGACCTCAAAGGGCTGAGAGAAGTCCGGCAATGCGAGTAACGGTGCGTGAGTGAGCTTGTCCTTAAGCATGTTAAACGCCTCCTCCTGAGCTGCTCCCCAAGTAAACTCACTTCTCTTCTTCGTAAGCTCGGTTAGGGGTGCTGAGATGGTACTGAAATCGCGTACAAAGCGACGATAGAAACTCGCCAATCCTTGGAAGCTGCGCACATGGCCGATGTTGGTGGGTGTTGGCCAATCTTGGATCGCCTTGATCTTAGCCTCATCGACACGCAGTCCACTCGAACTCACTACAAATCCAAGAAAAGACACTTGTTCATTACATAGCTCACATTTCTTTAAATTAGCAAAGAAGTGCTCATTTCTCAGCGTATTAAGTACTTCTCGAAGATGTAATTCATGCTCATTAAGAGATTTGCTATAGATCAGAATATCATCAAAATAAACAACAACAAATCTTCCTATAAAGTTTCTAAGAACATGATTCATTAATCTCATGAAAGTACTAGGAGCATTAGTTAAACCAAAAGGCATAACCAACCACTCATATAACCCAAGCTTAGTCTTAAAGGCTGTTTTCCATTCATCACCCTCTTTCATTCTAATCTGATGATAACCACTCCTAAGATCTATTTTCGAAAATATAGAAGCTCCATGTAGCTCATCTAACATATCATCCAATCTAGGAATAGGGTGACGATATTTAATAGTGATATTGTTAATAGCCCTACAATCTACACACATTCTCCATGAACCATCTTTCTTAGGGACTAATAACACAGGTACAGCACTAGGACTTAAGCTTTCTCGAACGTAACCCTTATCCAACAGCTCTTGGACTTGGGTTTGGACCTCTTGGGTCTCAGTGGGATTCATACGATACGCAGGCCTATTAGGCAACGCAGCCCCTGGAATAAGATCAATTTGATGCTCAATTCCACGAATAGGGGGTAGACCTGGTGGTATGTCCTCGGGAAACACATCTTTATACTCCTCAAGTAAAGCGAGTATGTTTGATGGAAGAGAAGCTTTAAGCTCTTCACTCAATATGCTCAAGCTTTTAATAAGGTGCATAAGGGTGGTTTCTCCATCCGCAAATTCGTCTAAATATGTACTCTTGGAGGTCAAGAGAACGCCTTTAGGCCGAGTTTGAGGATCCACTTGGCTCCACTGAGCCGCCTTATCTAACTCACCTTTACTTACCTTGCGCTTCTCAATCTCATCAGCCACTTGTGTAGGCGTCATAGGCTTGAGAACGACGTTCTTTCCCTGAAATGTAAAGGCATATCGGTTAGAATGACAATCATGTTGGACCTTACGATCAAATTGCCAAGGACGACCTAATAGAATATGACAAGCTTGCATAGGTACAATATCACATAAAACATCATCTTCATAATGTCCTAGCTTAATATGCACTTTAACTTGCTTGTTAACTTTCAGATTTCCACAATCATTCATCCAATGCAATTTATAAGGTCTAGGGTGTTGGACAGTAGAAAGATGCAATTTGTCAACCATTTCTTGACTAGCTAAATTACAACAACTACCTCCATCAATGATCACATTAACAACCTTTCCCTTGACTAAACAGCGAGTATGAAACAAGTTTTCCCTTTGATTATCATCACATGGTGTAGGAACAACACTTAAGACTCTCCTAACAATCAAAGATTCTCCATGTTCATATTCGACCTCATCATCATCATTATCATAGCAAACAAGGTTTAGGGTCTGATCATTATCATTATTAACATTCTCATCATGTTCATCACAAGAGTTTTCGGATTCATATTCTCCAAATTGATTAACCATGAGAGTTTTCTTATTAGGGAAATCCTTCATATAATGACCTCTACCTTGGCATTTAAAGCATACTATATCTCTAGAACGAGTGGTAGAAGGGTTAGGATTACTCCCTTTGGGACCAGTAGATGTCCCAGACGATTCTCGTCCATTCCATGGACCCTTTCCTTTGTCGAGGGGCTGTTGGGGCTGTCGACTTTCACCTCTCCATTGGGGCTGCTGAGCTCGCTCCCTAGAACTCACGTCTGAGCGCCCTTGGGGCTGTTGAGGCCGGTTTTGACGCCACCCTTGTTGCTGGCCACTCGACATCCTATTAGCTTGGCTCTTGTAGCGTTGTCCCTTTTCTACTTTCATAGCTAGATGTAACAATTCAGTAGGAGTAGTATAGGGAAAATAATCAATTTCATGAGCTAAAGCGGGATGCAATATCCTAAGATATCTAACATTGGTTTTCTCATGAGTTTCTACTATATTAGCTCGAGCCATAGCTTCTTGCATAACATTAAATGTTTCCTCAACAGTTTTACTACCTTGTTTAAGGTTTTCTAATCTGTTTAATAGCTCTCTATCATAATGTTGAGGTACAAACCTATTTCTCATGACCACTTTTAGTTGTTCCCAAGAAGCAATAGGTGCATCAAGGGATCTTCTTCTTTCCTTAACAAGATTATCCCACCAGATTAATGCAAAACCTTGAAACTCTAGGGAAGCTAGTTGTACTTTCTTAGGTTTTGAGAAATTATGACAATTCCAGATTTGCTCCATTTTAATCTCCCAATCAATATAAGCATCTGGATCAGTCTTACCATCAAAATGAGGAATCTTTACCTTAACCTTACCTATTCCGTCGTCGTCATTGAACCTAGGTGGTCGGTTCTGATTTCCCCTTTGATTCCGTCTCGGGCGTTGCTCCCAATACTCCTCTTCTTGGAAGTCATCATCTTGCTCCGAGTAATAGAAACGCTCTTGATAACCACGTCCTCTTCCCCTTCCCTCTCCTTGACCTTGCACATTAACAAACCCATTATTCCGATCATTTCTCCCACCTCGTGGAGAGTTGTTTTCATTGAATAAAGGATTCTGGAAATTAACATTATCATTAGGATTAGGAATAGGATTAGGATTAACGACCTCTCTTTCATCTTGAGGTATCTCAACTCGCTCTTGCTGACCTCCTATGGTGTTCGAACCACTAGGCCTAGAGCTCTCTAATGCAGCCACCCTTGCTGTTAGCGCAGCCAAGGATTCAGGAACACCCGTCGTGTTGTTCATGATAGTCGCCATGTTGTTCATCATGGTCTGAAATTGCTCGGGCGTCACTGTTGCACTTGAGGTAGTGGCGTTATTGCCATCATTGTTAACCTGATTGTTAGACATTGCAACAAAGAGAAAAGAAACAAGGAACTATGTTAAGGTTAGTAAAACTTAAAACAGCTCACAATTGTGTTTCGCTCACACTCCCTCTCTGATTGATATATCACGCTTGCTAGGGCAATCCGCTTTGGGCAAATCAACTACCAAGCAAAGAACAAAGCAATCAAAGTATGTAATGAATGAGACAAACAACAAAGTACTCGACAAAAGGGATAGAGTACTCGACAGCAGCTGTAAGCAATTGATTCAAGCAAAACAGATGGGCAATTGCAAGGAATCAACTCGACCAAAACAAGGAGATCACTCGGCTGGGGCTGAGATCACTCGACTCACACAAGAGAGAACTCGGCAAGGGCTGAGATCACTCGACTCAATCAAGGCAAGCACTCGACAGTAGCAATGAACACACAGCAGCACTCGTTCAAGCAAGAGAGTACTCGACAACAAAATAGAAAAGAAAGAAAAGAAAAGAAAATTTGGAAATTTACCTCTTTTGATTGAAAACCTTTAAGTTAGGATGTTGTAGTTGCAGGGTAGGGTTTCAATTTTCAAGAAAGGTATGTGTTTTGGGATAGGTAATGTCGAAATAGGGCTGAGAAGAGGGTTCACCAATGATGTCCTTGGGAGCTTTCTTGCACTAGATCAACAACAACTAACAAACACTTTTTTTTTTTTTTGAATTTTCGGATATGATTTTCTCTTTTTTTGTTTTTTAAATATGAAACTTATGCAAGAAAAGACTCAAATTAAGGTATAGGACTCGAAAATCTGATGTGTTGGTGATAAATGATAGAAATTCAGCCCTAAAGATAGATTTATAGGTGAGGCTTTTGTTTATCTTTGGTAAGTGGATCTATCTAAAGCCTTCAAGATAAATGATAGATAAATATAATTTATATCCACCAAGAATCAGATTTTTGTAAAGGCAATAAATAAATGGAATTTAGATAGAAGATAGAACAAATATGCCAAAGATAGAAAAGATAGAAAGATAGCAAACTAAGGTTTCCTTGTGTGTTTAGGTGATGTCGACCAACTGTGACTATGGGGACAAAGGAATTGCCGTCGGCTATGTGTGTTCAGAAGGGCTGTGCACACGATGGTCGACTCCACGGTCTCGGCTAGGCTTTGTGTTTGGGCTAATGCAACCACAACAATCACAAACAAACAAGATTAGTGCAATAATCAAATAAAGAACAAGAAGTAAAAGACCAAACAAAGAAAAGACTCTATTTTTGTGGTTTTTGTGTTTAGAAAAGAAAAAACTCAATCTTGATGTCGGAAACCAAAGCTCTGATGCCAATTTGATACGGGGTTAGCCGTAGGTTGGTCCGATCTTCGACAACAAGCAAGAAACTCAAAGAAACAAACAAGACTCGATCAAGAATGCAAGAAACGCAGCAAGAACTATAAAGAAGACGCAAGAAATCAATCAAGATGATCAAGATCTTTCAAGAACGCAGCAAGACTCGAAATAAATAGACAAGAATTGAAAGAAAGACTCGAAATTGATAAAGACACGACCGATAAGGACTGAGTCGATCTATATAGAACAAGATAAAGACCCAAGGCCTCCTCAGAGGGTAGGAACCAATACCAATGACTATATAACCCGCCTCTACAACCCTACACAACCAAGCGGACAACTTGGAGGCACAAGGAGGGGGCTTGTGGATACTAGGATCACCAAGTCTTACGAAGTTGATGAACACAAAGCAAACCAAGCTGAGATTATCAATCAATTCGAGATCTGAAGAGCACTGCTCAATTCGGCTGATCTCTCTCTCTATGTGTTTCACACGTCTGAGAAGAATAACTTGTATTATCAATGTTCCAACTGATCTACAATGTATGATCGACAATATATAGACCTAAAGAGGCTGTTTGGGCCGGAATTGTTAAAGAAATAAAATAACTAATTAAAACCCCTAAAAACATAAGTAAAGAAGGTCTTACAAATATCAACTTAAATAAGCCTAATTCGGCCCATATGGTTTCTAGGCAAACTGGTGTCGGCGCCGAGGGCTGAGTGTTGGCGCCGAGGCCTTCAGTGCTCAAACATGTGTTTAGACGTTGGCGTCGACACCTCTGGTGTCGGCATCGATACCATTAGCAACTCCTATGCACATGTAATTTTTCAATGTTGGCTCGAGGAGTTGAACCTTGCTCGAGAATAAGGCATGACCCACAAAGTTGAATGAGTCTCTCTGAAGCTTCTTAGCTCTAGCTCAAGTCATTAGTCCTTCTCCAAGTATGATGGGTGTGTCTGGAGTTGAAGAAGATGGTCCCGCATCACCCGCGCTGCCGGAACCGAGCAAAACCGAACCCCCACCATGGACTCCTAGCGTTCAGCTCACTCAAGAATAGAGGAGCCAAGGATGGAGAAACAGGGAACTTGCAAGGAAACGACAACCCGGAATCTCACTTAAGACCCCATCGAGCCACACACCACCACCACCGGTCAACCGACGCACCCAGTCACGCCACCATACCCGCAGCCCCCGAGCACCCCATGAGTTCAGCTCGAAACGAAAGATTAGGGGCAAGGGAGGAGAAGAGCAGGGAGAACAAAGCACAACCCATTAACAAACAGTAGTGCCGAGCAACTCAAGCACCCAAACACAAACTCACCGACACGAGGAAGACGACGCCGGAGAGATCCGAAACTAAAGCGAGACCTCACTGGGCACACAAAACCAGGAGCCCGGGGGCGCTAAGCTGCCGCGCCCATACTCAACCGGACTCACGACGCCCTACTCCGGTGACGTAGCCCCCGAATAGCCCAAATCCACACCGCCGACCGAGATCCTAGCAGCCACAGAGCGGAGAGAGGCACGAGCACTCCACAGAACCAGACCGACGCCAGATCTGAGAGGAGAGAAACCCGGACAGCCAGAAGGACACCCGTCACCCATTCTGCAGCGCCACCAGCCTACGGCTTCACGGCCGACGCCAGAGCCCCAGGAGACGCGCATCAACGGCCGCCGGAAACCCCCAAAAGCAGTGCACGCGCCTCAACCCGCCCAGCTGTAATAGAAACCCCAGATCTGAGATAAAAACAATATTCTTTTGGATAGCACGACCCAGATCTGAGGTCCAACACTCAACATTCAATTTGAGAAATTCAAACCGAACATTAAATGCTCACCCACCATAAGAATGAATTGCATTGAAGCAAGGAAGCATTGAATACCGGGTGGGTGGAGGAAATGAAGGAAGAGAAGAAAAAATCCAAAAGAGAGTTTCTCTCTCCAGAATTTCTCACTCTTCACCAAAACCTAGCTCCCATTATCATCTATACACAATATAAACATGTTTTGGACAAATTTGAGCGAAAACAGAGTGGTTTTGATTGGGCATAGAAGGGTGACGCCGATATGGTCTTTTTTGGCTCGAAAAAGTCACGGAAAGCTTTTCGCCCAAAAAGCTCACATGATCATCTATACACAATATAAACATGTTTTGGACAAATTTGAGCGAAAACAGAGTAGTTTTAATTGGGCATAGAAGGGTGACGCCGATATGGTCACTTTTGGCTCGACAAAGACACGGAAAACTTTTCGCCCAAAAAGCTCCCATTATCATCTATACACAATATAAACATGTTTGGGACAAATTTGAGCGAAAACAGTGTAGTTTTGATGGGGCATAGAAGGGTGACGCCAATATGGTCACTTTTGGCTCGAAAAAGTCACGGAAAGCTTTTTGCCCAAAAAGCACCCATTATCTTCTATACACAATATAAAATGTTTTTGACAACTTTGAGCGAAAAAAGAGTAGTTTTGATTGGGTATAGAAGGGTGACGCTGATATGGTCACCTTTGGCTCGAAAAAAGTCACGGAAAACTTTTTGCCCAAAAAGCTCAAATTATCATCTATACACAATATAAACATGTTTTGGACAAATTTGAGCGAAAACAGAGTAGTTTTGATTGGGCATAGAAGGGTGACGCCGATATGGTCACATTTGCCTCGAAAAAGTTACGGAAAGCTTTTCGCCCAAAAAGCTCCCATTATAATCTATACACAATATAAAATGTTTTTGACAAATATGAGCGAAAACAGAGTAGTTTTGATTGGGCATAGAAGGGTGACGCTGATATGGTCACCTTTGGCTCGAAAAAGTCACGGGCTTTTAGCCCAAAAAGATCACATTATCATCTATACACAATATAAACATGTTTTTGACAAATTTTTGCGAAAACATAGTAGTTTTGATTGGGCATAGAAGGGTGACGCCGATATGGTCACTTTTGCCTCCAAAAAGTTACGGAAAGCTTTTCGCCCAAAAAGCTCACATTATCATCTACACACAATATAAACATGTTTTGGACAAATTTGAGCGAAAACAGAGTAGTTTTAATTGGGCATATAAGGGTGACGCCGATATGGTCACTTTTGGCTCGAAAAAGACACGGAAAGCTTTTCGCCCAAAAAGCTCCCATTATCATCTATACACAATATAAACATGTTTGGGACAAATTTGAGCGAAAACAGTGTAGTTTGATAGGGCATAGAAAGGTGACTCCGATATGGTCACTGTTGGCTCGAAAAAGTCACGGAAAGCTTTTCGCCCCAAAAGCTCCCATTATCATCTATACACAATATAAAATGTTTTTGACAAATTTGAGCGAAAATAGAGTAGTTTTGATTGGGCATAGAAGGGTGACGCTGATATGGTCACCTTTGGCTCGAAAAAGTCACCGAAAGCTTTTCGCCCAAAAAGCTCACATTATCATCTATACACAATATAAACATGTTTTGGACAAATTTGAGCGAAAACAGAGTAGTTTTGATTGGGCATAGAAGGGTGACTACGATATGGTCACTTTTGCCTCGAAAAAGTTACGGAAAGCTTTTCGCCCAAAAACCTCCCATTATCATCTATATACATTATAAACATGTTTTGGACAAATTTGAGTGAAAACAGAGTAGTTTTGATGGGGCATAGAAGGGTGACGCCGATTTGGTCACTTTTGGCTCGAAAAAGTCACGGAAAGCTTTTCGCCCAAAAAGCTCCCATTATCATCTATACACAATATAAACATGTTTGGGACAAATTTTAGCGAAAACAGAGTAGTTTTGATGGGGCATAGAAGGGTGACGTCGATATGAAAATATTTTATATTGTGTATAGATGATAATGGGAGCTTTTTGGGAGAAAAGCTTTCCGTGACTTTTTCGAGCCAAAGGTGACCATATCGGCGTCACCCTTCTATGTCCAATCAAAACTACCTCTGTTTTCGCTCAAATTTGTCCAAAACATGTTTATATTGTGTATAGATGATAATGGGTGCTTTTTGGGAGAAAAGCTTTCCGTGACTTTTTCGAGCCAAAGGTGACCATATCGGCGTCACCCTTCAATGCCCCATCAAAATTACATTGTTTTCGCTCAAATTTGTCCTAAACATGTTTATATTGTGTATAGATGATAATGGGAGCTTTTTGGGCGAAAAGCTTTCCGTGACTTTATCGAGCCAAAAGTGACCATATCGGCGTCACAACAGAGTAGTTTTGATTGGGCATAGAAGGGTGACGCTGATATGGTCACCTTTGGCTTGAAAAAGTCACGGAAAGCTTTTCGCCCAAAAAGCTCACATTATCATCTATACACAATATAAACATGTTTTGGACAAATTTCAGCTCCGTCGGAAAGCAGCGAGCCCAAAAACAAACCAACACCACTGCATCCAACAGATCAGGGGAGAGAAATTCAAGGACATCCGGTCCAGATCTGGGAACCACGCAACCCAAGTCGTAGACTGCCAGGAGCAACCAGTCGGTGCCAGAGTCGAGCAACCAGAGCGACTGCACCCTAGTAAGCCCGAGCCCAAACGAAAGTGGTGGGGGGTGAGAAGGAGACTTACGCAGAACTGAATCAGAACTGAGCACCCACACCGCCGAGCCACCACCACGCGAGCCCTGAAGACCGCCAGCACACACGAGGACCCCTAGAACAGTCACGACGCAACCACCACTCCAGATCTGGAAACAGGGTGAAGCTCGTGAACACAAACCCAGATCTGAAGGAAAGCCGCCACCACGCCCACGTACTGTAGCCCAGCCGACGCCAACGCAACAAATCTGAGGAGCACGGGCGAGCAAGACCGACCCCGAATAGATCCGGACACGTGAATGCACCAGATCTAGCCGAACAGTGCCAAAGACGCCCGGATCCGAAGAGCGGATCAGCAGATCCCCACGAACCCGCAAAGATCCAGGCACCCTCAGACCAGAACCGCCACCCCGAGCACACCAGCAAACCGCACCTCGCCGGAAACACCACCAGATCTGGGAAGAAGAGGAGAAAACAGGAAGCGCTGCCCAGATCTGATGAGAAGGAAGACGACCTCACCCAACGAGATCCAGAACTGAGCACAAGTGCTCCGGAAATCTCGGCCAAATCTTTGACCAAAGCAAAATAGGAAAATGACGTACAAAGCCCAAAGATTTCCACAGATTCACACAAAACAGTGACAAATCCTCAATATTCTCAATTAATACACCCTACAAAACTGATTTACATAAGCAAACCAAATGAATTTATCACCAAGGGTGGAGGTTTGAGCAAGAGAAGAGAAGGTCAAGAAACCCCCAAAAAAGAGAGTTTCTCTCACTAACCTCTCTCAAGCAACCAAAACCTAAGCTCACATTATCATCTATACACAATAAAAACATGTTTTAGACAAATTTGAGCGAAAACAGAGTAGTTTTGATTGGGCATAGAAGGGTGACGCCGATATGGTCTTTTTTGCCTCGAAAAAGTTACGGAAAGCTTTTCGCCCAAAAAGCTCACATGATCATCTATACACAATATAAACATGTTTTGGACAAATTTGAGCGAAAACAGAGTAGTTTTAATTGGGCATAGAAGGGTGACGCCGATATGGTCACTTTTGGCTCGACAAAGACACGGAAAGCTTTTCGCCCAAAAAGCTCCCACTATCATCTATACACAATATAAACATGTTTGGGACAAATTTAAGCGAAAACAGTGTAGTTTTGATAGGGCATAGAAGGGTGACGCCGATATGGTCACTTTTGGCTCGAAAAAGTCACGGAAAGCTTTTTGCCGAAAAAGCTCCCATTATCTTCTATACACAATATAAAATGTTTTTGACAACTTTGAGCGAAAACAGAGTAGTTTTGATTGGGTATAGAAGGGTGACGCTGATATGGTCACCTTTGGCTCGAAAAAAGTCACGGAAAGCTTTTTGCCCAAAAAGCTCACATTATCATCTATACACAATATAAACATGTTTTGGACAAATTTGAGCGAAAACAGAGTAGTTTTGATTGGGCATAGAAGGGTGACGCCGATATGGTCACATTTGCCTCGAAAAAGTTACGGAAAGCTTTTCGCCCAAAAAGCTCCCATTATCATCTATACACAATATAAAATGTTTTTGACAAATTTTAGCGAAAACAGAGTAGTTTTGATTGGGCATAGAAGGGTGACGCTGATATGGTCACCTTTGGCTCGAAAAAGTCACGGGCTTTTAGCCCAAAAAGATCACATTATCATCTATACACAATATAAACATGTTTTTGACAAATTTTTGCGAAAACATAGTAGTTTTGATTGGGCATAGAAGGGTGACGCCGATATGGTCACTTTTGCCTCCAAAAAGTTACGGAAAGCTTTTCGCCCAAAAAGCTCACATTATTATCTATATACAATATAAACATGTTTTGGACAAATTTGAGCGAAAATAGAGTAGTTTTAATTGGGCATATAAGGGTGACGCCGATATGGTCACTTTTGGCTCGAAAAAGACACGGAAAGCTTTTCGCCCAAAAAGCTCCCATTATCATCTATACACAATATAAACATGTTTGGGACAAATTTGAGCGAAAACAGTGTAGTTTGATAGGGCATAGAAGGGTGACGCCGATATGGTCACTGTTGGCTCGAAAAAGTCACGGAAAGCTTTTCGCCCCAAAAGCTCCCATTATCATCTATACACAATATAAAATGTTTTTGACAAATTTGAGCGAAAACAGAGTAGTTTTGATTGGGCATAGAAGGGTGACGCTGATATGGTCACCTTTGGCTCGAAAAAGTCACGGAAAGCTTTTCGCCCCAAAAGCTCCCATTATCATCTATACACAATATAAACATGTTTTGGACAAATTTGAGCGAAAACAGAGTAGTTTTGATTGGGCATAGAAGGGTGACTACGATATGGTCACTTTTGCCTCGAAAAAGTTACGGAAAGCTTTTCGCCCAAAAACCTCCCATTATCATCTATACACATTATAAACATGTTTTGGACAAATTTGAGCGAAAACAGAGTAGTTTTGATGGGGCATAGAAGGGTGACGCCGATTTGGTCACTTTTGGCTCGAAAAAGTCACGGAAAGCTTTTCGCCCAAAAAGCTCCCATTATCATCTATACACAATATAAACATTTTTGGGACAAATTTTAGCGAAAACAGAGTAGTTTTGATGGGGCATAGAAGGGTGACGTCGATATGAAAATTTTTTTATTGTGTATAGATGATAATGGGAGCTTTTTGGGAGAAAAGCTTTCCGTGACTTTTTCGAGCCAAAGGTGACCATATCGGCGTCACCCTTCTATGTCCAATCAAAACTACTCTGTTTTCGCTCAAATTTGTCTAAAACATGTTTATATTGTGTATAGATGATAGAGGGAGCTTTTTGGGAGAAAAGCTTTCCGTGACTTTTTCGAGCCAAAGGTGACCATATCGGCGTCACCCTTCTATGCCCCATCAAAATTACATTGTTTTCGCTCAAATTTGTCCTAAACATGTTTATATTGTGTATAGATGATAATGGGAGCTTTTTGGGCGAAAAGCGTTCCGTGACTTTATCGAGCCAAAAGTGACCATATCGGCGTCACAACAAAGTAGTTTTGATTGGGCATAGAAGGGTGACGCTGATATGGTCACCTTTGGCTTGAAAAAGTCACGGAAAGCTTTTCGCCCAAAAAGCTCACATTATCATCTATACACAATATAAACATGTTTTGGACAAATTTCAGCTCCGTCGGAAAGCAGCGAGCCCAAAAACAAACCAACACCACTGCATCCAATAGATCAGGGGAGAGAAATTCAAGGACATCCGGTCCAGATCTGGGAACCACGCAACCCAAGTCGTAGACTGCCAGGAGCAACCAGTCGGTGCCAGAGTCGAGCAACCAGAGCGACTGCACCCTAGTAAGCCCGAGCCCAAACGAAAGTGGTGGGGGGGGAGAAGGAGACTTACGCAGAACTGAATCGGAACTGAGCACCCACACCGCCGAGCCACCACCACGCGAGCCCTGAAGACCGCCAGCACACACGAGGACCCCTAGAACAGTCACGACGCAACCACCACTCCAGATCTGGAAACAGGGTGAAGCTCGTGAACACAAACCCAGATCTGAAGGAAAGCCGCCACCACGCCCACGTACTGTAGCCCAGCCGACGCCAACGCAACAAATCTGAGGAGCACGGGCGAGCAAGACCCACCCCGAATAGATCCGGACACGTGAATGCACCAGATCTAGCCGAACAGTGCCAAAGACGCCCGGATCCGAAGAGCGGATCAGCAGATCCCCACGAACCCGCAAAGATCCAGGCACCCTCAGACCAGAACCGCCACCCCGAGCACACCAGCAAACCGCACCTCGCGGGAAACACCACCAGATCTGGGAAGAAGAGGAGAAAACAGGAAGCGCTGCCCAGATCTGATGAGAAGGAAGACGACCTCACCCAACGAGATCCAGAACTGAGCACAAGTGCTCCGGAAATCTCGGCCAAATCTTTGACCAAAGCAAAATAGGAAAATGACGTACAAAGCCCAAAGATTTCCACAGATTCACACAAAACAGTGACAAATCCTCAATATTCTCAATTAATACACCCTACAAAACTGATTTACATAAGCAAACCAAATGAATTTATCACCAAGGGTGGAGGTTTGAGCAAGAGAAGAGAAGGTCAAGAAACCCCCAAAAAAGAGAGTTTCTCTCACTAACCTCTCTCAAGCAACCAAAACCTAAGCTCACATTATCATCTATACACAATAAAAACATGTTTTAGACAAATTTGAGCGAAAACAGAGTAGTTTTGATTGGGCATAGAAGGGTGACGCCGATATGGTCTTTTTTGCCTCGAAAAAGTTACGGAAAGCTTTTCGCCCAAAAAGCTCACATGATCATCTATACACAATATAAACATGTTTTGGACAAATTTGAGCGAAAACCGAGTAGTTTTAATTGGGCATAGAAGGGTGACGCCGATATGGTCACTTTTGGCTCGACAAAGACACGGAAAGCTTTTCGCCCAAAAAGCTCCCATTATCATCTATACAAAATATAAACATGTTTGGGACAAATTTGAGTGAAAACAGTGTAGTTTTGATAGGGCATAGAAGGGTGACACCGATATGGTCACTTTTGGCTCGAAAAAGTCACGGAAAGCTTTTTGCCCAAAAAGCTCCCATTATCTTCTATACACAATATAAAATTTTTTTGACAACTTTGAGCGAAAACAGAGTAGTTTTGATTGGGTATAGAAGGGTGACGCTGATATGGTCACCTTTGGCTCGAAAAAAGTCACGGAAAGCTTTTTGCCCAAAAAGCTCACATTATCATCTATACACAATATAAACATGTTTTGGACAAATTTGAGCGAAAACAGAGTAGTTTTGATTGGGCATAGAAGGGTGACGCCGATATGGTCACATTTGCCTCGAAAAAATTACGGAAAGCTTTTCGCCCAAAAACCTCCCATTATCATCTATACACATTATAAACATGTTTTGGACAAATTTGAGCGAAAACAGAGTAGTTTTGATGGGGCATAGAAGGGTGACGCCGATTTGGTCACTTTTGGCTCGAAAAAGTCACGGAAAGCTTTTCGCCCAAAAAGCTCCCATTATCATCTATACACAATATAAACATGTTTGGGACAAATTTTAGCGAAAACAGAGTAGTTTTGATGGGGCATAGAAGGGTGACGTCGATATGAAAACATTTTATATTGTGTATAGATGATAATGGGAGCTTTTTGGGAGAAAAGCTTTCCGTGACTTTTTCGAGCCAAAGGTGACCATATCGGCGTCACCCTTCTATGTCCAATCAAAACTACTCTGTTTTCGCTCAAATTTGTCCAAAACATGTTTATATTGTGTATAGATGATAATGGGAGCTTTTTGGGCGAAAAGCTTTCCGTGACTTTATCGAGCCAAAAGTGACCATATCGGCGTCAAAACAGAGTAGTTTTGATTGGGCATAGAAGGGTGACGCTGATATGGTCACCTTTGGCTTGAAAAAGTCAGGGAAAGCTTTTCGCCCAAAAAGCTCACATTATCATCTATACACAATATAAACATGTTTTGGACAAATTTGAGCGAAAACAGAGTAGTTTTTATTGGGCATAGAAGGGTGACGCCGATATGGTAACTTTTGGCTCGAAAAAGTCACGGAAAGCTTTTCGCCCAAAAAGCTCCCATTATCATCTATACACAACATAAAATGTTTTGGACAAATTTGAGCGAAAACGGAGTAGTTTTGATTGGGCATAGAAGGGTGACGCTGATATGGTCACCTTTGGCTCGAAAAAGTCACAGAAAGCTTTTCACCCAAAGAGCTCACATTATCATCTATACACAATATTAACATGTTTTGGACAAATTTGAGCGAAAACAGAGTAGTTGTGATTGGGCATAGAAGGGTGACGCCGATATGGTCACTTTTGCCTCGAAAAAGTTACGGAAAGCTTTTCGCCCAAAAAGCTCCCATTATCATCTATACACATTATAAACATGTTTTGGACAAATTTGAGCGAAAACAGAGTAGTTTTGATGGGGCATAGAAGAGTGATGCCGATATGGTCACTTTTGGCTCGAAAAAGATACTGAAAGCTTTTCGCCCAAAAAGCTCCCATTATCATCTATACACAATATAAAATGTTTTTGACAAATTTGAGCGAAAACAGAGTAGTTTTGATTGGGCATAGAAGGGTGACGCTGATATGGTCACCTTTGGCTCGAAAAAGTCACGGAAAGCTTTTCGACCAAAAAGCTCACATTATCATCTGAAGTGGTAAATAGATAGATGGGTGGCTTAAAATCCTAGTAGTGACAAAAAAATAAGACCAAACAAGGGGTCTCACGTAAAATGTGATACATGATGGTGGCATAACGCCAACCACATCTCCCAATACATATTCTGTAACACTCAACTACTCACAACTACTCTCAAAGAACACCTCACAAACTAGCTTAGCAGGAGCAAAATACACTTGCTAGGAAGATGGACCGGGGGAAGAGAGCACAACGCCTAAGTAAAATGGCCAACAGTCCAACAAGAGCTTGACCTACAGGCCCCGTCGAGCACCTCAAGAGCGAGTATGCAAACTATGGTCACCAACCACGTCCTCGCTCTCCCACACCTGACAAATCCCAACCTCACAAGTGCCAACAGACGCCATCATCCCACTAGCCAAACACCCAAGCGATAGCCTCCAGCCTCGCAAGAGGAAGCACCCGAGATGCCAGACTAACACAAAGCACGCCACTAGACCCCAGTATACACCAGGGCAGACCATAAACACTAAGCCCAGATCCGAAATCAGCCCGCCGATGTGGGGGTAGAGGGAGTACCATGCCCAATCAAACAAAACAGTACCGACTCAGGCAAAGCTGGAAGAACACCACTTGCATCAACTGGTCAGACAACAAGAACAGGACGAGAGTCCAAACACACACAACAAGCTCAAAAGACTGCGCACACCCCAAATCGGCTGCACCCTGAACATCAACCATTCACCAACGCCTCAAGAAACCACCAAGCAACCCCCAGAAGACCACGGTAAGAGCAAGACAGTTCACCCCACAGGCCCTAATTATTTCTTGAAATTAGGCGCCCAAAAAATAAAGACATGCCCACCGGAAGTCCCAATCAACCGAGGAGTAGAGGAACCCAAGAAC
This sequence comes from Persicaria maculosa, assembly GCA_963922045.1. Lineage (NCBI taxonomy): Eukaryota > Viridiplantae > Streptophyta > Magnoliopsida > Caryophyllales > Polygonaceae > Persicaria > Persicaria maculosa. Next base: position 35,228,928 of record OY998255.1, read on the forward strand.
ACCAACAAATGGAGAGCACCAGAGCGAGGCAAGTCAGTCGACATACGGGCGCAAAGCAGTACAACCAAGAAAGTCGAATGGCAAGAACCACCCGTGCCCGGAACCCTATTGCCCAAGACCAGCAGGGCTCAATCAAACCAGTAAGCCACAACCCAAAATGGAGCCGAGCAGGCGAAGCAATCAGCCCAGACCCAAGCGAAGATGGTGATTCGGTGACAGGAACCCAAATCAAAAATACAACCCAAACCGGCGCAGAGCCATCCAGTAGAGATTGATCAGGTCTCGGCTAAACGGAGAGCACAAACCAGGAAGTATCAAAGGTCTGACCACCAAACCACCGAGACCACCATCCGGCGGGTCCTAAAGACTCCGTCGGAAAGCAGCGAGCCCAAAAACAAACCAACACCACTGCATCCAACAGATCAGGGGAGAGAAATTCAAGGACATCCGGTCCAGATCTGGGAACCACGCAACCTAAGTCGTAGACTGCCAGGAGCAACCAGTCGGTGCCAGAGTCGAGCAACCAGAGCGACTGCACCCTAGTAAGCCCGAGCCCAAACGAAAGTGGTGGGGGGAGAAGGAGACTTACGCATAACTGAATTGGAACTGAGCACCCACACCGCCGAGCCACCACCACGCGAGCCCTGAAGAGCGCCAGCACACACGAGGACCCCTAGAACAGTCACGACGCAACCACCACTCCAGATCTGGAAACAGGGTGAAGCTCGTGAACACAAATCCAGATCTGAAGGAAAGCCGCCATCACGCCCACGTACTGTAGCCCAGCCGACGCCAACGCAACATATCTGAGGAGCACGGGCGAGCAAGACCCACCCCGAATAGATCCGGACACGTGAATGCACCAGATCTAGCCGAACAGAGCCAAAGACGCCCGGATCGAAGAGCGGATCAGCAGATCCCCACGAACCCGCAAAGATCCAGGCACCCTCAGACCAGAACCGCAACCCCGAGCACACCAGCAAACCGCACCTCGCCGGAAACACCACCAGATCTGGGAAGAAGAGGAGCAAATAGGAAGCGCTGCCCAGATCTGATGCCAAACACGAACACAACACTAGATTTGGGGGACGATAGACAGATGAGACGAGTGAGATGCACCCAGATCTAGAGAGCGCTCCTACCTGTTACAGGTGAACGGCTCAACTTTGGTAACTCAGCCGGATCTGATGAGAAGGAAGACGACCTCGCCCAACGAGATCCAGAACTGAGCACAAGTGCTCCGGAAATCTCGGCCAAATCTTTGACCAAAGCAAAATAGGAATATGACGTACAAAGCCCAAAGATTTCCACAGATCCACACAAAACAGTGACAAATCCTCAATATTCTCAATTAATACACCCTACAAAACTGATTTACATAAGCAAACCAAATGAATTTATGACCAAGGGTGGAGGTTTGAGCAAGAGAAGAGAAGGTCAAGAAACCCCCAAAAAAGAGAGTTTCTCTCACTAACCTCTCTCAAGCAACCAAAACCTAAGCTCACATTATCATCTATACACAATAAAAACATGTTTTGGACAAATTTGAGCGAAAACAGAGTAGTTTTGATTGGGCATAGAAGGGTGACGCCGATATGGTCTTTTTTGCCTCGAAAAAGTTACGGAAAGTTTTTCGCCCAAAAAGCTCACATTATCATCTATACACAATATAAACATGTTTTGGACAAATTTGAGCGAAAACAGAGTAGTTTTAATTGGGCATAGAAGGGTGACGCCGATATGGTCACTTTTTGCTCGAAAAGACACGGAAAGCTTTTCGCCCAAAAAGCTCCCATTATCATCTATACACAATACAAACATGTTTGAGACAAATTTGAGCGAAAACAGTGTAGTTTTGATAGGGCATAGAAGGGTGACGCCGATATGGTCACTTTTGACTCGAAAAAGTCACGGAAAGCTTTTCGCCCAAAAAGCTCCCATTATCTTCTATACACAATATAAAATGTTTTTGACAACTTTGAGCGAAAACAGAGTAGTTTTGATTGGGTATAGAAGGGTGACGCTGATATGGTCACCTTTCGCTCGAAAAAGTCACGGAAAGCTTTTCACCCAAAAAGCTCACATTATCATCTATACACAATATAAACATGTTTTGGACAAATTTGAGCGAAAACAAAGTAGTTTTGATTGGGCATAGAAGGGTGACGCCGATATGGTCACTTTTGCCTCGAAAAAGTTACGGAAAGCTTTTCGCCCAAAAACCTCCCATTATCATCTATACACATTATAAACATGTTTTGGACAAATTTGAGCGAAAACAGAGTAGTTTTGATGGGGCATAGAAGGGTGACGCCGATTTGGTCACTTTTGGCTCGAAAAAGTCACGGAAAGCTTTTCGCCCAAAAAGCTCCCATTATCATCAATACACAATATAAACATGTTTGGGACAAATTTTAGCGAAAACAGAGTAGTTTTGATGGGACATAGAAGGGTGACGTCGATATGGTCACTTTTGGCTCAAAAATTCACGGAAAGCTTTTCGCCCAAAAAGCTCCCATTATCATTTGAATTGGTAAATAGATAGATCGGTGGCGTTAAAGCCAAGAGGTACAAAAAAAGTAAGGCCAAACAAAGGGTCTTACGTAAAAATACACACCTAATACGCAACTTTCAACCCGCAAAAGTGTTGTCTACCACAAATTTCCACCCACAAATTCTACCCATAAAATATGCCACGTCATCCAATGACCCTATACACTTTCAAAGTCACGGTCAAACAACATCCTATAGCCTACACACTACAAAGCTAATAAAAAGAGGACGTTACATCAGCTTTTTAAAAACTAATAAAAAGAGACATAAAATCAGCTTTTTAAAAGCTAATAAAAAGAGACATAACATCAGCTTTAGGAAAAGCAATTAGGCAAGCTAAAGCTTCACACGCAACCACAATGCAAAGGGGGCCCACCCACGTGATGTCTAACCTGCAAAAGAAGCAACAGTAGTAGCAACTTGAACAAAGTTAGAGGGGGCCCACGTCACCACATATCATCTCCATCTTCAACATTCAGCCCGCCGGAGACGACTCCAACAACGTTTGAAGACACCACTAAAGTGCAAACTCCGACGACTCCGGCGAGGCAGCTCCCATTTAGCCCTGTATCAAAATCACGAGCCAACCCGCCGACCACAAAGGAGGACGACCCCGTGCACCTGCCCGCAAACAAGAGGAGCCACCAACGGACCACCAACGACCCACACATCACCTCCAGTGAGGCCGGAAACCGAACACCACCCAGCACCCATCCATAGCCACTTGCGTTCAGCTCTCTCTCTCTCTCTCTCTAATGTAAAGGGGCCACGAACGGATCCATGGGGAGATGCCGGCCACCGGCAACCCAGACCCACCCATGCCCAAACGGAGCATCAACCATCACGATTCAGGCAATACAAACCACCACGAGTACCACCCCACTCCGGCCAACCATGCGTTGAAGCACATCCCAAGAGAAGAGGGGCAAGAGGGGAGAATACCAGAAGCAGAACACCAACCCAAACCCCAACACCACAGCTCCACCGCCAACGACACCCAACTCCACCCTGAACACAACCAAGCAAAGAGGACGCCGGAGAAGCTTGGTAAGACCCGGAGAAGCCCAGATGCAGCAGCTTCCACCCCACAGGCCTCCCCACCCAAACCCACACCCACCGCCTCCAAACTCGCAAGACCCGAGGGAGAGGCACCAAGTCAGATGGAACCCGCCGGAGGAAGAGAACCCGCCCCGGATGAGGAGAGCTAGAACAGGGGATCCAGATCTGAGAGCACGAGACACCCGGACCACCAAGAGCCCACCGACGACTACTCTGCAGCACCACCAGCCCACGACTTTTCGGTCGGCGCCAGAGCCCGATACGGCGGCACCACCATCGGCGAACCGGAGCCCCAACAATACAGGGACCCAACCTCCAACGGACCACCCAAAAAGATCTAATCGAAACCCCCAAACGATTAAATCAAATAATACCCACCTGATTTGTGAACAAATTAATCAATAATCACACAACAAATCAGAATGGGGAGGAAGGGATGAGGCCAAGAGAGAAGTCCAAAGAAGAAGGGAGGAGACCCTTGAGAGTTTCTCTCTCTACACTTCTCTCTACATCCCAAAAACCTAAGCTCCCATTATCATCTATACACAATATAAACTTGTTTTGGACAAATTTGAGCGAAAATCGTGTTTTGATTGGGGCATAGAACGGTGACGCCGATATGGTCACTTTTTGCTCGAAAAAGTCACGGAAAGCTTTTCGCCCAAACAGCTCGATAATCTATACACAATATAAACATGTTTTTGACAAATTTGAATGAAAACAGAGTAGTTTTGATGGGGCATAGAAGGGTGACACCGATATGGTTACTTTTGGCTCGATAAAGTCACGGAAAGCTTTTCGCCCAAAAAGCTCCCATTATCATCTATACACAATATAAACATGTTTGGGACAAATTTGAGCGAAAACAATGTAATTTTGATGGGGCATAGAAAGGTGACGCCGATATGGTCACCTTTGGCTCGAAAAAGTCACGGAAAGCTTTTCTCCCAAAAAGCTCCCATTATCATCTGAAGTGGTAAATCTATAGATGTGGTAACGTAGTTACAAAAAGAGACAAACCAAGCAAGGGTTTGCCTGTAAAAGAGATTGGGAACTACCCCGCTAACCCAAAATGGGGGCACCCTCGTGTGATCTATCCACCAAAATAAAACTCAACTCACCATCGAGCTCTCTAATACTCGCACCCTCTTTATCCTAATCGGCTAAGGTTTTTTCATTTGCAACCCATGTACCCAACGGATTTCCCTAGGTGACTTGCCTTTGCACCTTAGTGAAATCCGAGATTTACATGTTTCTATAATTTTAATAGCCCAATCTTTCGGCCTACAGCTCTCACTACCAAACACAACTTCGTTGCGCCCCATCCAAGTGTAGTAGATGAACGCAATAAAGACGAGTAGCTTCACCTGGAAGAAGGCGGTTCTCTTTACTTCATCACGTTCCACTGCGAACCACTCTAGCCAAGCTACGATCCCTCCTTGCCGAGTCGGGAGACCAACCCATCTCCAAACAATATCCCGAGCTTCCTCAATTCGTGGGCAGGAGAACCATAGGTGCTCTTCAGATTCCTCCGCACCACGACACAAAGAGCAGATGGCGGCTTCAGGCCCTTTCCAATGTTTGACGACTCTCCCTGTTTGCAATCTATTCCGAGCAGCTACCCAAACAATGAACGACCACTTTCGAGACTGGATCCCCTTCCATATCAGGTCCCCCCAGTCCACCAGAGGCCCTCTCTCACGCATCGCATTGTACAGTTTTGAGCACGAGAGGCTACCATTCACCTTCAGGAGCTGCTGAACACTACCATGTTGTGTCATGATCCCCCGACTCTCCAGATCCCATCTGATGTCCAGCAAGCCCTTCCAAAGCCATGTATCGTAGACCCGCTCCTCCACCATCCATATGGAACAATCCTTTAGGTGGTTCGCGTGAACCCAACGAGTCCATATGTTGTCTCTTGCCATCTTGATGTCTCCAATCAGAGCTGCAAACAGGCTTTTATTCCAAGACTCGAGCTGCTTAATATCCAACCCCCCTTCTGCAAACGGTCTAGTCACTTCCTCCCAAGCAACAAGCGAACACTTACGATTCGAGTGCCCATTCCAAAGGAATTGGCGACACATGCTGTTCAAGTGGTTCACCACTGTCTTGGGAAGAAGGGTGGCCTGCCCCCAAAAGGTAAAAAACCCATACAGAACAGATTTTATGAGCTGTAATCGTCCCACATATGAAAGGGTCTTGCCAGCCTATCCATTCAGCCTCGTCTCTACCTTTTCCAGCAGTTCCTTGTACTTAGAAATCAGTACTCTCCTCGCGTGTAGTGGGATGCCCAAGTATGTAACTGGGAAAGATCCAGAGTTGTACCCCAATTGCCTTTCAATGTCAAGACGGACCTCATCATCAACCCCAGCGATGTAGCATGTACTCTTTGCAGCGTTAATTCGGAGCCCAGATGCAGCAAAGAAACGATCCAAACACCTTTGCAATATGCCAATGGAGTGAACATCCGCTCTACAGAACAAGAGGAGATCATCGGCAAAAGCTAAATTCGTCAGCTGTAGCTCATGACACTTCGGGTGGTAATTGAAATTCGGATCAGAAGCATCAGCCCTCAACATCCTGTTCAAAACCTCCATACATAGTACAAACAAATATGGGGAGAGCGGATCTCCTTGTCTCAAACCCCTCTTTCCTTTGAAGAAACCCTCCGGTGCACCATTAATTAGAACCGAAAAAGAAGTGGTGGTAACACATTCCATTATTACCTGGATTAGGTTGGGAGGAAACTGGAAGAGTTCTAGAGCAAATTTCACAAAATCCCATCTTATGTAGTCATAAGCTTTCTGGAGGTCAACCTTTAAGGTGCATCTCGGTGATACTCGCTTCGTACCATACCCATTGACGATCTCCAGAGCAACTGCGCAATTATGAGAAATCGACCTCCCCGGGACAAAAGCACCTTGATTGATGCCTATTAGATCAGCAAGCAGGGGCTTCAGCCGTTGCACAAGTATTTTGCTCACCACTTTCATGAAGGTGTTGCAACATGAGATAGGCCGCAAGTCCTTCACAAAGGTTGGATTCTTTACCTTTGGAATCAGAGTAATAAAAGTTGCATTGAGTTGCTTTAGCACCTTCCCATTCACAAATATTTCAGCTACAGCTCTGCTCATGTCCTTTCCAAGGATGCCCCAACATCTCTTGAAAAACTGACTTCCAAAGCCGTCTGGCCCCGGTGATTTGTTAATACCGATTGTCCAAACTGCATTCTTCACCTCTTTTTCCTCAGGTACTGCACCCAAGGCCTCCCAGATCTGTTCAGGAATGACAGCCCCAGGTGGAACATCAGGAAAGCATTCGGAATCCGGTTCTGTCGCCAAGAGCTGCTCAAAAAAACTCACAATGTAGCTGCTGATCAGCTGTTCATCTTCCAGTAGCTGTCCTTTTTCATCCCTCATAGCCAATACAGTGTTTCCAGCACGTCTTGCCTTCACATTCCTGAAGAACATCGACGACGTTTCCTCTCCCATAGTTATCCAGTGTAACTTAGCTTTCTGTTTAGTTAAGCTAAGGAGACGTCCCACATTCTCCTTTATCTCTTGCTCATATCTGCCTGCCCTTTCCACCAGCTCCTCATTTGTTTTTTCTGTGAGGAGCCTTACCTGCACTTCCTTCAAGCAATCTTTGCTCAATTTTATTTTACTTTGGAGATCCGGAAACACAGCTCTATCCCAGCTCTTTAATGCCTCCTTCACATTTTCCAGCTTCTGAACAAGGATGAATTGCTTAGATCCCACCACTTCTGAGCTCCCATTATCATCTATACACAATATAAACATGTTTTGGACAAATTAGAGCGAAAACAGAGTAGTTTTGATGGGACATATAAGGGTGACACCGATATGGTCACTTTTGGCTCGAAAAAGTCACGGAGAGCTTTTCTCCCAAAAAGCTCCCATTATCATCTATACACAATATAAAATGTTTTGGACAAATTTGAGCGAAAACAGAGTAGTTTTGATTGGGCATAGATGGGTGACGCTGATATGGTCACTTTTGGCTCGAAAAAGACACGGAAAGCTTTTCGCCCAAAAAGCTCCCATTATCATCTATACACAATATAAACATGTTTTGGACAAATTTGAGCGAAAACAGAGTAGTTTTGATTGGGCATAGAAGGGTGACACCGATATGGTCACTTTTGGCTCGAAAAAGTCACGGAAAGCTTTTCGCCCAAAAAGCTCCCATTATCATCTATACACAATATAAAATGTTTTTGACAAATTTGAGCGAAAACAGAGTAGTTTTGATTGGGCATAGAAGGGTGACGCTGATATGGTCACCTTTGGCTCGAAAAAGTCACGGAAAGCTTTTCGCCCAAAAAGCTCACATTATCATCTATACACAATATAAACATGTTTTGGACAAATTTGAGCGAAAACAGAGTAGTTTTGATTGGGCATAGATGGGTGACGCTGATATGGTCACTTTTGGCTCGAAAAAGACACGGAAAGCTTTTCGCCCAAACAGCTCCCATTATCATCTATACACAATATAAACATGTTTTTGACAAATTTGAATGAAAACAGAGTAGTTTTGATGGGGCATAGAAGGGTGACGCAGATTTGGTCACTTTTGGCTCGAAAAAGTCACGGAAAGCTTTTCGCCCAAAAAGCTCCCATTATCATCTATACACAATATAAAAATGTTTTGGACAAATTTAAGCGAAAACAGAGTAGTTTTGATTGGGCATAGAAGGGTGACGCCGATATGTTCACCTTTGGCTCGAAAAAGTCACGGAAAGCTTTTAACTTAAAAAGCTCCCATTATCATCTATACACAATATAAACATGTTTGGGACAAATTTTAGCGAAAACAGAGTAGTTTTGATGGGGCATAGAAGGGTGACGTCGATATGGTCACTTTTGGCTCAAAAATTCACGGAAAGCTTTTGGCCAAAAAAGCTCCCATTCTCATATATACACAATATAAACTTGTTTTGGACAAATTTGAGCGAAAACCGTGTTTTGATTTGGGCATAGAACGGTGACGCCGATATGGTCACTTTTTGTTCGAAAAAGTCACGGAAAGCTTTTCGCCCAAACAACTCCCATTATCATCTATACACAATATAAACATGTTTTTGACAAATTTGAATGAAAACAGAGTAGTTTTGATGGGGCATAGAAGGGTGACGCCGATATGGTCACTTTTGGCTCGATAAAGTCACGGAAATCTTTTCGCCCAAAAAGCTCCCATTATCATCTATACACAATATAAACATGTTTGGGACAAATTTGAGCGAAAACAATGTAATTTTGATGGGGCATAGAAGGGTGACGCCGATATGGTCACCTTTGGCTCGAAAAAGTCACGGAAAGCTTTTCTCCCAAAAAGCTCCTATTATCATCTATACACAATATAAACATGTTTTCGACAAATTAGAGCGAAAACAGAGTAGTTTTGATCTGAATGGGTAAATATATGATAAGGGGATTAACCCAGAAATGTACAAAAGTTGTATGACCAAGGAAATAGTCATACAAAACGGAAGACGTGGCATCCTATCCAAAAAGCAAAAACCAACCCACGTATACCATCCCAAAAATCAGTCATGTACAAGCTGATAACTACCGATGTACCCAACGCTATGTCGCTCTCCTCAACGCCTCTATACCAACCCACTAACCCCTACCCTATCCATGATCTTCTTGTAAGCTCACCCTGTTTACCAGCCGCTGACACTTCCATCGAGCCGAGAATCTGGACCTGCAGCTTGCTATGATCAGTTCTGCACAGTCGGTCGGCCTGAACTGCTCCTCTTTGAACCGTACTCCATTTCTCCCCTTCCAAGTAAAGTAGACCAGGGCTTCGAAAGCCATCAGCTTTGCCTGGAAAATCTGCAATTTCTGAATATGCTGAGGTTCTCTAGCAAACCACTCCAGCCAATCTCCAATGGAGTTGAATCTACAGTAGATTCCAATCCAATCAAAAACGATATCCTGAATCGCCTGGATTGTCGGGCAGCTAAACCACAAGTGATCTACATTCTCTTCTGCACCACTACAGAGGACACAAACTGCTGCTTCTGGCCCCTTCCAATGTTTGACAATAGACCCTGTCTGTAGTCTCTTCTTCGCTGCCAGCCATACAATAAACGCCCATTGCTTGCTCTGGAGCCCACCCCAGATAAGCTCTCCCCAAGCCACTTCCACTGATCTGTGCAGTAGCAGCTGGTACACTTTGGTGCATGACACCTCTCCTCCAGTCTTGCATATCGGTTCTAAGCTGTTGACTGTAATGCTGTCCACATCCAGCGCTTCCTTCAGATCATTCCTAAGCGAAATAATCTGTCTCTAGAGCCCTGTTTCACTGGTACAAGCCGACATATCCCAGCTGACCATATCAGAGTAGTTTTGATTGGACATAGAAGGGTGACGCCGATATGGTCACCTTTGGCTCGAAAAAGTCACGGAAAGCTTTTCTCCCAAAAAGCTCCAATTATCATCTATACACAATATAAAATGTTTTGGACAAATTTGAGCGAAAACAGAGTAGTTTTGATTGGGCATAGAAGGGTGACGCTGATATGGTCACCTTTGGCTTGAAAAAGTCACGGAAAGCTTTTCGCCTAAAAAGCTCACATTATCATCTATACACAATATAAACATGTTTTGGACAAATTTGAGCGAAAACAGAGTAGTTTTGATGGGGCATAGAAGGGTGACGCCGATATGGTCACTTTTGGCTCGAAAAAGACACGGAAAGCTTTTCGCCCAAAAAGCTCCCATTATCATCTATACACAATATAAAATATTTTTGACAAATTAGAGCGAAAACAGAGTAGTATTAGAGGGGTGGTAGGATTACACTGACTTCTTGTGTCAGTTAGTACAGGGGGTTGCTAGGCGCGTTAGGGTGTTTTGATGGATATGGTCGTTTTTTGGAGATTCTGGTGGGTATAGGGGGGCCATTTTGGGTATACGGTTCCTGATTTTTATGAGACCCTTTGTTTGGTCTGATTTTTTGTATTCTGGTGTTACCACCTATCTATATATTTACCTTTTCAAGCGAAAACAGAGTAGTTTTGATTGGGCATAGAAGGGTGACGCTGATATAGTCAACTTTGGCTCGAAAAAGTCACGGAAAGCTTTTCGCCCAAAAAGCTCACATTATCATCTATACACAATATAAACATGTTTTGGACAAATTTGAGCGAAAACAGAGTAGTTTTGATTGGGCATAGAAGGCTGACGCCGATATGGTCACTTTTTGCTCGAAAAAGTCACGAAAAGATTTTTGCCCAAACAGCTCCCATTATCATCTATACACAATATAAATATGTTTTTGACAAATTTGAATGAAAACAGAGTAGTTTTGATGGGGCATAGAAGGGTGACGCCGATATGGTCACTTTTGGCTCGATAAAGTCACGGAAAGCTTTTCGCCCAAAAAGCTCCCATTATCATCTATACACAATATAAACATGTTTGGGACAAATTTGAGCAAAAACATTGTAATTTTGATGGGGCATAGAAGGGTGACGCAGATATGGTCACCTTTGGCTCGAAAAAGTCACGGAAAGCTTTTCTCCCAAAAAGCTCACATTATCATCTATACACAATATAAACATGTTTTGGACAAATTTGAGCGAAAACAGAGTAGTTTTGATTGGGCATAGAAGGGTGACGCCGATATGGTTACTTTTGCCTCGAAAAAGTTACGGAAAGCTTTTCGCCCAAAAAGCTCCCATTATCATCTATACACATTATAAACATGTTTTGGAAAAATTTGAGCGAAAACAGAGTAGTTTTGATGGGGCATAGAAGGGTGACGCCGATTTGGTCACTTTTGGCTCGAAAAAGTCACGGAAATCTTTTCGCCCAAAAAGCTCCCATTATCATCTATACACAATATAAACATGTTTAGGACAAATTTGAGCAAAAACAGAGTAGTTTTGATAGGGCATAGAAGGGTGACGCCGATATGGTCACCGGCTCGAAAAAGTCACGGAAAGCTTTTCTCCCAAAAAGCTCCCATTATCATCTATACACAATATAAAATGTTTTGGACAAATTTGAGCGAAAACAGAGTAGTTTTGATTGGGCAGAGAAGGGTGACGCTGATATGGTCACCTTTGGCTTGAAAAAGTCACGGAAAGCTTTTCGCCCAAAAAGCTCACATTATCATCTATACACAATACAAACATGTTTTGGACAAATTTGAGCGAAAACAGAGTAGTTTTGATTGGGCATAGAAGGGTGACGCCGATATGGTCACTTTTGGCTCGAAAAAGTCACGGAAAGCTTTTCGCCCAAAAAGCTCCCATTATCATCTATACACAATATAAACATGTTTCGGACAAATTTGAGCAAAAACAGTGTAGTTTTGATAGGGCATAGAAGGGTGACGACGATATGGTCACTTTTGGCTCGAAAAAGTCACGGAAAGCTTTTCACCCAAAAAGCTCCCATTATCATCTATACACAATATAAAATGTTTTTGACAAATTTGAGCGAAAACATAGTAGTTTTGATTGGGCATAGAAGGGTGACGCTGATATGGTCACCTTTGCCTCGAAAAAGTCACGGAAAGCTTTTCGCCCAAAAAGCTCACATTATCATCTATACACAATATAAACATGTTTTGGACAAATTTGAGCGAAAACAGAGTAGTTTTGATTGGGCATAGAAGGGTGACGCCGATATGGTCCCTTTTTCCTCGAAAAAGTTACGGAAAGCTTTTCGCCCAAAAAGCTCTCGTTATCATCTATACACATTATAAACATGTTTTGGAAAAATTTGAGCGAAAACAGAGTAGTTTTGATTGGGCATAGAAGGGTGACGCCGATTTGGTCACTTTTGGCTCGAAAAAACACGGAAAGCTTTTCGCCCAAAAAGCTCCCATTATCATTTGAATGTGAAATGATGATGGGAGCTCCCATTAGCATCTATACACAATATAAACATGTTTTGGACAAATTTGAGCGAAAACAGAGTAGTTTTCATTGGGTATAGAAGGGTGACGCCGATATGGTCACCTTTGGCTCGAAAAAGTCACGGAAAGCTTTTCGCTTAAAAAGTTCCCATTATCATCTATACACAATATAAACATGTTTGGGACAAATTTGAGCGAAAACAGAGTAGTTTTGATATGGCATAGAAGGGTGACGTCGATATGGTCACTTTTGGCTCAAAAATTCACGGAAAGCTTTTCGCCCAAAAATCTCCCATTATCATCTGAATCGGTAAATAGATAGATGGGTGGCGTAAAGCCAGGAGTATAGAAAATGTAGATAAGACCATACAACGGGTCTTATGTAAAATACACCACGAAATTCCTACCACAAATTTCATCTCTCAAAAGTACTACCATCAAGCCACACGGCTCAACCACAACCACATGTTACATACCACAATATTTTAATCCACTTAAAATCCCACCCACAAAAGGATTGCCACATCATCACCACCAAAGCCACTCACGTGTTACACCCTCTCTCACATTCAACTACACCTATAAATTGAAACCAACGGTCAAACCTTCAAAAAGCTAATTAAAAAAGACAAAAGAAGTCAGCTTTTTTAAAAAGCAAAAGGAAGGCAACACCCACACGTTAGTGACGTTACCACATGTGGAGAACAAAGGCACTCAGCCTAACTTCACCACACGCACTAACCACCGTCTTCAGCAAGCCACGCGCCACTTCCACACCATGGCAAAGAGGAGCACTCGTTCAGCCCTTGAATAAAAAAATGTAGACCCACTATCCGCCGACGACAATGGAAGGGACACCCGGCCACCAGCAAAACACCAACGCGCCAACATTTCACACCACCTGAGTCGTCGGAGAACCGACCAACTCCAAACATCACACCCAAGGTCCCTAGAGTTCAGCCCATTTCCAATTTGTGAAAGAACCTTGGCCGGAATGACAAGGAGAGGTCAGCCACGACCACCCAGCAGCACACAAAAGCCACACTAGACCGAGACCCAAACCGGCCAAGAGACGAAAAGGAAGGGATACCCAGTAGATCCGGGCGAGCCCAATGCAGCGGCTCCACTCGACGGATCACCACAGCCGGGAAACCCGCCCAACCAGCCCCGAGAGAGCTCGAATCAAGGGATGCAACGCCAAGCCCACTCGCACCCACACGCAACAGTCCATAAATGCTTCTCGCGGCCAGAGAAAGCCACCTCCGTCGACTCGTGGCAGCGCTCCGGCCAAACTAGGGAGACCCAAACACCTCTCGAGCCCCTACACGCCTAGTCCACGTCTCTGAAGCGCCCACCTCATCACAAACTGCCCGGAAAACGTTCCCGGGGAAGAGAAGCAAGCCAAGGACCCGTGAAGGAGAGAGAGAGGGCGCCGCACCAGGAAGGAGGCCAAACACGGCCACAAGTGGCCAGATCTGACCGGCGCCTCCCACGGACCAAAACGAGAGTCTAGAGGAGGGGAGAAACAACCATGAAGCAGCTAGATCCAAGGACGAACCACCCTCAAGCACAACAAAACCCCGTTTGGAACCCACATCGGTCCGAAAGGAACGAAGTAGCCAAAACCCCTAAAGCTACAACGAAACCCACCCAAAACACATTAGAAATATGATTTTCTAATAAAATTAAGATCCAAGTGGGCAAGATAATATAAACCAATCCGAAAGGGCTGAGGAAAGGGGATGATGCAAGTGAAAGAGGAAAATAAAGAGGAAGAGGAGAGTCCCCTTGGGAGTTTCTCTCTCTATTTTCTCTCTCCATCCCAAAACCTAGCTCCCATTATCATCTATACACAATATAAACTTGTTTTGGACAAATTTTAGTGAAAACCGTGTTTTGATTGGGGCATAGAAGGGTGACGCCGATATGGTCACTTTTTGCTCGAAAAAGTCACGAAAAGATTTTTGCCCAAACAGCTCCCATTATCATCTATACACAATATAAACATGTTTTTGACAAATTTGAATGAAAACAGAGTAGTTTTGATGGGGCATAGAAGGGTGACGCCGATATGGTCACTTTTGGCTCAATAAAGTCACGGAAAGCTTTTCGCCAAAAAAGCTCCCATTATCATCTATACACAATATAAACATGTTTGGGACAAATTTGAGCAAAAACATTGTAATTTTGATGGGGCATAGAAGGGTGACGCAGATATGGTCACCTTTGGCTCGAAAAAGTCACGGAAAGCTTTTCTCCCAAAAAGCTCACATTATCATCTATACACAATATAAACATGTTTTGGACAAATTTGAGCGAAAACAGAGTAGTTTTAATTGGGCATAGAAGGGTGACGCCGATATGGTTACTTTTGCCTCGAAAAAGTTACGGAAAGCTTTTCGCCCAAAAAGCTCCCATTATCATCTATACACATTATAAACATGTTTTGGAAAAATTTGAGCGAAAACAGAGTAGTTTTGATGGGGCATAGAAGGGTGACGCCGATTTGGTCACTTTTGGCTCGAAAAAGTCACGGAAATCTTTTCGCCCAAAAAGCTCCCATTATCATCTATACACAATATAAACATGTTTAGGACAAATTTGAGCAAAAACAGAGTAGTTTTGATAGGGCATAGAAGGGTGACGCCGATATGGTCACCTTTGGCTCGAAAAAGTCACGGAAAGCTTTTCGCTTAAAAAGCTCCCATTATCATCTATACACAATATAAACATGTTTGGGACAAATTTGAGCTAAAACAGAGTAGTTTTGATATGGTATAGAAGGGTGACGTCGATATGGTCACTTTTGGCTCAAAAATTCACGGAAAGCTTTTCGCCCAAAAAGCTCCCATTATCATCTATACACAATATAAACTTGTTTTGCACAAATTTGAGCGAAAACCGTGTTTTGATTGGGGCATAGAAGGGTGACGCCGATATGGTCACTTTTTACTCGAAAAAGTCACGAAAAGCTTTTCGCCCAAACAGCTCCTATTATCATCTATACACAATATAAACATGTTTTTGACAAATTTGAATGAAAACAGAGTAGTTTTGATGGGGCATAGAAGGGTGACGCCGATATGGTCACTTTTGGCTCGATAAAGTCACGGAAAGCTTTTCGCCCAAAAAGCTCCCAATATCATTTGAACTGGTGAATATATAGATGTGAACCAAAGAAGTAGCTCCCATTATCATCTATACACAATATAAACATGTTTGGGACAAATTTGAGCGAAAACAATGTAATTTTGATGGGGCATAGAATGGTGACGCCGATATTGTCACCTTTGGCTCGAAAAAGTCACGGAAAGCTTTTCTCCCAAAAAGCTCCCATTATCATCTATGCACAATATAAAATGTTTTGGACAAATTTGAGCGAAAACAGAGTAGTTTTGATTGGGTTTTGATTGGGCATAGAAGTGTGACGCTGATATGGTCACCTTTGGCATGAAAAAGTCACGGAAAGCTTTTCGTCCAAAAAGCTCACATTATCATCTATACACAATATAAACATGTTTTGGACAAATTTGAGCGAAAACAGAGTAGTTTTGATTGGGCATAGAAGGGTGACGCCGATATGGTCACTTTTGGCTCGAAAAAGTCACGGAAAGCTTTTCGCCCAAAAAGCTCCCATTATCATCTATACACAATATAAACATGTTTGGGACAAATTTGAGCAAAAACAGTGTAGTTTTGATAGGGCATAGAAGGGTGACGACGATATGGTCACTTTTGGCTCGAAAAAGTCACGGAAAGCTTTTCACCCAAAAAGCTCCCATTATCATCTATACACAATATAAAATGTGTTTGACAAATTTGAGCGAAAACATAGTAGTTTTGATTGGGCATAGAAGGGTGACGCTGATATGGTCACCTTTGCCTCGAAAAAGTCACGGAAAGCTTTTCCCCCAAAAAGCTCACATTATCATCTATACACAAAATAAACATGTTTTGGACAAATTTGAGCGAAAACAGAGTAGTTTTGATTGGGCATAGAAGGGTGACGCCGATATGGTCCCTTTTTCCTCGAAAAAGTTACGGAAAGCTTTTCTCCCAAAAAGCTCTCGTTATCATCTATACACATTATAAACATGTTTTGGAAAAATTTGAGCGAAAACAGAGTAGTTTTGATGGGGCATAGAAGGGTGACGCCGATTTGGTCACTTTTGGCTCGAAAAAGTCACGGAAATCTTTTCGCCCAAAAAGCTCCCATTATCATCTATACACAATATAAACATGTTTAGGACAAATTTGAGCAAAAACAGAGTAGTTTTGATAGGGCATAGAAGGGTGACGCCGATATGGTCACCTTTGGCTCGAAAAAGTCACGGAAAGCTTTTCGCTTAAAAAGCTCCCATTATCATCTATACACAATATAAACATGTTTGGGACAAATTTGAGCTAAAACAGAGTAGTTTTGATATGGTATAGAAGGGTGACGTCGATATGGTCACTTTTGGCTCAAAAATTCACGGAAAGCTTTTCGCCCAAAAAGCTCCCATTATCATCTATACACAATATAAACTTGTTTTGCACAAATTTGAGCGAAAACCGTGTTTTGATTGGGGCATAGAAGGGTGACGCCGATATGGTCACTTTTTACTCGAAAAAGTCACGAAAAGCTTTTCGCCCAAACAGCTCCTATTATCATCTATACACAATATAAACATGTTTTTGACAAATTTGAATGAAAACAGAGTAGTTTTGATGGGGCATAGAAGGGTGACGCCGATATGGTCACTTTTGGCTCGATAAAGTCACGGAAAGCTTTTCGCCCAAAAAGCTCCCAATATCATTTGAACTGGTGAATATATAGATGTGAACCAAAGAAGTAGCTCCCATTATCATCTATACACAATATAAACATGTTTGGGACAAATTTGAGCGAAAACAATGTAATTTTGATGGGGCATAGAATGGTGACGCCGATATTGTCACCTTTGGCTCGAAAAAGTCACGGAAAGCTTTTCTCCCAAAAAGCTCCCATTATCATCTATGCACAATATAAAATGTTTTGGACAAATTTGAGCGAAAACAGAGTAGTTTTGATTGGGTTTTGATTGGGCATAGAAGTGTGACGCTGATATGGTCACCTTTGGCATGAAAAAGTCACGGAAAGCTTTTCGTCCAAAAAGCTCACATTATCATCTATACACAATATAAACATGTTTTGGACAAATTTGAGCGAAAACAGAGTAGTTTTGATTGGGCATAGAAGGGTGACGCCGATATGGTCACTTTTGGCTCGAAAAAGTCACGGAAAGCTTTTCGCCCAAAAAGCTCCCATTATCATCTATACACAATATAAACATGTTTGGGACAAATTTGAGCAAAAACAGTGTAGTTTTGATAGGGCATAGAAGGGTGACGACGATATGGTCACTTTTGGCTCGAAAAAGTCACGGAAAGCTTTTCACCCAAAAAGCTCCCATTATCATCTATACACAATATAAAATGTGTTTGACAAATTTGAGCGAAAACATAGTAGTTTTGATTGGGCATAGAAGGGTGACGCTGATATGGTCACCTTTGCCTCGAAAAAGTCACGGAAAGCTTTTCCCCCAAAAAGCTCACATTATCATCTATACACAAAATAAACATGTTTTGGACAAATTTGAGCGAAAACAGAGTAGTTTTGATTGGGCATAGAAGGGTGACGCCGATATGGTCCCTTTTTCCTCGAAAAAGTTACGGAAAGCTTTTCGCCCAAAAAGCTCTCGTTATCATCTATACACATTATAAACATGTTTTGGAAAAATTTGAGCGAAAACAGAGTAGTTTTGATGGGGCATAGAAGGGTGACGCCGATTTGGTCACTTTTGGCTCGAAAAAGTCACGGAAAGCTTTTCGCCCAAAAAGCTCCCATTATCATTTGAATGTGAAATGATGATGGGAGCTCCCATTATCATCTATACACAATATAAACATGTTTTGGACAAATTTGAGCGAAAACAGAGTAGTTTTCATTGGGTATAGAAGGGTGACGCCGATATGGTCACCTTTGGCTCGAAAAAGTCACGAAAAGCTTTTCGCTTAAAAAGCTCCCATTATCATCTATACACAATATAAACATGTTTGGGACAAATTTGAGCGAAAACAGAGTAGTTTTGATATGGCATAGAAGGGTGACGTCGATATGGTCACTTTTGGCTCAAAAATTCACGGAAAGCTTTTCGCCCAAAAATCTCCCATTATCATCTGAATCGGTAAATAGATAGATGGGTGGCGTAAAGCCAGGAGTACAGAAAATGTAGATAAGACCATACAACGGGTCTTATGTAAAATACACCACGAAATTCCTACCACAAATTTCATCTCTCAAAAGTACTACCATCAAGCCACACGGCTCAACCACAACCACATGTTACATACCACAATATTTTAATCCACTTAAAATCCCACCCACAAAAGGATTGCCACATCATCACCACCAAAGCCACTCACGTGTTACACCCTCTCTCACATTCAACTACACCTATAAATTGAAACCAACGGTCAAACCTTCAAAAAGCTAATTAAAAAAGACAAAAGAAGTCAGCTTTTTTAAAAAGCAAAAGGAAGGCAACACCCACACGTTAGTGACGTTACCACATGTGGAGAACAAAGGCACTCAGCCTAACTTCACCACACGCACTAACCACCGTCTTCAGCAAGCCACGCGCCACTTCCACACCATGGCAAAGAGGAGCACTCGTTCAGCCCTTGAATAAAAAAATGTAGACCCACTATCCGCCGACGACAATGGAAGGGACACCCGGCCACCAGCAAAACACCAACGCGCCAACATTTCACACCACCTGAGTCGTCGGAGAACCGACCAACTCCAAACATCACACCCAAGGTCCCTAGAGTTCAGCCCATTTCCAATTTGTGAAAGAACCTTGGCCGGAATGACAAGGAGAGGTCAGCCACGACCACCCAGCAGCACACAAAAGCCACACTAGACCGAGACCCAAACCGGCCAAGAGACGAAAAGGAAGGGATACCCAGTAGATCCGGGCGAGCCCAATGCAGCGGCTCCACTCGACGGATCACCACAGCCGGGAAACCCGCCCAAACAGCCCCGAGAGAGCTCGAATCAAGGGATGCAACGCCAAGCCCACTCGCACCCACACGCAACAGTCCATAAATCCTTCTCGCGGCCAGAGAAAGCCACCTCCGTCGACTCGTGGCGGCGCTCCGGCCAAACTAGGGAGACCCAAACACCTCTCGAGCCCCTACACGCCTAGTCCACGTCTCTGAAGCGCCCACCTCACCACAAACTGCCCGGAAAACGTTCCCGGGGAAGAGAAGCAAGCCAAGGACCCGTGAAGGAGAGAGAGAGGGCGCCGCACCAGGAAGGAGGCCAAACACGGCCACAAGTGGCCAGATCTGACCGGCGCCTCCCACGGACCAAAACGAGAGTCTAGAGGAGGGGAGAAACAACCATGAAGCAGCTAGATCCAAGGACGAACCACCCTCAAGCACAACAAAACCCCGTTTGGAACCCACATCGGTCCGAAAGGAACGAAGTAGCCAAAACCCCTAAAGCTACAACGAAACCCACCCAAAACACATTAGAAATATGATTTTCTAATAAAATTAAGATCCAAGTGGGCAAGATAATATAAACCAATCCGAAAGGGCTGAGAAAAGGGGATGATGCAAGTGAAAGAGGAAAATAAAGAGGAAGAGGAGAGTCCCCTTGGGAGTTTCTCTCTCTATTTTCTCTCTCCATCCCAAAACCTAGCTCCCATTATCATCTATACACAATATAAACTTGTTTTGGACAAATTTTAGCGAAAACCGTGTTTTGATTGGGGCATAGAAGGGTGACGCCGATATGGTCACTTTTTGCTCGAAAAAGTCACGAAAAGATTTTTGCCCAAACAGCTCCCATTATCATCTATACACAATATAAACATGTTTTTGACAAATTTGAATGAAAACAGAGTAGTTTTGATGGGGCATAGAAGGGTGACGCCGATATGGTCACTTTTGGCTCGATAAAGTCACGGAAAGCTTTTCTCCCAAAACGCTCCCATTATCATCTATACACAATATAAACATGTTTGGGACAAATTTGAGCAAAAACATTGTAATTTTGATGGGGCATAGAAGGGTGACGCCGATATGGTCACCTTTGGCTCGAAAAAGTCACGGAAAGCTTTTCTCCCAAAAAGCTCCCATTATCATCTATACACAATATAAACATGTTTTGGACAAATTAGAGCGAAAACAGAGTAGTTTTGATTGGACATAGAAGGGTGACGCCGATATGGTCACCTTTGGCTCGAAAAAGTCACGGAAAGCTTTTCTCCCAAAAAGCTCCCATTATCATCTATACACAATATAAAATGTTTTGGACAAATTTGAGCGAAAACATAGTAGTTTTGATTGGGCATAGAAGGGTGACGCTGATATGGTCACCTTTGGCTTGAAAAAGTCACGGAAAGCTTTTCGCCCAAAAAGCTCACATTATCATCTGAATTGATAAATAGATAGATCGGTGGCGTTAAAGCCAAGAGGTAACAAGAAGTAAAACCATACAAAGGGTCTTACGTAAAAAGCTAATACTACCCGCAAAGATCCTACAACATGAGTCTATCCGCAAAAGTCCAACCACACGGATACAAAAGGAGGGTGCCAAACCGAAAACACAACACTCCTAAATTCCGGTCCCCACCAGGACAAGCGTAGCATTTAGTCCAATATTCTAATATGCTTGCCGATGAGGGAAAATAAGGAGTGAGGTGTAACGATTAACCAACCAACCTTTAACTACCCGGATAACCACATATTCTAAACCCCCACATCCTACCTACAAAATGCAGCCCACTGAAATTCCTCACACACCAAATTACACACCTCCACCACACACGTGGTCAAGGCCATACAAACACAGTCAAAGTCAAATCCCCTTCCAAAGCAATTAAAAAAGAAACAAAAGCTGCATCTTTCAGAAAAGCCAAGGAAGGGGCCCCAACACCACTCCTTCACGCAACCACAAAGGGGAAGTCGTCATTGCATACATGGGAGACGTCACCAAACAGCTCACCACCTGCTCAGCTCCGGGAGGCGACGCGATCAGCCCGAAATCTATAGATACTCGCCGGAAAAGAGAAAGGGAGAGCGGAGAAGGCCACCACCCCCACCAAGCAAACAACTACCCCCGACCGGACCCCACAGCGCACCACCACAGCACCGGCACCACCACACTCGGCCATTAACCAGGGAGAAGAAGCCAAGACCCAAGCTTTCCAATTCACAAGCACTAGTTGCTCCACATCAACAGATCCATGAGGCTAAAGAATCAGAAAGAGAGAGCCAGAACTCCAAACCACCGGCAAGGCCACTCTCAACAGAACCCATTGCACACCAGCACCAGCGTACGCACCATTGCACGTCACCCCAGCAACATCATTCAAACCATTCAGATCCCGAAAGGAACAGTCGAGATAGCCCCAAACCCGACAACCCAATAGCAACGGACCACCAGACCGGCACCCGTCGGCAACAGATCCACTAGATCTGGGGGCTAGCACCCAGAGAAAGAGCGAGCACACCATACCTGACCACTAAAGATAGCGACCCACAGCGCCGGAAAAAACCCGCCATGGTTCAGACATGTCAGGTGGAGCCACACCTTCCAAGCCCCTCACCAACTGACCCCCACACGAAACTGAACCACCCACACACCGATTCAACCCAGCCGACCCGCCATCAGAGGAGACAAGAAGTATGACAGGGCTCAACAAACCTGGGCAACAGCACACCCAGATCCAGATCCGAAAGCGAGAGAGGAGATCCGGGGGAGAGAAGAAGGAACCAGCCAAGACCCGGCCGCGCCTGGCAGATCTAAACCAAGAGAGTAGTTTTGATTGGGCATAGAAGGGTGACGCCGATATGGTCACTTTTGGCTCGAAAAAGTCACGGAAAGCTTTTCGCCCAAAAAGCTCCCATTATCATCTATACACAATATAAAATGTTTTGGACAAATTTGAGCGAAAACAGAGTAGTTTTGATTGGGCATAGAAGGGTGACGCTGATATGGTCACTTTTTGCTCGAAAAAGTCACGGAAAGCTTTTCACCCAAAAAGCTCTCATTATCATCTATACACAATGTAAACATGTTTTGGACAAATTTGAGCGAAAACAGAGTAGTTTTGATTGGGCATAGAAGGGTGACGCCGATATGGTCACTTTTGGCTCGAAAAAGTCACGGAAAGCTTTTCGCCCAAAAAGCTCACATTATCATCTATACACAATATAAACATGTTTGGGACAAATTTGAGCGAAAACATTGTAATTTTGATGGGGCATAGAAGGGTGACGCCGATATGATCACCTGTGGCTCAAAAAAGTCACGGAAAGCTTTTCTCCCAAAAAGCTCTCATTATCATCTATACACAATATAAACATGTTTTGGACAAATTAGAGCGAAAACAGAGTAGTTTTGATTGGACATAGAAGGGTGACGCCGATATGGTCACCTTTGGCACGAAAAGTCACGGAAAGCTTTTCTCCCAAAAATCTCCCATTATCATCTATACACAATATAAAATGTTTTGGATAAATTTGAATGAAAACAGAGTAGTTTTGATTGGGCATAGAAGGGTGATGCTGATATGGTCACCTTTTGCTTGCAAAAGTCACGGAAAGCTTTTCGCCCAAAAAGCTCACATTATCATCTATACACAATATAAACATCTTTTGGACAAATTTGAGCGAAAACAGAGTAGTTTTGATTGGGCATAGAAGGGTGACGCCGATATGGTCACTTTTGGCTCGAAAAAGTCACGGAAAGCTTTTCGCCCAAAAAGCTCCCATTATCATCTATACACAATATAAAATGTTTTTGATAAATTTGAGCGAAAACAGAGTAGTTTTGATTGGGTATAGAAGGGTGACGCTGATATGGTCACCTTTGGCTCGAAAAAGTCACGGAAAGCTTTTCGCCCAAAAAGCTCACATTATCATCTGAACTGGTAAATATATAGATGGGTGGCGAAAAGCCAGGAGTACAAATAACGCAAGACCAAACCAAGGGTCAAACGGTAAAAATTTGAAACCCACAAATTCCTACCCACATATTTCACCTCACAACGGTATTGTTCCACCACTAAATTCAACCCACTAATTTCTAACCCACAAAAGCTGAACCCCTCACGTGCTACCTACTCACAATTAAATACTAGTCCACACCTACCAAGCTACCTAGCTAAAAAAGACAAACAGCTTTTTTTAAAGCAAAGTAACAAAGTCTACACGCCACCACACGTGACGGAAGACAAAGCAGGTCAAGCCCCTCAACCAAACGCGCCTGTCACGCTACTGGGCCCACGCGCGCCCACCAACAGTGCCAACGGGAAGCTCACATTCAGCGCACCAACAAGAAATCGAGCCCCCATCCACACCGAAAGAAGGGCAGCCAAAGCACCAGTCAGCGAGCACCTGTATCCACCAACGGACAGCCGACGAGCAAACAGACCACCACCCGCGCTGCCGGAACCGACCAAAACCGAACCCCCACCATGGACTCCTAGCGTTCAGCTCACTCAAGAATAGAGGAGCCAAGGATGGAGAAACAAGGAACTTGCAAGGAAACGACAACCCGGAATCTCACTTAAGACCCCATCGAGCCACACACCACCACCACCGGTCAACCGACGCACCCAGTCACGCCACCATACCCGCAGCCCCCGAGCACCCCATGAGTTCAGCTCGAAATGAAAGATTAGGGGCAAGGGAGGAGAAGAGCAGGGAGGACAAAGCACAACCCATTAACAAACAGTAGTGCCGAGCAACTCAAGCACCCAAACACAAACTCACCGACACGAGGAAGACGACGCCGGAGAGATCCGAAACTAAAGCGAGACCTCACTGGGCACACAAAACCAGGAGCCCGGGGGCGCTAAGCTGCCGCGCCCATACTCAACCGGACTCACGCTGCCCTACTCCGGCGACGGAGCCCCCGAATAGCCCAAATCCACACCGCCGGCCGAGATCCTAGCAGCCATAGAGCGGAGAGAGGCACGAGCACTCCACAGAACCAGACCGACGCCAGATCTGAGAGGAGAGAAACCCGGACAGCCAGAAGGACACCCGTCACCCACTCTGCAGCGCCACCAGCCCACGGCTTCACGGCCGACGCCAGAGCCCCAGGAGACGCGCATCTACGGCCGCCGGAAACCCCCAAAAGCAGTGCACGCGCCTCAACCCGCCCAGCTGTAACAGAAACCCCAGATCTGAGATAAAAACAATATTCTTTTGGATAGCACGACCCAGATCTGAGGTCCAACACTCAACATTCAATTTGAGAAATTCAAACCGAACATTAAATGCTCACCCACCATAAGAATGAATTACATTGAGGCAAGGAAGCATTGAATACCGGGTGGGTGGAGGAAATGAAGGAAGAGAAGAAAAAATCCAAAAGAGAGTTTCTCTCTCTAGAATTTCTCACTCTTCACCAAAACCTAGCTCACATTATCATCTATACACAATATAAACATGTTTTGGACAAATTTGAGCGAAAACAGAGTAGTTTTGATTGGGCATAGAAGGGTGACGCCGATATGGTCACCTTTGGCTCGAAAAAGTCACGGAAAGCTTTTCGCTTAAAAAGCTCCCATTATCATCTATACACAATATAAACATGTTTGGGACAAATTTGAGCGAAAACAATGTAATTTTGATCCGAAATGGTAAATATATAGATGTGGTGGTTAAACCAGGAATTTACAAAAAGGCAAGACCAAACCAAGGGTCTCACCACCAAACGTACAAAAAATGGCGACCTACTCCAAAATGTCGCCATCATCCCCTTCAAGAAGGGGAGAAATCAGTAGCAAAAGTATAAACTCCACAGAGCTCTACCAACTCCACACACAGTCTATGCCATCTGTAGCGTGTACCCAACCTACTCAACTATACCAACCCTCTACGATCTATACTCCCCTAATGCCCCACCTATCAACAATGTGCTTGCACTTCCATCTAGCCGAGATTCTACTTCTGCAGCTAGCTATAATAGTCTCAGCACATACATTCGCATCAAACGCTTCCTGTCTGAAAATTACTCCATTTCTCGCCATCCAAGTAAAATAGATGAGCGCCTCAAATACTAGAAGCTTCACTTGGAACAGCTGCTTTTTCCTGATCTGATTCGGTTCTTGTGCAAACCAGTGTAACCAGTCTTTGATGGATCCATGCCGGCAAGTAATACCGATCCAATCAAAGACTAAGTTCTGAACCACATGGATTGTCGGACAACAGAACCACAGATGCTCTTTCGTCTCTTCTGCATTCCGACATAATCTGCATTCAGAAGCCTCTTCTCCCTTCCAATGTTTAACTTTCTGACCGGTTTGGAGCCTGTTTCTAGTAGTCAGCCACATAATAAACGCCCATTTCTTGCATTGCAACTTCCCCCATAATACTCCTCCCCAGTCTACTTCATCCTTCTTTACTCTCAGCAGATGGTAGAGTTTAGTACAGGACAATCCACCCTTAGGGTTGCTGTACAGCTGTATAGCGTTGTCATGGGAGCCATCCACCAGAAATTCACTCTTCAATTCTTCCTTCATCTTTGCGTGCACACTTTTGTTCCACGCAAGAACTTCACGAATAGATAAACCACCTTCCGAGAAGGGTTTTGTAACATCTTCCCACGCCACTAAGTTTTTCTTCCCTTCCAATGTCCCTGTCCAGAGAAACTTTCTGCACATCCCTTCCAGTTTGTATATTACTCCCTTTGGAAGCACAACAACTTGGCTCCAAAAATTGTAAATTCCAGCGCACACAGATCTGAGCAGCTGAACTCGGCCTGCATATGATAGTTTCCTTGCAGCCCATGATGTTATAAGTGCTGTGAATTTATCCAAGAGGGCGTCATACTCGTGGATAGCAACCCTTTTCGAGTGTAGAGGTAGGCCAAGGTAACGCACGGGGAACTCACCTCTCATGAAGCCAAGGATCTCAGTGAACTCTACAGCCATCTGATCAGTTACACCAGCAAAGAAGACAGTGCTTTTATCCTTATTTGCTCTCAACCCCGAGATGGCGAAAAAACTGTTCAGACACTCATTCACCAGCCGAATCGATTCTTCATCTGCGTGACAGAACACAAGGAGGTCATCGGCAAAAGCAAGGTGCACAATGCCAGGATCTCTACATTTTGGATGGAATCGGAACCGAGGATGAGCAGTTGTTCGTTGTAACATGCGACTTAGCACTTCCATACTCAAAACAAATAGGTAAGGGGATAAAGGATCCCCTTGCCTTAACCCCCGCTTCCCTGGGAAATAACCTTCCGGCGATCCATTAATAAGTATCGAGAATGAAAGAGATGAAACACACTCCATAATCAAGCACACCAGGCCTGTCGGGAAACCCAGATAATTGAGCGCTGATTGGAAGAATTCCCAGTTAAGAAAGTCATACGCTTTCTGAAGATCAACCTTAATTGTACACCTCCTCGACACTCTCTTAGTACCATAACCACTTACAATCTCCGTCGCAACAGCGGAGTTATGTGCTAGAGATCGGCCTGGAATAAACGCACCTTGGCAATCGCTGATCAAGTTCTCCAGGAAAGGCTTAATTCTCCATGCTATGATTTTAGTCACAGCTTTCAGTATCGTGTTGCAACATGAAATAGGGCGCCATTCCTTAACTGTAGTCGGGTTAGCAGTCTTGGGTAATAAAGAGATAAAGGTGGAGTTAATCTGTCGCAGCACCTTGCCTTTTTGAATATCTCCCTAACCGCTTCACATGTATCCTTTCCGACAATACTCCAAGCATCTCTGAAGGACTGACTACCAAAACCATCCGGACCCGGCGATTTGTTAGCCCCAATGCTCCAAATACTTTTTCTGATTTCATCGTAGTTGGGCAACGCCATCAAAACATCAGCAGCAGCTCTATCGAGCTTTGGTCCTGGTAAGCTGTGATCAATAGCCCCAACTGGTTCAGAAGTGGACAGCAAATCAGTATAAAACTCCAGTATATGCGTGCGTATCTGCTGTTCATCCTCTATCACATCTCCCATTTCATTTGTCATCACCAGGATGGCATTTCGAGATCTTCGTTCCTTCATAGTCCTATAAAAGAGGGAAGATGTCTCTTCTCCCATGGTAAGCCAGTGTAACTTCGCCTTTTGAGAAGTGAGGCTGATTACCTTGGCCATATTAGCTTTTAAATCTTGTTCCACCTTTCCAATCCTTTCAAATAACCCGATATTCTGTTTATCTGTTTGAAGCTGCATTTGTAATTCCCTGAGCATGCTTTTCTGCAATTTAATTGTAGTCTCAAGCTCAGGGAACCTTGTTCTGTCCCAAGGTTTAAGCGCTTCTTTGACATTCTTCAGGCGCTTTGCCAACTTCAGTTGCCTAGAACCCACTACTTCCATAGACCAAGCAGCTCTTACAATATCCTGAAATTCTTTCTCCTTCACCCAAAAATTTTTATATCGGAAAGGATACTTTCTATGACCAGCAGCATTCTTGAGTATAAGCACCCCAGGCGAATGATCAGAAAAATAAGGAGTGTCAAAAAACGCCTTAGAATTTTCAAATTCTTCCATCCAAAGCTCATTAACCAAAATTCTGTCTATTTTTCGTTCAAGCCGACCTTCTCCTATTTGCTTGTTACTCCAGGTAAGTGCTGCACTAGAGAAACACAGATCAAATAGGCCAGAATCCTCTAAAACTGATTGCAATTCCC
This sequence comes from Persicaria maculosa, assembly GCA_963922045.1. NCBI lineage: Eukaryota > Viridiplantae > Streptophyta > Magnoliopsida > Caryophyllales > Polygonaceae > Persicaria > Persicaria maculosa. The sequence continues at coordinate 35,257,149 of OY998255.1, forward strand.
CGAATTCATCTCTGTTAGGTAGCTTCCTGACAGGCCATTTTTCTTCAACCCTGAGCAGACAGTTCATATCCCCAAGCACTACCCAGGGACAATCAACCTGACTTGCAATGCTACGCACATCTTGCCAAAGAGGCTCTCTCTCATTTTTATAATTAAAAGCATACACAAAGGTTGCATAAAACTGAAATTTTTTATCTGCTGTAACAACCCAACAGTGGATCATCTGATCAGTAACCCTCAACACTTGCACTTCATAAATAAATGGATTCCATGTTAACCAGATGCGACCCTTAACTGAGTCACTGCCATTCACAACAACTTTCCAACCCCTCATCAGCCTACCCCTTATCTCCTCAAAATTCCTCATCAAAAGTTTATTTTCCAATAATCCAATCATACCTATATCATTATCAAAACAGAATTTATTAATAAAGCTATTTTTAACGGAGTCCTTGAGCCCCGCAATATTCCAAGCTGCAAGTTTGATTTTATCCATGGAAACCTTGCGAGTGAGTGCTACCCTAACCTATAGCTAAACCAGAATCACCCTCCTGTTGATAATCCAGCAGTACAGCAAATTTAGAGGGTGAGCAGATAGGGACGTGCTCCTGAGAGTCTCCTTTGGAGCTAAAATGGCTCTTAGCTGATTTTTTATCCGATGTTGTACACCAGTCCGAGGTACTCACTTCAGGAGCAGCTTGAAACACACAGCTCGGATCAAATGTTTTCCCAGTAGCAACATATTTTAGATTCTGACTATTGCGGACAGCACCATTCCCATTTCTAGTTGCCCTGCACACATAATTGGCCTTCTTATCAGCACCAGTACCCTTATCAATTCGCTTGCCCTTATCTATCTCAGGCTTCTTCACAATCTTTCCTGCTATATTCTCAGAGATCACCTGCTTACCCGCATCTGTCATAACAGATTTGCTGTCATTGCCCTTTTTCTGAACATGACTTCTATCAACAAAGCTTTGCTGTGGGCGACCATGGGTGCTCATCCCACTCTGCATATGAAAGCAGTGATCCAGTGCGTGGCCAAACTTATCACACCTAGCACACATCGAAGAGCTCCCATTATCATCTGAACTGGTAAATATATAGATGGGTGGCGTAAAGCCAAGGAGTGACAACAAGTAAGACCATACTAAGAGTCTTACGTAAAATTGATACTACCTGCAAAAAATCCTACCACAAGAGGCTACCCACAAATACCAACCCGCATAAATTCAATCCCACAAAGTGAAATAAACCACAAAAGTGCTAACACATGACACTCACGTGCAACCACAAACCATAAAACAATCTAGTCCACACAATTTGAATCCGGTCAACACCTACTTAGCTATTTAGCTTTTAAAAAGAGACCTTATGTAGCTTTTTAAAAGCAAAATAGGACAGCCCACACGCCATCCCTGTTGACTGATGGCCATGGTATCACACCTCCATCCTTCACGCGCCAAACACCCAACGGGCACACACGCGCCTCCTCCAACCAAACCAACGAGAAAGCTCTCATTCTGCCCACATTCAAATTGTCGAGCATACCCGCCGACGGTGGAGGAGGAAGGCCAGTGCACCCGGCCACGAAACCCAGCAGCCCCCAACGAACCCACATAACCCACCTGGAGCTGTCGAAACCGAGCAGATCCAAGAACCCCGCCAAAAGCTCCTAGCGTTCAGCCCACTTCTTAATATGAAGGAACCATCAATAGGAAAGCAAGGATGAGCAGGCAACCGACAACACCACAACAACACCAAGAAATCAGGCTGCCTCGTGCCATAGAAGAAGTCGAAGGGGAGCAAATCTAGCGATCCCGGACAAGCATGATGTTGCAGCTCCGCTCAGCAAGACCCTCCACCCAGATCCACACACCTCAACCCCTTGAACAGCCCGAGAAGAGGAATCCACCACCACACCGACGCACCCAGCAGACAGGAACCACCACCGCGACTCACACCAAAGGATGCGAAGCCGGCGAGTCGCAGACAGCATTCCGGCCAAATCTGGGAGGAGCCCAACCCTTCCGAGCCCCAAAAACACCAGATCCACGTCTCCGGAACACCAACCACGCCGCCACCCACCCGGAACCTCAGCCCAGGGACGAGAAGAGCAACAGCTCGGTCGAACAGGACCAAGAAGGTGCAAGACGATGAACCGGAAAGGGAATACCAGATCTGGCCGATATGGTCACCTTTGGCTCGAAAAAGTCACGGAAAGCTTTTCTCCCAAAAAGCTCCCATTATCATCTATACACAATATAAAATGTTTTGGACAAATTTGAGCGAAAACAGAGTAGTTTTGATTGGGCATAGAAGGGTGACGCTGATATGGTCACCTTTGGCTTGAAAAAGTCACGGAAAGCTTTTCGCCCAAAAAGCTCACATTATCATCTATACACAGTATAAACATGTTTTGGACAAATTTGAGCGAAAACAGAGTAGTTTTGATTGGGCATAGAAGGGTGACGCCGATATGGTCACTTTTGGCTCGAAAAAGTCACGGAAAGCTTTTCGCCCAAAAAGCTCCCATTATCATCTATACACAATATAAAATGTTTTGGACAAATTTGAGCGAAAACAGAGTAGTTTTGATTGGGCATAGAAGGGTGACGCTGATATGGTCACCTTTGGCTCGAAAAAGTCACGGAAAGCTTTTCGGCCAAAAAGCTCTCATTATCATCTATACACAATATTAACATGTTTTGGACAAATTTGAGCGAAAACAGAGTAGTTTTGATTGGGCATAGAAGGGTGACGCCGATATGGTCACTTTTGCCTCGAAAAAGTCACGGAAAGCTTTTCGCCCAAACAGCTCCCATTATCATCTATACACAATATAAACATGTTTTTGACAAATTTGAATGAAAACAGAGTAGTTTTGATGGGGCATAGAACGGTGACGCCGATATGGTCACTTTTTGCTCGAAGAAGTCACGAAAAGCTTTTCGCCCAAACAACTCCCATTATCATCTATACACAATATAAACATGTTTTTGACAAATTTGAATGAAAACAGAGTAGTTTTGATGGGGCATAGAAGGGTGACGCCGATATGGTCACTTTTGGCTCGATAAAGTCACGGAAAGCTTTTCGCCCAAAAAGCTCCCATTATCATCTATATACACAATATAAACATGTTTGGGACAAATTTGAGCGAAAACAATGTAATTTTGATGGGGCATAGAACGGTGACGCCGATATGGTCACTTTTTGCTCGAAGAAGTCACGGAAAGCTTTTCGCCCAAACAGCTCCCATTATCATCTATACACAATATAAACATGTTTTTGACAAATTTGAATAAAAACAGAGTAGTTTTGATGGGGCATAGAACGGTGACGCCGATATGGTCACTTTTTGCTCGAAGAAGTCACGAAAAGCTTTTCGCCCAAACAACTCCCATTATCATCTATACACAATATAAACATGTTTTTGACAAATTTGAATGAAAACAGAGTAGTTTTGATGGGGCATAGAAGGGTGACGCCGATATGGTCACCTTTGGCTCGAAAAAGTCACGGAAAGCTTTTCTCCCAAAAAGCTCCCATTATCATCTATACACAATATAAACATGTTTTGGACAAATTAGAGCGAAAACAGAGTAGTTTTGATTGGACATAGAAGGGTGACGCCGATATGGTCACCTTTGGCTCGAAAAAGTCACGGAAAGCTTTTCTCCCAAAAAGCTCCCATTATCATCTATACACAATATAAACATGTTTTGGACAAATTAGAGCGAAAACAGACTAGTTTTGATTGGACATAGAAGGGTGACGCCGATATGGTCACCTTTGGCTCGAAAAAGTCACGGAAAGCTTTTCGCCCAAAAAGCTCCCATTATCATCTATACACAATATAAAATGTTTTTGACAAATTTGAGCGAAAACAGAGTAGTTTTGATTGGGCATAGAAGGGTGATGCTGATATGGTCACCTTTGGCTCGAAAATGTCACGGAAAGCTTTTCGCCCAAAAAGCTCACATTATCATCTATACACAATATAAACATGTTTTGGACAAATTTGAGCGAAAACAGAGTAGTTTTGATTAGGCATAGAAGGGTGACACCGATATGGTCACCTTTGGCTCGAAAAAGTCACGGAAAGCTTTTCGCCCAAAAAGCTCCCATTATCATCAATACACATTATAAACATGTTTTGGACAAATTTGAGCGAAAACAGAGTAGTTTTGATGGGGCATAGAAGGGTGACGCCGATTTGGTCACTTTTGGGTCAAAAAAGTCACGGAAAGCTTTTCGCCCAAAAAGCTTCCATTATCATTTATACATAATATAAACATGTTTTATACAAATTTGAGCGAAAACAGAGTAGTTTTGATTGGGCATAGAAGGGTGACGCCGATATGGTCTCATTTGGCTCGAAAAAGTCACGGAAACCTTTTCGCTTAAAAAGCTCCCATTATCATCTATACACAATATAAACATGTTTGTGACAAATTTTAGCGAAAACAGAGTAGTTTTGATGGGGCATGGAAGGGTGACGTCGATATGGTCACTTTTGGCTCAAAAATTCACGGAAAGCTTTTCGCCCAAAAAGTTCCCATTATCATCTATACTTGTATAAACTTGTTTTGGACAAATTTGAGCGAAAACCGTGTTTTGATTGGGGCATAGAACGGTGACGCCGATATGGTCACTTTTTGCTCGAAAAATTCACGGAAAGCTTTTCGCCCAAACAGCTCCCATTATCATCTATACACAATATAAACATGTTTTTGACAAATTTGAATGAAAACAGAGTAGTTTTGATGAGGCATAGAAGGGTGACGCCGATATGGTCACTTTTGGTTGGATAAAGTCACGGAAAGCTTATCGCCCAAAAAGCTCACATTATCATCTATACACAATATAAACATGTTTGGGACAAATTTGAGCGAAAACAATGTAATTTTGATGGGGCATAGAAGGGTGACGCCGATATGGTAACCTTTGGCTCGAAAAAGTCACGGAAAGCTTTTCTCCCAAAAAGCTCCCATTATAATCTATACACAATATAAACATGTTTTGGACAAATTAGAGCGAAAACAGAGAAGTTTTGATTGGACATAGAAGGGTGACGCCGATATGGTCACCTTTGGCTCGAAAAAGGTACGGAAAGCTTTTCTCCCAAAAAGCTCCCATTATCATCCATACACAATATAAAATGTTTTGCGCAAATTTGAGCGAAAACAGAGTAGTTTTGATTGGGCATAGAAGGGTGACGCTGATATGGTCACCTTTGGCTCGAAAAAGTCACGGAAAGCTTTTCGCCCAAAAAGCTCACATTATCATCTATACACAATATAAACATGTTTTGGACAAATTTGAGCGAAAACAGAGTAGTTTTGATTGGGCATAGAAGGGTGACACCGATATGGTCACTTTTGCCTCGAAAAAGTTACGGAAAGCTTTTCGCCCAAAAAGCTCACATTATCATCTATACAAAATATAAACATGTTTTGGACAAATTTGAGCGAAAACAGAGTAGTTTTAATTGGGCATAGAAGGGTTACGCCGATATGGTCACTTTTGGCTCGAAAATGTCACGGAAAGCTTTTCTCCCAAAAAGCTCCCATTATCATCTATACACAATATAAACATGTTTTGGACAAATTAGAGCGAAAACAGAGTAGTTTTGATTGGACATAGAAGGGTGACGCCGATATGTTCACCTTTGGCTCGAAAAAGTCACGGAAAGCTTTTCTCCCAAAAAGCTCCCATTATCATCTATACACAATATAAACATGTTTTGGACAAATTAGAGCGAAAACAGAGTAGTTTTGATTGGACATAGAAGGGTGACGCCGATATGGTCATCTTTGGCTCGAAAAAGTCACGGAAAGCTTTTCTCCCAAAAAGCTCCCATTATCATCCATACACAATATAAAATGTTTTGGACAAATTTGAGCGAAAACAGAGTAGTTTTGATTGGGCATAGAAGGGTGACGCTGATATGGTCACCTTTGGCTCGAAAAAGTCACGGAAAGCTTTTCGCCCAAAAAGCTCACATTATCATCTATACACAATATAAACATGTTTTGGACAAATTTGAGCGAAAACAGAGTAGTTTTGATTGGGCATAGAGGGTGACACCGATATGGTCACTTTTGCCTCGAAAAAGTTACGGAAAGCTTTTCGCCCAAAAAGCTCACATTATCATCTATACACAATATAAACATGTTTTGGACAAATTAGAGCGAAAACAGAGTAGTTTTGATTGGACATAGAAGGGTGACGCCGATATGGTCACCTTTGGCTCGAAAAAGGTACGGAAAGCTTTTCTCCCAAAAAGCTCCCATTATCATCCATACACAATATAAAATGTTTTGCACAAATTTGAGCGAAAACAGAGTAGTTTTGATTGGGCATAGAAGGGTGACGCTGATATGGTCACCTTTGGCTCGAAAAAGTCACGGAAAGCTTTTCTCCCAAAAAGCTCCCATTATCATCTATACACAATATAAACATGTTTTTGACAAATTTGAATGAAAACAGAGTAGTTTTGATGGGGCATAGAACGGTGACGCCGATATGGTCACTTTTTGCTCGAAGAAGTCACGAAAAGCTTTTCGCCCAAACAACTCCCATTATCATCTATACACAATATAAACATGTTTTTGACAAATTTGAATGAAAACAGAGTAGTTTTGATGGGGCATAGAAGGGTGACGCCGATATGGTCACTTTTGGCTCGATAAAGTCACGGAAAGCTTTTCGCCCAAAAAGCTCCCATTATCATCTATATACACAATATAAACATGTTTGGGACAAATTTGAGCGAAAACAATGTAATTTTGATGGGGCATAGAACGGTGACGCCGATATGGTCACTTTTTGCTCGAAGAAGTCACGGAAAGCTTTTCGCCCAAACAGCTCCCATTATCATCTATACACAATATAAACATGTTTTTGACAAATTTGAATAAAAACAGAGTAGTTTTGATGGGGCATAGAACGGTGACGCCGATATGGTCACTTTTTGCTCGAAGAAGTCACGAAAAGCTTTTCGCCCAAACAACTCCCATTATCATCTATACACAATATAAACATGTTTTTGACAAATTTGAATGAAAACAGAGTAGTTTTGATGGGGCATAGAAGGGTGACGCCGATATGGTCACCTTTGGCTCGAAAAAGTCACGGAAAGCTTTTCTCCCAAAAAGCTCCCATTATCATCTATACACAATATAAACATGTTTTGGACAAATTAGAGCGAAAACAGAGTAGTTTTGATTGGACATAGAAGGGTGACGCCGATATGGTCACCTTTGGCTCGAAAAAGTCACGGAAAGCTTTTCTCCCAAAAAGCTCCCATTATCATCTATACACAATATAAACATGTTTTGGACAAATTAGAGCGAAAACAGACTAGTTTTGATTGGACATAGAAGGGTGACGCCGATATGGTCACCTTTGGCTCGAAAAAGTCACGGAAAGCTTTTCGCCCAAAAAGCTCCCATTATCATCTATACACAATATAAAATGTTTTTGACAAATTTGAGCGAAAACAGAGTAGTTTTGATTGGGCATAGAAGGGTGATGCTGATATGGTCACCTTTGGCTCGAAAATGTCACGGAAAGCTTTTCGCCCAAAAAGCTCACATTATCATCTATACACAATATAAACATGTTTTGGACAAATTTGAGCGAAAACAGAGTAGTTTTGATTAGGCATAGAAGGGTGACACCGATATGGTCACCTTTGGCTCGAAAAAGTCACGGAAAGCTTTTCGCCCAAAAAGCTCCCATTATCATCAATACACATTATAAACATGTTTTGGACAAATTTGAGCGAAAACAGAGTAGTTTTGATGGGGCATAGAAGGGTGACGCCGATTTGGTCACTTTTGGGTCAAAAAAGTCACGGAAAGCTTTTCGCCCAAAAAGCTTCCATTATCATTTATACATAATATAAACATGTTTTATACAAATTTGAGCGTAAACAGAGTAGTTTTGATTGGGCATAGAAGGGTGACGCCGATATGGTCTCATTTGGCTCGAAAAAGTCACGGAAACCTTTTCGCTTAAAAAGCTCCCATTATCATCTATACACAATATAAACATGTTTGGGACAAATTTTAGCGAAAACAGAGTAGTTTTGATGGGGCATGGAAGGGTGACGTCGATATGGTCACTTTTGGCTCAAAAATTCACGGAAAGCTTTTCGCCCAAAAAGTTCCCATTATCATCTATACTTGTATAAACTTGTTTTGGACAAATTTGAGCGAAAACCGTGTTTTGATTGGGGCATAGAACGGTGACGCCGATATGGTCACTTTTTGCTCGAAAAATTCACGGAAAGCTTTTCGCCCAAACAGCTCCCATTATCATCTATACACAATATAAACATGTTTTTGACAAATTTGAATGAAAACAGAGTAGTTTTGATGAGGCATAGAAGGGTGACGCCGATATGGTCACTTTTGGTTGGATAAAGTCACGGAAAGCTTATCGCCCAAAAAGCTCACATTATCATCTATACACAATATAAACATGTTTGGGACAAATTTGAGCGAAAACAATGTAATTTTGATGGGGCATAGAAGGGTGACGCCGATATGGTAACCTTTGGCTCGAAAAAGTCACGGAAAGCTTTTCTCCCAAAAAGCTCCCATTATAATCTATACACAATATAAACATGTTTTGGACAAATTAGAGCGAAAACACAGTAGTTTTGATTGGACATAGAAGGGTGACGCCGATATGGTCACCTTTGGCTCGAAAAAGGTACGGAAAGCTTTTCTCCCAAAAAGCTCCCATTATCATCCATACACAATATAAAATGTTTTGCGCAAATTTGAGCGAAAACAGAGTAGTTTTGATTGGGCATAGAAGGGTGACGCTGATATGGTCACCTTTGGCTCGAAAAAGTCACGGAAAGCTTTTCGCCCAAAAAGCTCACATTATCATCTATACACAATATAAACATGTTTTGGACAAATTTGAGCGAAAACAGAGTAGTTTTGATTGGGCATAGAAGGGTGACACCGATATGGTCACTTTTGCCTCGAAAAAGTTACGGAAAGCTTTTCGCCCAAAAAGCTCACATTATCATCTATACAAAATATAAACATGTTTTGGACAAATTTGAGCGAAAACAGAGTAGTTTTAATTGGGCATAGAAGGGTTACGCCGATATGGTCACTTTTGGCTCGAAAAAGTCACGGAAAGCTTTTCTCCCAAAAAGCTCCCATTATCATCTATACACAATATAAACATGTTTTGGACAAATTAGAGCGAAAACAGAGTAGTTTTGATTGGACATAGAAGGGTGACGCCGATATGGTCGTCTTTGGCTCGAAAAAGTCACGGAAAGCTTTTCTCCCAAAAAGCTCCCATTATCATCCATACACAATATAAAATGTTTTGGACAAATTTGAGCGAAAACAGAGTAGTTTTGATTGGGCATAGAAGGGTGACGCTGATATGGTCACCTTTGGCTCGAAAAAGTCACGGAAAGCTTTTCGCCCAAAAAGCTCACATTATCATCTATACACAATATAAACATGTTTTGGACAAATTTGAACGAAAACAGAGTAGTTTTGATTGGGCATAGAGGGTGACACCGATATGGTCACTTTTGCCTCGAAAAAGTTACGGAAAGCTTTTCGCCCAAAAAGCTCACATTATCATCTATACACAATATAAACATGTTTTGGACAAATTAGAGCGAAAACAGAGTAGTTTTGATTGGACATAGAAGGGTGACGCCGATATGGTCACCTTTGGCTCGAAAAAGGTACGGAAAGCTTTTCTCCCAAAAAGCTCCCATTATCATCCATACACAATATAAAATGTTTTGCACAAATTTGAGCGAAAACAGAGTAGTTTTGATTGGGCATAGAAGGGTGACGCTGATATGGTCACCTTTGGCTCGAAAAAGTCACGGAAAGCTTTTCTCCCAAAAAGCTCCCATTATCATCTATACACAATATAAACATGTTTTGGACAAATTAGAGTGAAAACAGAGTAGTTTTGATTGGACATAGAAGGGTGACGCCGATATGGTCACCTTTGGCTCGAAAAAGTCACGGAAAGCTTTTCTCCCAAAAAGCTCCCATTATCATCTATACACAATATAAACATGTTTTGGACAAATTAGAGTGAAAACAGAGTAGTTTTGATTGGACATAGAAGGGTGACGCCGATATGGTCACCTTTGGCTCGAAAAAGTCACGGAAAGCTTTTCTCCCAAAAAGCTCCCATTATCATCTATACACAATATAAACATGTTTTGGACAAATTAGAGCGAAAACAGACTAGTTTTGATTGGACATAGAAGGGTGACGCCGATATGGTCACCTTTGGCTCGAAAAAGGTACGGAAAGCTTTTCTCCCAAAAAGCTCCCATTATCATCTATACACAATATAAAATGTTTTGCGCAAATTTGAGCGAAAACAGAGTAGTTTTGATTGGACATAGAAGGGTGACGCCGATATGTTCACCTTTGGCTCGAAAAAGTCACGGAAAGCTTTTCTCCCAAAAAGCTCCCATTATCATCTATACACAATATAAACATGTTTTGGACAAATTTGAGCGAAAACAGAGTAGTTTTGATTGGGCATAGAAGGGTGACACCGATATGGTCACTTTTGCCTCGAAAAAGTCACGGAAAGCTTTTCGCCCAAAAAGCTCACATTATCATCCATACACAATATAAAATGTTTTGGACAAATTTGAGCGAAAACAGAGTAGTTTTGATTGGGCATAGAAGGGTGACGCTGATATGGTCACCTTTGGCTCGAAAAAGTCACGGAAAGCTTTTCGCCCAAAAAGCTCACATTATCATCTATACACAATATAAACATGTTTTGGACAAATTTGAGCGAAAACAGAGTAGTTTTCATTGGGCATAGAAGGGTGACGCCGATATGGTCACTTTTGCCTCGAAAAAGTTACGGAAAGCTTTTCGCCCAAAAAGCTCACATTATCATCTATACACAATATAAACATGTTTTGGACAAATTAGAGTGAAAACAGAGTAGTTTTGATTGGACATAGAAGGGTGACGCCGATATGGTCACCTTTGGCTCGAAAAAGTCACGGAAAGCTTTTCTCCCAAAAAGCTCCCATTATCATCTATACACAATATAAACATGTTTTGGACAAATTAGAGCGAAAACAGACTAGTTTTGATTGGACATAGAAGGGTGACGCCGATATGGTCACCTTTGGCTCGAAAAAGGTACGGAAAGCTTTTCTCCCAAAAAGCTCCCATTATCATCTATACACAATATAAAATGTTTTGCGCAAATTTGAGCGAAAACAGAGTAGTTTTGATTGGACATAGAAGGGTGACGCCGATATGTTCACCTTTGGCTCGAAAAAGTCACGGAAAGCTTTTCTCCCAAAAAGCTCCCATTATCATCTATACACAATATAAACATGTTTTGGACAAATTTGAGCGAAAACAGAGTAGTTTTGATTGGGCATAGAAGGGTGACACCGATATGGTCACTTTTGCCTCGAAAAAGTCACGGAAAGCTTTTCGCCCAAAAAGCTCACATTATCATCCATACACAATATAAAATGTTTTGGACAAATTTGAGCGAAAACAGAGTAGTTTTGATTGGGCATAGAAGGGTGACGCTGATATGGTCACCTTTGGCTCGAAAAAGTCACGGAAAGCTTTTCGCCCAAAAAGCTCACATTATCATCTATACACAATATAAACATGTTTTGGACAAATTTGAGCGAAAACAGAGTAGTTTTCATTGGGCATAGAAGGGTGACGCCGATATGGTCACTTTTGCCTCGAAAAAGTTACGGAAAGCTTTTCGCCCAAAAAGCTCACATTATCATCTATACACAATATAAACATGTTTTGGACAAATTTGAGCGAAAACAGAGTAGTTTTAATTGGGCATAGAAGGGTGACGTCGATATGGTCACTTTTGGCTCGAAAAAGACACAGAAAGCTTTTCGCCCAAAAAGCTCCCATTATCATCTATACACAATATAAACATGTTTGGGACAAATTTGAGCGAAAACAGTGTAGTTTTGATAGGGCATAGAAGGGTGACGCCGATATGGTAACTTTTGGCTCGAAAAAGTCACGGAAAGCTTTTCGCCCAAAAAGCTCCCATTATCATCTATACACAATATAAAATGTTTTTGACAAATTTGAGCGAAAACAGAGTAGTTTTGATTGGGCATAGAAGGGTGATGCTGATATGGTCACCTTTGGCTCGAAAAAGTCACGGAAAGCTTTTCGCCCAAAAAGCTCACATTATCATCTATACACAATATAAACATGTTTTGGACAAATTTGAGCGAAAACAGAGTAGTTTTGATTAGGCATAGAAGGGTGACGCCGATATGGTTACTTTTGCCTCGAAAAAGTTACGGAAAGCTTTTCGCCCAAAAAGCTCCCATTATCATCTATACACATTATAAACATGTTTTGGACAAATTTGAGGGAAAACAGAGTAGTTTTGATGGGGCATAGAAGGGTGACGCCGATTTGGTCACTTTTGGGTCGAAAAAGTCACGGAAAGCTTTTCGCCCAAAAAGCTTCCATTATCATCTGAATCGGTAAATATATAGAAGAAGTGGGATAACCCATGTGTTACAAAATGTACTAGACCAAACCACGGGTCTATACCAAAAACCTAACAAAAGTAGGATCCAAAAAAAAAAAAAATAATATCTCTCTATGCCCTCCAAGCCTTCCAAACTATCCAACAAACCTCCCAAAATACATACTCCTCCAACTCTCCAAGTCACTAAAAACACCTAAACTCAAAACAGCACTTCAAACTATACCGTCACCCCTATCCCCCTAGTAATGCTGTTCGCCACCGTATATCCCTTCGTGACTGGCACTTACACAGAAGAGATATACGCGACTTACAACTTTCAATAATCTTAATAATATACGAGTTAGCATTAAATTTTTCTTTACAAAAGATGGCTTTGTTGCGACCGACCCAAGTGAAATAGATCAAAGCCAGAACCGCCATAAGTTTCACTTGAAAGAGGAAAGATTGCTGCTCCTTTCACCCTTTGCTGTGCACTCATCAAGACACACCGGTGTTCCAATAGAGCACCCAATCCTGCTCAGATTGGTGTTTGTGAACAGCGTCGGGTCCAGATCCGGTAAGCACACCCAGCTCGGCACCCTATCAAAGGGAGCCCAAGAAATAGGCATACCCGGCGACCATCTCTTCAGCAATAATGGCCTCGAACCAGCAACATTCCAGGGCCCATTGCTAAGAACCCAAACCAAATCCTCTTCCTTCTGGAACTTGTACACTAGCACTCCATTCTTTTTCTGAAACGAGTGAGGAGAAGGAACCCTCCACTCAGTGCGAACAAAATCTTGGATCTGACTAAAGGAGATAGGATTTCCAGATACGACCCCTATGAAAGTAGCGGCCCAATCTTTCCTCGACTCCTCCACATCTTCTGCCCTGATTTTCACTCTACCCTTTGCTACATCCTCAAACACAACCAATTTTTCAGCAGTACGAATCTGACGATTCTCTTTGAACGGGGAGGACGCCGCTTGAGCAATAGCGCGTTTTTTTAACTCTAGGCTCCTCCTAATCGCTTGAGCGAAAGACAAATCTTCTTTGTCCAGATCCACTGAAACCCCAACCGGGTGAGAGGAGTTAATTGCAGATCCACCCGACACCTGACCACCATTACAGCCCGACTGGTGGCTATTTAAGGCGCTAGGGTCGACTTCCCCACCTACCTCATTAACTTCACCTGTTACCTCACACCCCACTTTCACATTCAAACCTACTTCGCCTCCCTTACACCCCGACGTCTCCAGGCTATCCACCTTGCGCGACGCCTGCTCAGACCCTTTCTTCTTCATTTAAACGGCCAGAACACCGGCAAGGACACCGTGAGGGTGTACCAAGTGGCGCCTGAACTGGTGGCCGGAGCTCCCAGACGGAAATCGCCCCCAAACCCAATGCACGGAAACCGAGGCAGTTTTTGAAAGAAACTCAAGCTTAAGCTTCCATTATCATCTATACACAATATAAACATGTTTTAGACAAATTTGAGCGAAAACAGAGTAGTTTTGATTGGGCATAGAAGGGTGACGCCGATATGGTCACCTTTAGCTCGAAAAAGTCACGGAAACCTTTTCGCTTAAAAAGCTCCCATTATCATCTGAATTGGTAAATAGATAGATAGGTGGCGAAAAGCCAAGGTGTTACAAAAAGCAAGACCAAACCAAGGGTCCCACTAATAAAAATAATGCTACTACCCACAAAGTTTTTCCACAAAAGTACAACTCATCACATGTCACACCATCACTCACACACGTGATTCCCACAACACAATAAGACCACCACACAATTTCAGCCACACATTTCAAGGACACAAAGTAAATACCACTAATTAAGTCTACTCCTAACACATTACTTATCCACGTGACTCCTCACACAAAAAGGCCACCCACTAATTGACAACACTTTACAAACCCATAAGAAAAAGCAATATAAAAAGAAGCAAAATGAAGTCTCATTCTGCAGCTTTCCATAAAGCAACCATAAGGGCCCACAATGTTGCACCCACTACATGCCACACCGGTCAACACCACACTTAACAATTAAAAAAGTGAAACAGCTTTTTCAAAAGAAATGTGGGAAGACATCTTGAACACGTTATCCTCTTCAGCATTGGAAACACGCACCAGCCCATGGCAGGCAAACCATGCGCCACCCACCATTGTCACCATGGCTCATCATGAGTTCAGCTCACCTTCTAAAATAGACAAGCCACAAATGGACAGACAGAGGCGAGAATCAACCACGGAGCGCTCAGATCAACTCCAACAGGCGCCACCACGCAACGCAGCTCCATAAACCCTCCGACCAGATCCACGGAACCACCCAATCGCAACCCCATAACCCTCCACCGCAACCACTCGGAGTTCAGCGCCACAATGAAAAGAATAAGGGGCAAAGGGAAGAAGGAGAAGGGCAGACCGGGAGAGCACCGCGAAACCAATCGACGACCATCAGATTCGCAAACCCACCACACGCAGAGCCACGACACCCACCGGAGGAAGACGAACAAGACCGATCAGGAAACTCACCTAGAAACTCACACCCAGGCGTCGAGGGCACAGATCCAGTACCCAAACACACCGACAACGCCACCCTTGTTACCGGTGACGGAGATCCCAATCCGACATCCACTCCTCCACCCGTCAAGACGGACTCAGCACATGATAACCGGGAGATCCGGGCTGAGGGCGAGCAACATGCTCCGAATACCCAACAACCCAAACCTCCAAGGTCGGAACCCCGAACCAGCAAGCGCCAGCCACCACCCGACGGCCACCGAACAGCAACGACGACACCCACGAGCCACCACCACGAACCAGGGCCTCCAATTGTTGCGAGGAAGCCAACACACACTGGTCGCGCACCATTAGGCAGCCCGCACGAGCACCACCACAGACAGGCCAGAAGAGCCGAACGCCGGAGCCAAAACCGCCGGAAAACCCCCAGATCCGACGAAAAACCATAAACTTGAAGAACAAATCTCAGATCTGGGGAAACCCCATCTAACAAACGATTTAAACATGTTAAATCGAGCATTAAATAAGCACCCACCAAACAAATTAATTGCAATTTAAGCAACAAGACATTAAAGAGAAAATGGTGGGTGGAGGAATTGATGGAAGAGAAGAGAAAAATCCAAAGAGAGTTTCTCTCTCTAGACTTTCTCACTCAAGACCAAAACCTAGCTCCCATTATCATCTATACACAATATAAACATGTTTGGGACAAATTTTAGCGAAAACAGAGTAGTTTTGATGGGGCATGGAAGGGTGACGTCGATATGGTCACTTTTGGCTCAAAAATTCACGGAAAGCTTTTCGCCCAAAAAGTTCCCATTATCATCTATACACAATATAAACTTGTTTTGGACAAATTTGAGCGAAAACCGTGTTTTGATTGGGGCATAGAACGGTGACGCCGATATGGTCACTTTTTGCTCGAAAAAGTCACGGAAAGCTTTTCGCCCAAACAGCTCCCATTATCATCTATACACAATATAAACATGTTTTTGACAAATTTGAATGAAAACAGAGTAGTTTTGATGAGGCATAGAAGGGTGACGCCGATATGGTTACTTTTGGCTCGATAAAGTCACGGAAAACTTTTCGCCCAAAAAGCTCACATTATCATCTATACACAATATAAAAATATTTTGGACAAATTTGAGCGAAAACAGAGTAGTTTTAATTGGGCATAAAAGGGTGACGCCGATATGGTCACTTTTGGCTCGAAAAAGACACGGAAAGCTTTTCGCCCAAAAAGCTCCCATTATCATCTATACACAATATAAACATGTTTGGGACAAATTTGAGCGAAAACAGTGTAGTTTTGATGGGACATAGAAGGGTGACGCTGATATGGTAACCTTTGGCTCGAAAAAGTCACGGAAAGCTTTTCTCCCAAAAAGCTCCTATTATCATCTATACACAATATAAACATGTTTTGGACAAATTAGAGCGAAAACAGAGTAGTTTTGATTGGACATAGAAGGGTGACGCCGATATGGTCACCTTTGGCTCGAAAAAGTCACAGAAAGCTTTTCTCCCAAAAAGCTCCCATTATCATCTATACACAATATAAACATGTTTTGGACAAATTAGAGCGAAAACAGAGTAGTTTTGATTAGACATAGAAGGGTGACGCCGATATGGTCACCTTTGGCTCGAAAAAATAACGGAAAGCTTTTCTCCCAAAAAGCTCCCATTATCATCTATACACAATATAAACTTGTTTTGGACAAATTTGAGTGAAAACCGTGTTTTGATTGGGGCATAGAACGGTGACGCCGATATGGTCACTTTTTGCTCGAAAAAGTCACGGAAAGCTTTTCGCCCAAACAGCTCCCATTATCATCTATACACAATATAAACATGTTTTTGACAAATTTGAATGAAAACAGAGTAGTTTTGATGAGGCATAGAAGGGTGACGCCGATATGGTTACTTTTGGCTCGATAAAGTCACGGAAAACTTTTCGCCCAAAAAGCTCACATTATCATCTATACACAATATAAAAATATTTTGGACAAATTTGAGCGAAAACAGAGTAGTTTTAATTGGGCATCAAAGGGTGACGCCGATATGGTCACTTTTGGCTCGAAAAAGACACGGAAAGCTTTTCGCCCAAAAAGCTCCCATTATCATCTATACACAATATAAACATGTTTGGGACAAATTTGAGCGAAAACAGTGTAGTTTTGATGGGACATAGAAGGGTGACGCTGATATGGTAACCTTTGGCTCGAAAAAGTCACGGAAAGCTTTTCTCCCAAAAAGCTCCTATTATCATCTAAACACAATATAAACATGTTTTGGACAAATTAGAGCGAAAACAGAGTAGTTTTGATTGGACATAGAAGGGTGACGCCGATATGGTCACCTTTGGCTCGAAAAAGTCACAGAAAGCTTTTCTCCCAAAAAGCTCCCATTATCATCTATACACAATATAAACATGTTTTGGACAAATTAGAGCGAAAACAGAGTAGTTTTGATTAGACATAGAAGGGTGACGCCGATATGGTCACCTTTGGCTCGAAAAAATAACGGAAAGCTTTTCTCCCAAAAAGCTCCCATTATCATCTATACACAATATAAACATGTTTTGGACAAATTAGAGTGAAAACAGAGTAGTTTTGATTGGACATAGAAGGGTGACGCCGATATGGTCACCTTTGGCTCGAAAAAGTCACGGAAAGCTTTTCTCCCAAAAAGCTCCCATTATCATCTATACACAATATAAACATGTTTTGGACAAATTAGAGCGAAAACAGACTAGTTTTGATTGGACATAGAAGGGTGACGCCGATATGGTCACCTTTGGCTCGAAAAAGGTACGGAAAGCTTTTCTCCCAAAAAGCTCCCATTATCATCTATACACAATATAAAATGTTTTGCGCAAATTTGAGCGAAAACAGAGTAGTTTTGATTGGACATAGAAGGGTGACGCCGATATGTTCACCTTTGGCTCGAAAAAGTCACGGAAAGCTTTTCTCCCAAAAAGCTCCCATTATCATCTATACACAATATAAACATGTTTTGGACAAATTTGAGCGAAAACAGAGTAGTTTTGATTGGGCATAGAAGGGTGACACCGATATGGTCACTTTTGCCTCGAAAAAGTCACGGAAAGCTTTTCGCCCAAAAAGCTCACATTATCATCCATACACAATATAAAATGTTTTGGACAAATTTGAGCGAAAACAGAGTAGTTTTGATTGGGCATAGAAGGGTGACGCTGATATGGTCACCTTTGGCTCGAAAAAGTCACGGAAAGCTTTTCGCCCAAAAAGCTCACATTATCATCTATACACAATATAAACATGTTTTGGACAAATTTGAGCGAAAACAGAGTAGTTTTCATTGGGCATAGAAGGGTGACGCCGATATGGTCACTTTTGCCTCGAAAAAGTTACGGAAAGCTTTTCGCCCAAAAAGCTCACATTATCATCTATACACAATATAAACATGTTTTGGACAAATTTGAGCGAAAACAGAGTAGTTTTAATTGGGCATAGAAGGGTGACGTCGATATGGTCACTTTTGGCTCGAAAAAGACACAGAAAGCTTTTCGCCCAAAAAGCTCCCATTATCATCTATACACAATATAAACATGTTTGGGACAAATTTGAGCGAAAACAGTGTAGTTTTGATAGGGCATAGAAGGGTGACGCCGATATGGTAACTTTTGGCTCGAAAAAGTCACGGAAAGCTTTTCGCCCAAAAAGCTCCCATTATCATCTATACACAATATAAAATGTTTTTGACAAATTTGAGCGAAAACAGAGTAGTTTTGATTGGGCATAGAAGGGTGATGCTGATATGGTCACCTTTGGCTCGAAAAAGTCACGGAAAGCTTTTCGCCCAAAAAGCTCACATTATCATCTATACACAATATAAACATGTTTTGGACAAATTTGAGCGAAAACAGAGTAGTTTTGATTAGGCATAGAAGGGTGACGCCGATATGGTTACTTTTGCCTCGAAAAAGTTACGGAAAGCTTTTCGCCCAAAAAGCTCCCATTATCATCTATACACATTATAAACATGTTTTGGACAAATTTGAGGGAAAACAGAGTAGTTTTGATGGGGCATAGAAGGGTGACGCCGATTTGGTCACTTTTGGGTCGAAAAAGTCACGGAAAGCTTTTCGCCCAAAAAGCTTCCATTATCATCTGAATCGGTAAATATATAGAAGAAGTGGGATAACCCATGTGTTACAAAATGTACTAGACCAAACCACGGGTCTATACCAAAAACCTAACAAAAGTAGGATCCAAAAAAAAAAAAAATAATATCTCTCTATGCCCTCCAAGCCTTCCAAACTATCCAACAAACCTCCCAAAATACATACTCCTCCAACTCTCCAAGTCACTAAAAACACCTAAACTCAAAACAGCACTTCAAACTATACCGTCACCCCTATCCCCCTAGTAATGCTGTTCGCCACCGTATATCCCTTCGTGACTGGCACTTACACAGAAGAGATATACGCGACTTACAACTTTCAATAATCTTAATAATATACGAGTTAGCATTAAATTTTTCTTTACAAAAGATGGCTTTGTTGCGACCGACCCAAGTGAAATAGATCAAAGCCAGAACCGCCATAAGTTTCACTTGAAAGAGGAAAGATTGCTGCTCCTTTCACCCTTTGCTGTGCACTCATCAAGACACACCGGTGTTCCAATAGAGCACCCAATCCTGCTCAGATTGGTGTTTGTGAACAGCGTCGGGTCCAGATCCGGTAAGCACACCCAGCTCGGCACCCTATCAAAGGGAGCCCAAGAAATAGGCATACCCGGCGACCATCTCTTCAGCAATAATGGCCTCGAACCAGCAACATTCCAGGGCCCATTGCTAAGAACCCAAACCAAATCCTCTTCCTTCTGGAACTTGTACACTAGCACTCCATTCTTTTTCTGAAACGAGTGAGGAGAAGGAACCCTCCACTCAGTGCGAACAAAATCTTGGATCTGACTAAAGGAGATAGGATTTCCAGATACGACCCCTATGAAAGTAGCGGCCCAATCTTTCCTCGACTCCTCCACATCTTCTGCCCTGATTTTCACTCTACCCTTTGCTACATCCTCAAACACAACCAATTTTTCAGCAGTACGAATCTGACGATTCTCTTTGAACGGGGAGGACGCCGCTTGAGCAATAGCGCGTTTTTTTAACTCTAGGCTCCTCCTAATCGCTTGAGCGAAAGACAAATCTTCTTTGTCCAGATCCACTGAAACCCCAACCGGGTGAGAGGAGTTAATTGCAGATCCACCCGACACCTGACCACCATTACAGCCCGACTGGTGGCTATTTAAGGCGCTAGGGTCGACTTCCCCACCTACCTCATTAACTTCACCTGTTACCTCACACCCCACTTTCACATTCAAACCTACTTCGCCTCCCTTACACCCCGACGTCTCCAGGCTATCCACCTTGCGCGACGCCTGCTCAGACCCTTTCTTCTTCATTTAAACGGCCAGAACACCGGCAAGGACACCGTGAGGGTGTACCAAGTGGCGCCTGAACTGGTGGCCGGAGCTCCCAGACGGAAATCGCCCCCAAACCCAATGCACGGAAACCGAGGCAGTTTTTGAAAGAAACTCAAGCTTAAGCTTCCATTATCATCTATACACAATATAAACATGTTTTAGACAAATTTGAGCGAAAACAGAGTAGTTTTGATTGGGCATAGAAGGGTGACGCCGATATGGTCACCTTTAGCTCGAAAAAGTCACGGAAACCTTTTCGCTTAAAAAGCTCCCATTATCATCTGAATTGGTAAATAGATAGATAGGTGGCGAAAAGCCAAGGTGTTACAAAAAGCAAGACCAAACCAAGGGTCCCACTAATAAAAATAATGCTACTACCCACAAAGTTTTTCCACAAAAGTACAACTCATCACATGTCACACCATCACTCACACACGTGATTCCCACAACACAATAAGACCACCACACAATTTCAGCCACACATTTCAAGGACACAAAGTAAATACCACTAATTAAGTCTACTCCTAACACATTACTTATCCACGTGACTCCTCACACAAAAAGGCCACCCACTAATTGACAACACTTTACAAACCCATAAGAAAAAGCAATATAAAAAGAAGCAAAATGAAGTCTCATTCTGCAGCTTTCCATAAAGCAACCATAAGGGCCCACAATGTTGCACCCACTACATGCCACACCGGTCAACACCACACTTAACAATTAAAAAAGTGAAACAGCTTTTTCAAAAGAAATGTGGGAAGACATCTTGAACACGTTATCCTCTTCAGCATTGGAAACACGCACCAGCCCATGGCAGGCAAACCATGCGCCACCCACCATTGTCACCATGGCTCATCATGAGTTCAGCTCACCTTCTAAAATAGACAAGCCACAAATGGACAGACAGAGGCGAGAATCAACCACGGAGCGCTCAGATCAACTCCAACAGGCGCCACCACGCAACGCAGCTCCATAAACCCTCCGACCAGATCCACGGAACCACCCAATCGCAACCCCATAACCCTCCACCGCAACCACTCGGAGTTCAGCGCCACAATGAAAAGAATAAGGGGCAAAGGGAAGAAGGAGAAGGGCAGACCGGGAGAGCACCGCGAAACCAATCGACGACCATCAGATTCGCAAACCCACCACACGCAGAGCCACGACACCCACCGGAGGAAGACGAACAAGACCGATCAGGAAACTCACCTAGAAACTCACACCCAGGCGTCGAGGGCACAGATCCAGTACCCAAACACACCGACAACGCCACCCTTGTTACCGGTGACGGAGATCCCAATCCGACATCCACTCCTCCACCCGTCAAGACGGACTCAGCACATGATAACCGGGAGATCCGGGCTGAGGGCGAGCAACATGCTCCGAATACCCAACAACCCAAACCTCCAAGGTCGGAACCCCGAACCAGCAAGCGCCAGCCACCACCCGACGGCCACCGAACAGCAACGACGACACCCACGAGCCACCACCACGAACCAGGGCCTCCAATTGTTGCGAGGAAGCCAACACACACTGGTCGCGCACCATTAGGCAGCCCGCACGAGCACCACCACAGACAGGCCAGAAGAGCCGAACGCCGGAGCCAAAACCGCCGGAAAACCCCCAGATCCGACGAAAAACCATAAACTTGAAGAACAAATCTCAGATCTGGGGAAACCCCATCTAACAAACGATTTAAACATGTTAAATCGAGCATTAAATAAGCACCCACCAAACAAATTAATTGCAATTTAAGCAACAAGACATTAAAGAGAAAATGGTGGGTGGAGGAATTGATGGAAGAGAAGAGAAAAATCCAAAGAGAGTTTCTCTCTCTAGACTTTCTCACTCAAGACCAAAACCTAGCTCCCATTATCATCTATACACAATATAAACATGTTTGGGACAAATTTTAGCGAAAACAGAGTAGTTTTGATGGGGCATGGAAGGGTGACGTCGATATGGTCACTTTTGGCTCAAAAATTCACGGAAAGCTTTTCGCCCAAAAAGTTCCCATTATCATCTATACACAATATAAACTTGTTTTGGACAAATTTGAGCGAAAACCGTGTTTTGATTGGGGCATAGAACGGTGACGCCGATATGGTCACTTTTTGCTCGAAAAAGTCACGGAAAGCTTTTCGCCCAAACAGCTCCCATTATCATCTATACACAATATAAACATGTTTTTGACAAATTTGAATGAAAACAGAGTAGTTTTGATGAGGCATAGAAGGGTGACGCCGATATGGTTACTTTTGGCTCGATAAAGTCACGGAAAACTTTTCGCCCAAAAAGCTCACATTATCATCTATACACAATATAAAAATATTTTGGACAAATTTGAGCGAAAACAGAGTAGTTTTAATTGGGCATAAAAGGGTGACGCCGATATGGTCACTTTTGGCTCGAAAAAGACACGGAAAGCTTTTCGCCCAAAAAGCTCCCATTATCATCTATACACAATATAAACATGTTTGGGACAAATTTGAGCGAAAACAGTGTAGTTTTGATGGGACATAGAAGGGTGACGCTGATATGGTAACCTTTGGCTCGAAAAAGTCACGGAAAGCTTTTCTCCCAAAAAGCTCCTATTATCATCTATACACAATATAAACATGTTTTGGACAAATTAGAGCGAAAACAGAGTAGTTTTGATTGGACATAGAAGGGTGACGCCGATATGGTCACCTTTGGCTCGAAAAAGTCACAGAAAGCTTTTCTCCCAAAAAGCTCCCATTATCATCTATACACAATATAAACATGTTTTGGACAAATTAGAGCGAAAACAGAGTAGTTTTGATTAGACATAGAAGGGTGACGCCGATATGGTCACCTTTGGCTCGAAAAAATAACGGAAAGCTTTTCTCCCAAAAAGCTCCCATTATCATCTATACACAATATAAACTTGTTTTGGACAAATTTGAGTGAAAACCGTGTTTTGATTGGGGCATAGAACGGTGACGCCGATATGGTCACTTTTTGCTCGAAAAAGTCACGGAAAGCTTTTCGCCCAAACAGCTCCCATTATCATCTATACACAATATAAACATGTTTTTGACAAATTTGAATGAAAACAGAGTAGTTTTGATGAGGCATAGAAGGGTGACGCCGATATGGTTACTTTTGGCTCGATAAAGTCACGGAAAACTTTTCGCCCAAAAAGCTCACATTATCATCTATACACAATATAAAAATATTTTGGACAAATTTGAGCGAAAACAGAGTAGTTTTAATTGGGCATCAAAGGGTGACGCCGATATGGTCACTTTTGGCTCGAAAAAGACACGGAAAGCTTTTCGCCCAAAAAGCTCCCATTATCATCTATACACAATATAAACATGTTTGGGACAAATTTGAGCGAAAACAGTGTAGTTTTGATGGGACATAGAAGGGTGACGCTGATATGGTAACCTTTGGCTCGAAAAAGTCACGGAAAGCTTTTCTCCCAAAAAGCTCCTATTATCATCTAAACACAATATAAACATGTTTTGGACAAATTAGAGCGAAAACAGAGTAGTTTTGATTGGACATAGAAGGGTGACGCCGATATGGTCACCTTTGGCTCGAAAAAGTCACAGAAAGCTTTTCTCCCAAAAAGCTCCCATTATCATCTATACACAATATAAACATGTTTTGGACAAATTAGAGCGAAAACAGAGTAGTTTTGATTAGACATAGAAGGGTGACGCCGATATGGTCACCTTTGGCTCGAAAAAATAACGGAAAGCTTTTCTCCCAAAAAGCTCCCATTATCATCTATACACAATATAAAATGTTTTGGACAAATTTGAGCGAAAACAGAGTAGTTTTGATTGGGCATAGAAGGGTGACGCCGATATGGTCACTTTTTGCTCGAAAAAGTCACGGAAAGCTTTTCGCCCAAACATCTCCCATTATCATCTATACACAATATAAACATGTTTTTGACAAATTTGAATGAAAACAGAGTAGTTTTGATGAGGCATAGAAGGGTGACGCCGATATGGTTACTTTTGGCTCGATAAAGTCACGGAAAACTTTTCGCCCAAAAAGCTCACATTATCATCTATACACAATATAAAAATATTTTGGACAAATTTGAGCGAAAACAGAGTAGTTTTAATTGGGCATAAAAGGGTGACGCCGATATGGTCACTTTTGGCTCGAAAAAGACACGGAAAGCTTTTCGCCCAAAAAGCTCCCATTATCATCTATACACAATATAAACATGTTTGGGACAAATTTGAGCGAAAACAGTGTAGTTTTGATGGGACATAGAAGGGTGACGCTGATATGGTAACCTTTGGCTCGAAAAAGTCACGGAAAGCTTTTCTCCCAAAAAGCTCCTATTATCATCTATACACAATATAAACATGTTTTGGACAAATTAGAGCGAAAACAGAGTAGTTTTGATTGGACATAGAAGGGTGACGCCGATATGGTCACCTTTGGCTCGAAAAAGTCACAGAAAGCTTTTCTCCCAAAAAGCTCCCATTATCATCTATACACAATATAAACATGTTTTGGACAAATTAGAGCGAAAACAGAGTAGTTTTGATTAGACATAGAAGGGTGACGCCGATATGGTCACCTTTGGCTCGAAAAAATAACGGAAAGCTTTTCTCCCAAAAAGCTCCCATTATCATCTATACACAATATAAAATGTTTTGGACAAATTTGAGCGAAAACAGAGTAGTTTTGATTGGGCATAGAAGGGTGACGCTGATATGGTCCCCTTTGGCTCGAAAAAGTCACGTAAAGCTTTTCGCCCAAAAAGCTCACATTATCATCTATACACAATATAAACATGTTTTGGACAAATTTGAGCGAAAACAGAGTAGTTTTAATTGGGCATAGAAGGGTGACGCCGATATGGTCACTTTTGGCTCGAAAAAGTCACGGAAAGCTTTT
The DNA here is from genome assembly GCA_963922045.1 of Persicaria maculosa. Taxonomy (NCBI): domain Eukaryota; kingdom Viridiplantae; phylum Streptophyta; class Magnoliopsida; order Caryophyllales; family Polygonaceae; genus Persicaria; species Persicaria maculosa. The sequence goes on from OY998255.1 coordinate 35,282,566, forward strand.
CGCCCAAAAAGCTCCCATTATCATCTATACACAATATAAAATGTTTTTGACAAATTTGAGCGAAAACAGAGTAGTTTTGATTGGGCATAGAAGGGTAACGCTGATATGGTCACCTTTGGCTCGAAAAAGTCACGGAAAGCTTTTCTCCCAAAAAGCTCACATTATCATCTATACACAATATAAACATGTTTTGGACAAATTTGAGGAAAACAGAGTAGTTTTGATTAGGCATAGAAGGGTGACGCCGATATGGTCACTTTTGCCTCGAAAAAGTTACGGAAAGTTTTTCTTCCAAAAAGCTCCTATTATCATCTATACACATTATAAACATGTTTTGGACAAATTTGAGCGAAAACAGAGTAGTTTTGATGGGGCATAGAAGGGTGACGCCGATTTGGTCACTTTTGCCTCGAAAAAGTCACGGAAAGCTTTTCGCCCAAAAAGCTCCCATTATAATCTATACACAATCAATGTTCCAAAAAACGCTTGGCGGGTGCTTGGCGGTAGGGTAGGGTCAAGGGTCTAAGCGGGGTATAGGCGGGGTGATACGGGGTTAGCCGTGTGATGGTCCGATCTTCGATAACAAGCAAGAAACTAAAGAAAGGGAAGCAAGAACTGAACAAGAAAGCAAGACACGATTCAAGACTCAACAAGACAGCAAGATATCGACCAAGAAAGGCTCAAGATCGATCAAGAAAATAAAGAACGCAGCAAGAAACAAAGAAAGACTCGACAAGATTAATAAAGACACGACCGAGAAGGACTGAAACGATCTATGCAGAACAAGATAAAGACCCCAGGCCTCCTCAGAGGGTAGGAACCAATACCAATGACTACACAACTCGCCTCTACAACCCCACACAATCAAGCGGACAACTTGAAGACACAAGGAGGGGGCTTGTGGATACTAGATTCACCAAGTCTTGCGAAGTTGATGAACGGCAAAGCAAACCAAGCTAGATCAATACCAATAGTTTCAATTGAAGAGCACAACTCTATTCAATTGACAAACACTCATTGTGTTTCACACAAAAAGAGAGCTTTTCTCATAAAATTCAACGTCCCTGATTACAAAGAAGGCATTCGGCTTATAAAGACCTAACTAGGGCCGAATGGGCTGATTTTAATAAAACTAACAACTATAGGAATTAATTAAAATAACCTTAAAGTTTCCTAAAATAACTTAAGTAAAAGAAATACTAAATAGGAAATAAATATAATGTTCCAAAACTTAACAAAATCCCGTCAAAACCAGAAGCAGCTCAAAGAATGTGGATTTCGGCCAAGCTATAGGACGAATCTGGAAAAACCTTCAACAGAAAAGTTGTAGATCTCTTCGTCCTCGTTCCAACAAAGTATGGCACGCCTCAATCCGATCAATATTGAATCCGTACGACCCATTTTACAGAGACGTCGAAAAGCTGTCAAGTTGCCGAACGAATGTAAAAACGCCAAGCTTCCACCTTTGGACCTTCTCCCATGGTGGAGCCTTCTTCTTCCTCTTGATAAGGACATCATCCGAAGGTGTCTTGGATGGTCCCGCATCAATCTCCCTTTCTTGAAAAGGATTCGTCCTCGAATCCAAGGTCGCATTTGATTCCGCAAAGGCATCCACACGAGCTCCTGGGTCGAATACCACATGTCCATGGAAACCCTTCTCAAGGCTGATTGGTGTAGGGATTGACCACTCCTCGATGGTTATTATCTCAGCTTCATCTACAAAATCAAGAAAAGAAACTTTATGAGTGCATAATTCATATTTTATATCATCATTATGTTCTAACGTAATATGCACTTTAGCTTGGTCAATAATCCCTAAGTTTCCATCCAATGCTAGCAAGTTTTCTTCGTTTTTCGAGGCTGAATTTTCAACTAATTCATGACTAGCAATAGTAGAAGAATTTTCGCCATCAATGATCAAATTAGACACTTTGCCTATGTCTAAGCACAAATACTCTCTTTGATTATCCTCACAAGGACTAGGTTGAACACTTAAAACTTTACTATCAATCAAAGAATCATCATGCTCAGATTCAATGCAAACATTATCATCATAGACAATTAAATTAAGATATTGATCACTATTATCAACATGCTCTACATTTTCAGCAATAAGAGAATTATCTATGCTAGAAGAAACATTAAGTTGAGTAGAAATAGGATGAGTTTCTTCCCTATCAATTGGTGGCACGTCATCTCTAGGTGAGGCTCCTTGTACAAACACCGTATTAGAGCCAAAACGCTGAAACTCTATTGTCGCAAGGCTGTTTTCCATCTTAGCTATGCTGGCATTCATCTTAGCTATGTTCTCCATGAAGGTATTGTACCAGTCATTGCCCTGGCTATTAGACATCGCAAATAAAGACAAACAAAGAACTATGTGAAAGGTTAGAAAAATATAAACAACCTCACAATGTGTTTCGCTCACACTCCCTCTCTAATTGGTATGTCACGCTTGTTGGGACAATCCGCTTTGGGCAAATCAACAACCAAGCAATAGACTAAGAAATCAAAGTATGTAATGAATGAAACAACGCAGAAGAGTACTCAACAAGGGCTGTAGTACTCGACAAAGCAAGGAGAGCACTTGATCAAGGAAAATCAGTGCTCGACACAACCAAAACAGTACTCGACGTGGCTTCTCAGGACCTGTTTCGACAAAAGAATACTCAATATAGAGGAAGAGTACTCGACACAAGGCAGAAACAAGCAAAAGCAACTCGATATGCAATAAAGAGAACTCGACAAGGCTGAGATCTTTTTGACACAACTCCAAAAGCAACTCGACAGTAAGAGAATTGCTCGACAACAGCCTCAAACAACTCGACAGAAGCTGTACATAAAAGAAAATAAAAGAAAGACTAGGAAAGTATGGAAATTTACCTCTTTTGATTGAAAACCTTAAGTTATGATGTTGTAGTTGCAAGGTAGGGTTTCAATTTAGAATTTTGTAGGAGGTAATGTGTTTGGGTTTAGGGCTGTCGATTAGGCTAGGGAGATCACCAAAAAGGTTAGTCCTTGGAGCTTTCTTGCACTAGATGGAACAACCAACAACAAACACTTCCTTTCTTTTTTTTTTTCTTTTTTTTTTGTATTTTCGAACTGAATTATTTTTTTTTTTTTTTTGTGACTAATGCAAGAAAGACACTAAGTAATGAAGGGGACTCGAAAATCTAATGGAAATATGGTGAAAGATAAAAATTCTAGCCCTAATGAATAGATATAGACAACCTTTGGGTAAATATGGTAACAAGATCTATCTTTTGCCTATAGATATATTGGATAGATATAATTAAATTAAATCCACCAAAAATCAGAATTTTAATAGGCTATAGATAAAAGGAAATAGATAAAAGATAGATCAAAAGTTCCAAAGATAGAACAACTAAGCCAAAGATAGAAAGATAACAAACTAGGGTTTCTTGTGTTTATGTGATGTCGACCAAGCTGTGAGTATGGGGACAAGGGTAATGCCGCCGGCTTAGGTGCTGCACAAGGGGAATTGCGCACCACTTTGGTCGACTCCACGGTCTCGGCTAGGCTTTGTGTTTAGGCTATGCAACCACAAACAATCACAAACTCAAGATTAGTGCAATAATCAATAAAAAAACAAGAAGTAAAAGACCAAAACAAGAAAAGGACTCGTTTTTTTTTGGGGTTTTTGTGTTTATGAAAAGAAAAGACTCAATCTTGATATCGGAAACCAAAGCTCTGATACCAATTTGATACGGGGTTAGCAGTGTGATGGTCCGATCTTCGACAACAAGCAAGAAACTAAAGAAACGGAAGCAAGAACTGAACAAGAAAGCAAGACACGATTCAAGACTCAACAAGACAACAAGATATCGACCAAGAAAGGCTCAAGATCGATCAAGAAAATAAAGAACGCAGCAAGAAACAAAGAAAGACTCGACAAGATTAATAAAGACACGACCGATAAGGACTGAAACGATCTATGCAGAATAAGATAAAGACCCCAGGCCTCCTCAGAGGGTCGGAACCAATACAAATGACTACACAACCCGTCTCTACAACCCCACACAATCAAGCGGACAACTTGAAGGCACAAGGAGGGGGCTTGTGGATACTAGATTCACCAAGTCTTGCGAAGTTGATGAACGGCAAAGCAAACCAAGCTAGATCAATACCAATAGTTTCAATTGAAGAGCACAGCTCTATTCAATCGACAAACACTCATTGTGTTTCAAACAAAAAGAGAGCTTTTCTCATAAAATTCAACGTCCATGATTACAAAGAAGGCATTCGGCTTATAAAGACCTAACTAGGGCCGAATGGGCTGATTTTAATAAAACTAACAACTATAGGAATTAATTAAAATAACCTTAAAGTTTCCTAAAATAACTTAAGTAAAAGAAATACTAAATAGGAAATAAATATAATGTTCCAAAACTTAACAAAATCCCGTCAAAACCAGCAGCAGCTCAAAGAATGTGGATTTTGGCCAAGCTATAGGACGAATCTGGAAAAACCTTCAACAGCAAAGTTGTAGATCTCTTCGTCCTCGTTCCAACAAAGTATGGCACGCCTCAATCCGATCAATATTGAATCCGTACGACCCATTTTACAGAGACGTCGAAAAGCTGTCAAGTTGCCGAACGAATGTAAAAACGCCAAGCTTCCACCTTTGGACCTTCTCCCATGGTGGAGCCTTCTTCTTCCTCTTGATAAGGACATCATCCGAAGGTGTCTTGGATGGTTCCGCATCAAAACTACTCTGTTTTCGCTCAAATTTGTATAAAAAAAAGATGTTTATATTGTGTATAGATAATAATAATGGGAGCTTTTTGGGTGAAAAGCTTTCCGTGACTTTTTCGAGCCAAAATGATGAGTGTCCCCTTGAGGATCCTTAAATCTCAGTACAAAGTAAGTCGGAACAAGCCTCGAACCAGCCGGTGGAAGATAGATGATAGAGATGGATTTCGGTGGAATATTTTTGGTATTTTTGTGATAATGAAAAAACTCAGATTTGGGGGAAAATAAACTGAATTTTATAAAGGATAGGTGAACAAAAACAAGTGGATATGACTCACCACAAGTTCTTGAACATAGATCAAGTACAAACGGATATTACGCACTGAAAATACAAGATCGGGCCTTCGATATTACTCACGAAGGAGATGAAATTTTCAAGCTTCAAACAAAGGATATAAACCTGGTTTTTTGATGATAATTTCGTGCCCTCTAATGGCTATAAGGGTTGAGTAATATAGAGGAAGTTTGTGGACAACTTGTGCATGCTTGGGAAAAGGTGGCTTGCATTAAATGCAATCTTGGAAGTTGTTCTCTGCACAAAAGCACCAGCTGCATGGGGTGATACGGGGTTAGCCGTAGGTTGGTCCGATCTTCGACAACAAGCAAGAACTAAACAAGAAACCAAAGACACGAATCAAGACTCAACAAGAACAACAAGATTCGATTCAAGAAACAACCAAGATTGATCAAGAATCTCAAGAACGCAGCAAGAACAAAGAAAGACTCGAAATTTAATGTAAAAAATGAAAAGACACGACCTGATATGGACTGAGTCGATCTATGCAGAACAAGATAAAGACCCCAGGCCTCCTCAGAGGGTAGGAACCAATACCAATGACTACACAACCCGCCTCTACAACCCTACACAATCAAGCGGACAACATGAAGGCACAAGGAGGGGGCTTGTGGATACTAGATTCACCAAGTCTTGAGAAGTTGATGAACGGCAAAGCAAACCAAGCTGAGATTATCAATCGATTCGAGACCCTGAAGAGCACTGCTCAATTCGGCCAGATCTCTCTCTATGTGTTTCACACATTGAGAAGAATAACTTTGTATTATCAATGTTCCAAGTTGTTACATGGAAGAAACGAAAATATATAGCCTCCTAAGGCCTGATGGGCGATTCTAAGAAGATAGAAAAGATAAAACTAATTACTAATGGGCTTAATGAAATAAACCTAAGAACATAAGTAAATAAGGTTTTAAAAAGAATAACTAGAAAAAGCCCAATTCAGCCCAATAATGTTCTTAAGCTGAAAATAAGCTTAACACTTAAAGAAATTCGGCCAAGGCTTGCTTTAAGGTGGCTCGGCCTCCACTTGCACTCCAATGCACATATATGTCTTCAATGTAGGCTCGGGGAGTTGAACCTTGCTCGAGAATAAAGCATGACCCACAAAGTTGAATGAGTCTCTCTGAAGCTTCTTAGCTCTAGCTCGAGTCATTGGCCCTTCTCCAAGTATGATGGGTGTGTCTGGAGTTGTAGAAGATGGTCCCGCATCAACCTCCCCTTCTTGAAAAGGATTCGACCATGAATCCAAGTCTTCATCCACAGCAAAGTAAGGGATTAGATCCGCGACGTTGAATGTAGCGCTCACGCCCATGTCTCCAGGAAGCTCCAATTGGTAGGCATTGTCGCCCACTCTCTTCTTGATCCTGAATGGTCCATCACCTCGAGGCGACAGCTTGTTCTTCCGGGCTTCTGGAAACCGTTCCTTCCTCAAGTGCACCCACACAAGATCTCCAGGCTGAAATGTGACCAAGCGACGTCCCTTGTTGGCCTTGTTAGCATTGTATTCAGCCTTTAGCTTCAGCTTCTCTCGAGTTCGTTCATGCAGCTCCATGATAAACTCGACATGCTTACCTGCCTCAAATGATTCTTTGTCTCTCATAGGATATGGAGTAAGATCAAAAGGGGTTAGTGGATTAACACCATACACACATTCAAATGGACTGATTTTAGTAGCCGAATGCATGGTTCGATTATAAGCAAATTCCACATGAGGTAAGGCTTCTTCCCAAAGTTTCAAATTCTTCCTAATAATGGCTCTTAGGACAGTAGCAAGGGTTCTATTAGTCACCTCAGTTTGGCCATCAGTTTGGGGGTGGCTAGAAGTAGAGAATAGCAATCTAGTTCCCAATTTATTCCATAAAGTTCGCCAAAAATGACTTAAGAATTTCACATCCCTATCACTAACAATGGTTTTAGGCACGCCATGCAACCTAACTACTTCTCTAAAGAATAGATTAGTAACATTGGTAGCATCATCAGTTTTGTGGCATGTAATGAAATGAGCCATTTTAGAGAATCTATCAACCACTACAAAGATCGAATCCCTCCCCTTCTTAGTTCTAGGCAACCCAACTATAAAATCCATAGAAATGTCTTCCCAAGGGGCTGAGGGGGTCGGCAGTGGTGCATAAAGGCCATGGGGCATAAGCTTAGCTTTGGCTTTAATGCAATCTATGCATCTCTTAAGGCAATGTTCTACATCTCTAAGCATTTGTGGCCAATAAAAGTGTGATTTCAGTTTGTTATATGTCTTATCTCTACCAAAATGTCCCATTAATCCACCGCTATGGGCTTCACTAACAAGTAATAATCGTAGAGAACATCTAGGAATACACACTTGGTCTTTTCGAAACAAAAATCCTTCATGTATATAAAAGCTGTCATTAGGACCCTTTTCTAAGCATTTTCGAAAATGATCTCCAAAATCCAAATCAGATTCATATAATTCCTTTATGTAAACAAAGCCTAAGAACATGTCTTCTAGATAATGCATCAGCAACCACATTGTCTTTGCCTTTCTTATACTTAATCACATAAGGAAATGTTTCAATGAATTCCATCCATCTACCATGTCTCCTATCAAGTTTATCTTGGCTTTTAAAGTGTTTTAATGATTCATGATCAGTTCTAAGAATAAACTCGCTAGGCCATAGATAGTGAGACCTTGTCTTAAGTACTCTAAACAAAGCATACAATTCCTTATCATAGGTAGAGTAATTAAGACAAGCACCTTTCAACTTCTCAGAAAAGAAAGCAATAGGCTTACCTCCCTGCATAAGAACTCCGCCAATTCCGACTCCGCTAGCATCACACTCTACTTCAATGGGCTGAGTAAAGTCGAAAAGAGCTAGAAGTGGCGCATGGGTTAGCTTGTCCTTAAGTGTGTTGAATGCTTCCTCCTGAGCTGCTCCCCATGTGAATTCACTCCTCTTCTTCGTGAGCTCAGTGAGGGGTGCCGAGATGGTGCTGAAGTCTCGCACGAATCGACGATAGAAGCTCGCCAATCCTTGGAAGCGGCGTACATGGCCGATGTTGGTGGGTGTTGGCCACTCTTTGATCGCCTTGATCTTAGCCTCATCGACACGCAGTCCATTCAAACTCACTACAAATCCAAGAAAAGACACTTTGTTCATTACATAATTCACATTTCTTTAAATTAGCATACAAGCGTTCAATTCTCAGCGTTTTAAGCACTACTCTAAGATGTGAGGTACAAATCTATTTCTCATTAATGCTTTAAGTTGATCCTAAGAAGCAATAGGTGCATAAAGGCCTCTTCTCCTTTCTTTAACTAGGTTATCCCACCAAATTAAAGCAAAGCCTGTGAATTCTAAAGTAGCTAGTTGCACCTTTTTAGCATTAGAGAAATTATGACAATTCCAAATCTGATCCATTTTAGTTTCCCAATCAATGTATGCATCCGGATCAGTTTTACCTTCGAAAGGAGGAATCTTTACCTTAACCTTACCTATGTCGTCCTCGTCATTATATCTAGGCGGTCGGTTCTGATTTCCCCTTTGATTCCGTCTCGGGCGTTGCTCCCAATACTCCTCTTCTTGGAAGTCGTCATCTTGCTCCGAGTAATAGAATTGTTCTTGATAGCCACGTCCTCTTCCCCTTCCTTGTCCTTGACCTTGCACATTAGCAAACCCATTATTCCGATCATTTCTCCCACCTCGTGGAGAGTTGTTTTCATTGAATAAAAGATTATCTAAATTAATATTGACATGAGAATTAGGATTAGGGTTAGGATTTATGACCTCTCTTTCATCATTAGGCGTCTGTTCACGCCTTGGATTACCTTGACTACCAACTGTATTAGAGCCACTCGGCCTAGCTTCTAGGGCTGTCAATCGATCTAGAATGGCTGTCAAGGTGTTGGTGAGGTTGTTGAATTGCTCGGGTGTCACAGTAGCACTCGAGTTACCCTCATTGTTGGGGTTGTTACCATCATTGTTTCCCTGATTGTTAGACATTATAACAAAGACAAAAGAAACACAGAACTATGTTAAAGATTAGTAAAATATAAACACCTCACAATTGTGTTTCGCTCACACTCCCTCTCTGATGGATATATCACACTTGCTAGGGCAATCCGCTTTGGGCAAATCAACTACCAAGCAAAGAACAAAGCAATCAAAGTATATGAATTCAAGAGAATGAACAAAATCACCAACAAGAGTACTCGACAGGAGGTTCAAACACTCGACACAACAATAAGACACTCAAATACTCGATCAAGATGAGAAGAGAACTCGACACACACAAGAGTTAACTCGGCAGGGGCTGAGATCACTCGACACTCACACAATCAACTCGATCAACACAAGAGAGAACTCGACCAGGGGGAGATCTCTTCGACACACACACAATAGCACTCAATAGAAGAGAAAGTGCTCGACAACAGTCACAACTCAACTCGACAAGGCTGTAAGAAAAGAGAAAATAAAGAAAACTTAAGAAAGAATGGAAATTTACCTCTTTTGATTGAAAACCTTAAGTTATGATGTTGTAGTTGCAAGGTTGGGTTCCGATTTTGTGGAGGTGTATGTGTTTAGGGATTTATGTATGTCGACTAGGGCTGAGAAAAAGGGTTCACCAATTGTCCTTGGGAGCTTTCTTGCACTAGATCAAACAAAACACTTTCCTCTATTTTTTTTTAACTTACTTTTACCCCTAGTGAATTTTATCCTCCTAGGTCCAAGTTTTTAAAATTGATTTCGAAACTGATTTTTTTTTTTAAACTTATGAAACTAATGCAAGAAAGACTCTAAAATATGTAAAGGACTCGAAAATCTGAATATGATGGTGATAGAAGATAAAAAATTCAGCCCTAATGCAAAGATATAGATAGAATGGCTAATTTAGGTAATAGGATCTATCTTGTGCCTTTTTGTGATAGTTGATAGATATAATGGAATTAAATCTAACAACTTTAAAAATCTGATTTTTGATAGGCAATAGATAAATGGAATTAGATAAAAGATAAATCAAAATTCCAAAGATAGAACAAAGATAGAAAGATAGCAAACTAGGGTTTCTTGGTGTGGATGTGGGGCTGTCGACCAAAGCTTACTCGACTATGGGGACAAGGAGCTTGCCGTCGGCTAGGAGAGTGAACACAAGGGGGTGTGTGCACTGATCTGGTCGACTCCATGGTCTCGGGTAGGCTTGTGTTTAGGCTATGCAACCACAAACAATCACAAACTCAAGATTAGTGCAAGAATCAATAAAGAATTGCAAGAAGTAAATAACCAAAGCAAGAAAAGGACTCTTTTTGTGGTTTTTGTGTTTATGAAAAGAAAAAGACTCAATCTTGATATCGGAAACCAAAGCTCTGATACCAATTTGATACAGGGTTAGCCGTAGGTTGGTCCGATCTTCGACAACAAGCAAGAACTAAACAAGAAACAAAAGACACGAATCAAGACTCAACAAGAACAGCAAGATTCGATTCAAGAAACAACCAAGATTGATCAAGAATCTCAAGAACGCAGCAAGAACAAAGAAAGACTCGAAATTTAATGTAAAGAATGAAAAGACACGACTTGATATGAACTGAGTCGATCTATGCAGAACAAGATAAAGACCCCAGGCCTCCTCAGAGGGTAGGAACCAATACCAATGACTACACAACCCGCCTCTACAACCCTACAGAATCAAGCGGACAACTTGAAGGCACAAGGAGGGGGCTTGTGGATACTAGATTCACCAAGTCTTGCGAAGTTGATGAACGGCAAAGCAAACCAAGCTGAGATTATCAATCGATTCGAGACCCTGAAGAGCACTGCTCAATTCGGCTAGATCTCTCTCTCTATGTGTTTCACACATTTGAGAAGAATAACTTTGTATTATCAATGTTCCAAGTTGTTACATGGAAGAAACGAAAATATATAGCCTCCTAAGGCCTGATGGCCGATTCTAAGAAGATAGAAAAGATAAAACTAATTACTAATGGGCTTAATGAAATAACCCTAAGAACATAAGTAAATAAGGTTTTAAAAAGAATAATTAGAAAAAGCCCAATTCAGCCCAATAATGTTCTTAAGCTGAAAATAAGCTTAACACTTAAAGAAATTCGGCCAAGGCTTGCTTTAAGGTGGCTCGGCCTTCACTTGCACTCCAATGCACATGTATGTCTTCAATGTAGGCTCGGGGAGTTGAACCTTGCTCGAGAATAAAGCATGACCCACAAAGTTGAATGAGTCTCTCTGAAGCTTCTTAGCTCTAGCTCGAGTCATTGGCCCTTCTCCAAGTATGATGGGTGTGTCTGGAGTTGTAGAAGATGGTCCCGCATCATGGGGGATGTATTCCTTGATGTCTTCTCTTCCCAATGTGCCTTTAAATGCATGAAAAGTTTGAATTTGGATCAGATTTGGCTCCATAATCAATAGCGGGAACCGAGGCATTTTCGGGCGTCTCGGGCTGCGGGTTGCGATCTTCAATTTGTTGTAAACTTGTGAATGCTTGACCTTGAACTTCATAGTTTGTGGAAATGGTTAAGAGTCCTTGAAGAAGGTCGGCTTGAAGACATTTTGCCCGAGCTCGAGTGATGGATCCGAAGGGCTGCTCATTTGGAGCTTCGGTAGGTCTTGCTTCTTGATTGATCATAGGTGTGATCACATCATCCTCCCTTCCTTTAAAAGGATTCGGCCTCGAATCAGACCCGACATCTTGCTCATCATCTCCTACAACAAAAGGAGACAAGTCAGCAACATTGAACACATCATGAACACCATAATCACCGGGAAGCTCAATTTGGTAGGCATTGTTGTTGATCTTTTCAAGCACTTGAAATGGGCCATCTCCTCTTGGCTTCAGCTTGGAATTTCTCAATGTAGGAAATTGATCTTTTCTAAGGTGAATCCATACAAGATCACCCGGTTCAAAGATGACTTCCTTTCTTCCTTTGTTAGCTTGATGCACATATTGGGCAGTCCTCTTTTCAAGTTGCAAACGAGTGGACTCATGTAAACTCTTGATATGCTCAGCTTGGGTTGCTCCTTCAACACTCTCTTGATCTTTCATGGAGTGGGAAACCAAGTCAAGAGGAGTGATGGGATTCTTGCCATACACAACTTCAAATGGTGTCTTCTTGGTGGCCGAGTTGACTGACCTATTGTAGGCAAATTCAACAAAAGCAAGACATTCTTCCCACCTACGAAGGTTAGTTTTCAACAAAGGTCGAAGCAAAGCACCAAGAGTTCTATTCACAACTTCAGTTTGTCCATCCATTTGAGGAAAACAAGATGTAGAGAAAAGCAACTTAGTTCCTAGTTTAGACCAAAGTGTTTTCCACAAATAACTAAGAAACTTAGCATCACGATCAGAGACAATGGTCTTAGAAATTTCATGCAATCTAACAACATCTTTAAAGAACAATTCAGCAACATTAGAAGCATTGTCGATTTTATTACATGCAATGAAATGAGCCATATTGGAAAACCGATCAACCACAACAAAAATAGAATCTCTTCCCCTTTTGGGACGAGGAAGTCCCAACACAAAATCCATGGAAATGTCCTCCCAAGGAGCATGAGGTATTGGCAGGGGTGTGTACAATCCATGAGGATTCATTTTGGACTTAGCACTTAAACAAGTAGTACATGCATCACAAAACTTCTCTACATCCCTATGCATGCGAGGCCAAAAGAAGTGCTCCTTCAAAGTATTCAAGGTTTTGTTAACACCAAAATAACCCATTAAACCACCTCCATTAGCATCATGAACAACCAATCTACGAATGAAACTACTAGGGATGCAAATCTTTTCACACTTAAAGAGATAACCATCATGCATGTAGAACTGATCACTACTACTCTTATCCATGCAAATGTCATAGATTTCACCAAAATCAGCATCATTAGCATATAATTCATGCATGAAAGCAAAGCTCAACATTTTAGCATCTAGGGTAGAGATAAGAGCATACCTCCTTGAGAGTGAATCAGCCACTACATTGTCTCCCCCCTTGTTATACTTGATCACAAATGGGAAAGCTTCTATGAATTCAAGCAATAAAGTAGAAACACTTAGTGGAGGTAGATGATTCAAATCTTGGGAAACAAACAAATTATCTTTAAAAAGCACAAGAAGGCATGTTTTACTTCCCTGAATTGGATACTCCACTTCTTTCGTCTTAGCTAGGAGAATCTGGTGAGAACTAGCCATGTTTGAACCAATAGAGAGCTTTTTCTTTTGCTTTCTTCTCTCCAAGTTAGCTACATGGTCAGCAACAATCTCATGGGGGGTCATAGGATGAAGTGTAATTTTCTTACCTTCCATTTGGAATGTGTGCTCATTGGTGAATCCATTGTGGATGACACCACGATAATATTGCCACAATCTCCCTAAAAGAAGGTGACACGCTGTCATGGGAAGAACATCACAAAGGATCTCATCTTTATACCCTCCAATTGCAAATGCAATCATGGCTTGCTTATCAACTCTTAGAGGTGCCTTGGAATTCAGCCAATTCAGCTGATGCAAATGTGGGGTGCACTTGAGGTTAAACCTATCTACAACCTGTTTATCAATAATGTTTTAGTAAGATACTCCATCAACTATCACACTACATACCTTGTCTTCGAGGAGGCATCGAGTATTGAAGAGGGTCTCTCTTTGCGTGGGCAAAGAAGGAGCATCATTGGAGATCGATTCTCTCTTTACCACAAAACATTCTCCAACAGCAACATTAGCATGAATCTCCTCTTTCTCATCTTCTAAGGTTGGCTCTTCTTGGCTCTCCTCCTTAGATTCATACTCTCCTTGATCGTGGAGTAGCACTTGCTTTCGAGTACCACATTCTCTAGAAAAATGACCCTTACCCCAGTATTTATCAAGCTGTTCATCTAGGACTCTCAATATGCCTTCATTAATTCTCACATACTCTTGTTGTCTCTCAGCTGCATCTTCTTCCCTAAATTGTCGAAAGATGGCTTGTAAATCAGCTAAGGTGGCAACTCTCCTTCCCTAGTTCTCTCATACGCTTGTCGTCTTCTAGCTGCATCTTCTTCCCTAATTTGTTGAAAAATATCTTGCAAATCAGCTAGGGTGGGGTATCTTACTTCATTTCCTGCATTAGACATGTTTTCCTACACACAAAATGCACAAACAAAAGGAAAAACAAAGAAGAACCGAGAAAATCACAAAAACATGCAAACATGTTAGGGTTAGAAATCAAAAGATCTCTCTCTCACCTCCCTCATATTCTTTTCACTCATGAATTTTTCTTTTGGGGGTGAAACTCTCCCTCACTTTGAATGTGATCTCACTTCACTCAAAACTCAGATTGTAAGAACACAACTATGCAATCGGAACTCCTTTAAGCAAGCGATGTGAGGGTGCTTCTTCCTTGCTAGAACATGGTCTATCTTTGCTGAGGCAAGGCAACTTAGTGATGCTATCCTTGAAACTCACACAAAGTATCAAAAGCACAAGCCAAGGCAAGCCCAAAGGCGAGTATTTAGACAAGGCAAGGAACAAGGCTTGGAATAGCTAATGATATGATGAGAATGTCTTGTTTTTGAGAACAACAACAACACAACTTGCACTTCAAAAGCTCACAACTTGCACATAGAACAACTTTTGGAGCTTTTATAACTTCTTCTCTTTTTTCTTTTCTTTTCTCTTTTTTTTTCTGTTTTTTTTTTCTATATTTTTTTCTGTTTTTTTTCTTTTCTATTTTCCAGAATCCAAGAACACAACAACACTTGCAAATCAGAATTTACTTCAATCTTCAAACACTTATCAAGCACATTCCATCAATAGATCATCACCATATACTATGCAAAGCATTAGGAGAATAATGGTGCAACACTTTTGAGAGTGAAGATCAGATTTTGGGTAAGAAGGATGAAGGTTCATGCAAACACACAAGAACACTAGATAGAAGCATAGAAAACCGAAATGACAATGGATAGATCTGATTTTTTTTTTGCCGATCTTAAACACATATATAAAGGAGGTACAAAGGATGAAAAAAAATGATGGAAAAAGGCTGGGGAATAATCAGAAACAAGGATGGATAGAAATGACTGAAAATCGAGCAAAACAAACCGAAAATGGAGAGGTAATTCGTACCCCTTTGGCTTGAGAAACTTACCTTGAAGATAGCTCTGATACCACTTGATGAGTTTCCCCTTAAGGATCCTTAAATCTCAGTACAAAGTAAGTCGGAACAAGCCTCGAACCAGCCGGTGGAAGATAGATGATAGAGATGGATTTCGGTGGAATATTTTTGGTATTTTTGTGATAATGATGAAACTCAGATTTGGGGGAAAACAAACTGAATTTTATAAAGGATAGGTGAACAAAAACAAGTGGATATGACTCACCACAAGTTCTTGAACATAGATCAAGTACAAACGGATATTACGCATCGAAAATACAAGATCGGGCCTTCGATATTACTCACGAAGGAGATGAAGTTTTCAAGCTTCAAACAAAGGATATAAACCTGGTTTTTTTATGATAATTTCGTGCCCTCTAATGGCTATAAGGGCTGAGTAATATAGGAAGTTTGTGGACAACTTGTGCATGCTTGGGAAAAGGTGGCTTGCATTAAATGCAATCTTGGAAGTTGTTCTCTGCACAAAAGCACCAGCTGCATGGGGGATGTATTCCTTGATGTCTTCTCTTCCCAATGTGCCTTTAAATGCATGAGAAGTTTGAATTTGGATCAGATTTGGCTCCATAATCAATAGCGGGAACCGAGGCATTTTCGGGCGTCTCGGGCTGCGGGTTGCGATCTTCAATTTGTTGTAAACTTGTGAATGCTTGACCTTGAACTTCATAGTTTGTGGAAATGGTTAAGAGTCCTTGAAGAAGGTCAGCTTGAAGACGTTTTGCCCGAGCTCGAGTGATGGATCCGAAGGGCTGCTCATTTGGAGCTTCGGTAGGTCTTGCTTCTTGATTGATCATAGGTGTGATCACATGACAAAAGTGACCATATCGGAATCACCCTTCTATACCACATCAAAACTACTCTATTTTCGCTCAAATTTGTCCAAAACATGTTTATATTGTGTATATATAATAATAGGAACTTTTTGGGCGAAAAGCTTTCCGTGAATTTTTCGAGCAAAAAGTGACCATATCGGCGTCACCCTTCTATGCCCCATCAAAACTACTCTTTTTTCGCTCAAATTTGAGCAAAACATGTTTATATTGTGTATAGAATATAAATGGGAGCTTTTTGGGCGAAAAGCTTTCCGTTATTTTTTCGAGCCAAAAGTGACCATATCGGCGTCATCCTTCTATGCCCCATCAAAACTACTCTATTTTCGCTTAAATTTGTCCCAAACATGTTTATATTGTGTATAGATGATAATGGAAGATTTTTGGGAGAAAAACTTTCCGTGACTTTTTCGAGCCTAAAGTGACCATATCGGCATCACCCTTCTATGCCCTATCAAAACTACTATGTTTTCGCTTAAATTTGTCCCAAACATTTTTATATTGTGTATATATGATAATGGGAGCTTTTTAAGCGAAAAGCTTTCCGTGACTTTTTCGAGCCAAAAGTGACCATATCGGCGTCACCCTTCTATGCTCCATCAAAACTAACCTGTTTTCGCTCAAATTTGTCCCAAACATATTTATATTGTCTATAGATGATAATTTGAGCTTTTAGGCGAAAAGCTTTCCGTGATTTTTCGGCCAAAAGTGACCATATCGGCGTCACCCTTCTATGCCCCATTCAAACTTCTCTGTTTTCACTCAAATTCGTCCAAAACATGTTTATAGTGTATAGATGATAATGGGAGCTTTTTGGGCAAAAAGCTTTTCGTGACTTTTTCGAGCCAAAAGTGACCAAATCGACGTCACCCTTCTATGCCCCATCAAAACTACTCTATTTTCGCTCAAATTTGTCCCAAACATGTTTATATTGTAGATAGATGATAATGTGAGCTTTTTGGGCGAAAAGCTTTCCGTGATTTTTCGTGCCAAAAGTGACCATATCGGTATCACTCTGTTTTCGCTCAAATTTGTCCCAAACATGTTTATATTGTGTATAGATGATAATGTGAGCTAGAGAGTTTTTTGGTTTCTACCCCGTTTGGCTACTACCTCGGTAACTGTGCCTAGCACTCTCGGCGATCTCACACGACGCTCTTCCCGGAAGTGGGTTCAGGGGCCACTTGATTCACCCTCACGGTGGCCTTGCCGGCGGTCTGGCTCTCTGATGGGCCAGATGGGGTCCCCGTCGGATGCTCGAGCAGATCGGGAAGGAAAAGTCGATGGTCCTGGTAAGTCTGGTGAGGAAAAGGTCTCTCGTGAGGAGGAGGAAGCAGTAAATGCGGTAGGTCAGGTGGTGGTTGAATGTGCAGTTAGTTCTCAACCCCTGGGCATTAATGGCATTGGATGTGCCAGGATGCGGTGGCTGAGAATGTCTCTTTTGCTCAAGCCGTCAGAAAAAGCATTGCAAAGGAAAAAGCTTCCATCTTGAAAACTTCAGCGTCTCCGTTCAGTGCTAACCGGAAAATAGAAATTGCAGAGAAACTCGTGGTGTTCGAGGATGTCTCTAAAGGGAGAGTGAAGATTAGGGCAGAGGACTTGGTGGAATCGAGGAAGGATTGGGCAGCTACACTGATTGGAGTGGTCTCAGGGAGCCCTATCCAGTTCACCCAAATCCAGAATTTTGTCAGAACAGACTGGAAGATTCAACCGCCTCAGCTCTTTCAGAAGCGAAATGGTGTCATTGTTTTCAAGTTTAAGGCTGAGTGTGACCTAGATTGGGTGCTGAGGAATGGTCCGTGGTGTGTGCTTGGATCTAAGCCACTGCTCTTGAAGAGATGGGTTCCGGGAATGCCTATTTCATGGGCAGCTTTTGACAAAATTCCTATCTGGGTTTGTCTTCCCGACCTGGATCCTACTTTATTTACCAATACGAATCTTAGCCGTATTGGTTGCTCAATAGGCACTCCGATATGTCTGGATGGGTGTACGGCAAGGGGAGAACGGCTTTCTTACGCTCGAATGCTTGTCGAGGTGTCTGTTCAGGAAGCCTGTGTGAAGTCGATTGAAATTGAGAATGCTGACGGCTCTGTGGCTATTCAGCAAGTAATCTTTGAGTGGCTCCCTTCGATGTGTGCTAGGTGTGATAAGTTTGGCCACACACTGGATCATTGCTTTCATATGCAGAGTGGGATGAGCACCCATGGTCGCCCACAGCAAAGCTTTGTTGATAGAAGTCATGTTCAGAGAAAGGGAAATGACAGCAAATCTGTTATGACAGATGCGGGTAAGCAGGTGATCTCTGAGAATATAGCAGGAAAGATTGTGAAGAAGCCTGAGATAGATAAGGGCAAGCGAATTGATAAGGGTACTGGTGCTGATAAGAAGGCCAATTATGTGTGCAGGGCAACTAGAAATGGGAATGGTGCTGTCCGTTATAGTCAGAATTTGAAATATGTTGCTACTGGGAAAACATTTGATCTGAGCTGTGTGTCTCAAGCTGCTCCTGAAGTGAGTACCTCGGACTGGTGTACAACATCGAATAAAAAATCAGCTAAGAGCCATTTTAGCTCCAAAGGAGACTCTCAGGAGCACGTCCCTATCTGCTCACCCTCTAAATTTGCTGTTCTGCTGGATTATCAACAGGAGGGTGATTCTGGTTTAGCTATAGGTGAGGGTAGCACTCACTCGCAAGGTTTCCATGGATAAAATCAAACTTGCAGCTTGGAATATTGCGGGGCTCAAGGACTCCGTTAAAAATAGCTTTATTAATAAATTCTGTTTTGATAACGATATAGGTATGATTGGGTTATTGGAGACTAAACTTTTGATGAGGAATTTTGAGGAGATAAGGGGTAGGCTGATGAGGGGTTGGAAAGTTGTTGTGAATGGCAGTGACTCAGTTAAGGGTCGCATCTGGTTAACATGGAATCCATTTATCTATGAAGTGCAAGTGTTGAGGGTTACCGATCAGATGATCCACTGTTGGGTTGTTACAGCAGATAAAAAATTTCAGTTTTATGCAACCTTTGTGTATGCTTTTAATTATAAGAATGAGAGAGAGCCTCTTTGGCAAGATGTGCGTAGCATTGCAAGTCAGGTTGATTGTCCATGGGTAGTGCTTGGTGATATGAACTGTCTGCTCAGGGTTGAAGAGAAATGGCCTGTCCGGAAGCTGCCTAACAGAGATGAATTCGGGGAATTGCAATCAGTTTTAGAGGATTCTGGCCTATTTGATCTGTGTTTCTCCGGTGCAGCACTTACCTGGAGTAATAACCAAATAGGAGAAGGTCGGCTTGAACGAAAATTAGACAGAATTTTGGTTAATGAGCTTTGGATGGAAGAATTTGAAAATTCTAAGGCGTTTTTTGACACTCCTTATTTTTCTGATCATTCGCCTGGGGTGCTTATACTCAAGAATGCTGCTGGTCATAGAAAGTATCCTTTCAGATATAAAAATTTTTGGGGGAAGGAGAAAGAATTTCAGGATATTGTAAGAGCTGCTTGGTCTATGGAAGTAGTGGGTTCTAGGCAACTGAAGATGGCAAAGCGCCTCAAGAATGTCAAAGAAGCGCTTAAACCTTGGGACAGAACAAGGTTTCCTGAGCTTGAGACTACAATTAAATTGCAGAAAAGCATGCTCAGGGAATTACAAATGCAGCTTCAAACAGATAAACAGAATATCGGGTTATTTGAAAGGATTGGAAAGGTGGAACAAGATTTAAAAGCTAATATGGCCAAGGTAATCAGCCTCACTTCTCAAAAGGCGAGGTTACACTGGCTTACCATGGGAGAAGAGACATCTTCCCTCTTTTATAGGACTATGAAGGAACGAAGATCTCGAAATGCCATCCTGGTGATGACAAATGAAAGGGGAGATGTGATAGAGGATGAACAGCAGATACGCACGCATATACTGGAGTTTTACACTGATTTGCTGTCCACTTCTGAACCAGTTGGGGCTATAGATCACAGCTTACCAGGACCAAAGCTCGATAGAGCTACTGCTGATGTTTTGATGGCTTTGCCCAGCTACGATGAAATCAGAAAAAGTATTTGGAGCATTGGGGCTAACAAATCGCCGGGTCCGGATGGTTTTGGTAGTCAGTTCTTCAGAGATGCTTGGGGAATTGTCGGAAAGGATACATGTGAAGCGGTTAGGGAGATATTCAGAAACGGAAAGGTGCTGCGACAGATTAATTCCACCTTTATCTCTTTATTACCCAAGACTGCTAACCCGACTACAGTTAAGGAATGGCGCCCTATTTCATGTTGCAACACGATACTGAAAGCTGTGACTAAAATCATAGCATGGAGAATTAAGCCATTCCTGGAGAACTTGATCAGCGATTGCCAAGGTGCGTTTATTCCAGGCCGATCTCTAGCACATAACTCCGCTGTTGCGACGGAGATTGTAAGTGGTTATGGTACTAAGAGAGTGTCGAGGAGATGTACAATTAAGGTTGATCTTCAGAAAGCGTATGACTTTCTTAACTGGGAATTCGTCCAATCAGCGCTCAATTATCTGGGGTTCCCGACAGGCCTGGTGTGCTTGATTATGGAGTGTGTTTCATCTCCTTCATTCTCGATACTTAGTAATGGATCGCCGGAAGGTTATTTCCCAGGGAAGCGGGGGTTAAGGCAAGGGGATCCTTTATCCCCTTACCTATTTGTTTTGAGTATGGAAGTGCTAAGTCGCATGTTACAACGAACAGCTGCTCATCCTCGGTTCCGATTCCATCCGAAATGTAGAGATCCTGGCATTGTGCACCTTGCTTTTGCCGACGACATCCTTGTGTTCTGTCATACAGATGAAGAATCGATTCGGCTGGTGAATGAGTGTCTGAACAGTTTTTCGCCATCTCAGGGTTGAGAGCAAATAAGGATAAAAGCACTGTCTTCTTTGCTGGTGTCACTAATCAGATGGCTGTAGAGTTCACTGAGATCCTTGGCTTCACGAGAGGTGAGTTCCCCGTGCGTTACCTTGGCCTACCTCTACACTCGAAAAGGGTTGCTATCCACGAGTATGACGCTCTCTTGGATAAATTCACAGCACTTATAACATCATGGGCTGCAAGGAAACTATCATATGCAGGCCGAGTTCAGCTGCTCAAATCTGTGTGCGCTGGAATTTATAATTTTTGGAGCCAAGTTGTTGTGCTTCCAAAGGGAGTAATAGACAAACTGGAAGGGATGTGCAGAAAGTTTCTCTGGACAGGGACATTGGAAGGGAAGAAAAACTTAGTGGCGTGGGAAGATGTTACAAAACCCTTCTCGGAAGGTGGCTTATCTATTCGTGAAGTTCTTGCGTGGAACAAAAGTGTGCACGCTAAGATGTACCTCGACCTGCACCTAAACTCTCCGAGTGTCTGGCTGAGATGGTGTCAAGCAAATCACCTCTCTGCAGCTGGAATTTGGGATTCCACAAGACGTGTAGATGATACGTGGTTATGGAAGGTTGTTATCGACAACAAAGAAGAACTCAAGGAGCTGCTGCCTGCTATGGGTGACGCCAATGATCAGGTGGGAGTGCTCCTGGACACCACTGGTCGTATCTCCTGCAGTAGAATTTACGAGGTGTTATGGGCAAAGGGTGATCACGTTGTTTGGGGTCAGATGATTTGGAATGCGCCACAGTGCCGTAAATGGGCATTTGTGGTCTGGTTGGCTGCCCGGAACAGACTGCATACGGGGGATAAGACGAAGCACTGGTGCGGTCCGGAGGCTGCGCTTTGTGCACTGTGTGAGCGCGAGGATGAAAGTGTGTCTCACCTTTGGTTTGGTTGTGATAAGATCAAAGAAGTGCAGCGTGGTGTGTTCAGTTGGGCACGGATCCCTCATCGATAAGGTACAATTGCCGAGTGGCTTTGCTGGTTTGCTAGGACTCCATTGAAGGATCGAAAATTAGTTCTATTTCAATGTAAGCTAATGGCGTTCCAAGCACTTGTGTACTTCACTTGGATGGCTCGAAATCGGAAGATTTTTTGTAAAGAACAAATGAATACTAATGCATATATAATTCAGATTATAGAGAGTTGTAAGACTCGATTATCTCTAATGTGTAAAGGCAAAACACGTGGAGATAATCTGTGGCTTACAACGCTTTTGGGGTATTAGTTTCCTATTTGTGGGAGGTTAGATGTTTTGGAGAGTATTGGGAGTATACAGGGGCTAGAAGTGGGTATACTTTTGGGTTGGTTTAGGTAGTTGTGGCGGTTTTTTGGGTAGATGGGATAGTAGTTTATCCCTTTTTCTATGAGGTCCATGTTCGGCCTCATCTTTTGTAAATTGGGGTTTTCCCCAACTCATCTATATATTAACCAATTTAAATGATAATGTGAGCTTTTTGAGCGAAAAACTTTCCGTTATTTTTTCGAGCCAAAAGTGACCATATCGGCGTCACCCTTCTATGCCCCATCAAAACTACTCTATTTTCGCTCAAATTTGTCCCAAACATGTTTATATTGTGTTTAGATGATAATGTGAGATTTTTGGGCAAAAAACTTTCCGTGACTTTTTCGAGCCAAAAGTGACCATATCGGCATCATCCTTCTATGCCTTATCAAAACTACTCTGTTTTCGCTCAAATTCATCCCAAACATTTTTATATTGTGTATATATCATAATGGGAGCTTTTTGGGCGAAAAGATTTCCGTGACTTTTTCGAGGCAAAAGTGACCATATCGGCGTCACCCTTCTATGCCCCATCAAAACAACTCTATTTTCCCTCAAATTTGTCCAAAACATGTTTATATTGTGTATAGATGATAATGTAAGCTAGAAGAATGGTTGACCTGGTTTGCCGAGGCTTCAACGCAGGAGCAAAAGAAGATCCAATTTCAAGCGAAGCTTATGGCGTTCCAAGCTATAGTGTACTTCACTTGGAAAGCAAGAAACAATGTTATTTTTTGTAAGGAGAAGTTTATCGCTAATTCTTATGTTATCCAGATTATTGAGAATTGTAAGTCGCGTATATCCTCTTTATGTAAAGGCAAAACTAGAGAGGATATACGGTGGCGAACAAGTCTCTTGGGCCGTTAGGCTGAACTTTATGCCTGATTAGAGCTAGAGAGAGTAGTGGAGGGGTAGATTGGGGAGTTTTTTTGGCGTTTTTTGGGGGTGCATAGTGGATTCGGAGGTATACATATTATACCTTTTTCATAAGACCCCTTTGTTTGGTCTTATCTTTTGTAACTCGGGTTTATCCCAACTCATCTATATATTTATCTATTCCAATGATAATGTAAGCTTTTTGGGCGAAAGCTTTCCGTGATTTTTCGTGCCAAAAGTGACCATATCGGCGTTACCCTTCTATGTCCCATCAAAACTACTATGTTTTCGCTCAAAATTGTCAAAAATATTTTTATATTGTGTATAGATAATAATGGGAGCTTTTTGGGCGAAAAACATTCCGTGACTTTTTCGAGCCAAAAGTGACCATATCGGCATCACCCTTCTATACCACATCAAAACTACTCTGTTTTCGCTCAAATTTGTCCCAAACATGTTTATATTGTGTATAGATGATAATGGGAGCTTTTTGGGCGAAAAGCTTTCCGTGACTTTTTCGAGGCAAAAGTGACCATATCGGCGTCACCCTTCTTTGCCCCATTAAAACTTCTCTGTTTTCACTCAAATTCGTCCAAAACATTTTTATATTGTGTATAGATAATAATGGAAGATTTTTGGGCGAAAAACTTGATACGGGGTTAGCCATGTGAGGGTCCGATCTTCGACAACAAGCAAGAATAATCAAGAACTAATAAAGAAACGCAAGAAATTAATCAAGATTGATCAAGAACTTTAAAGACGCAGCAAGAACTAACAAGAAAGATGCAAGATTTATGCAAGATTCAACAAGAAAGCAAAGAAACGCAGCAAGACCCTCAAGAATCGATCAAGATAGGGCAAGATCGACCAAGAAACACCGAGAACAAAGACTGAACTCGATGTCGACTAAAAGAAATAACAAGACTCGACAAAACAATAAACAAGACTCGAAATTGATATGACAGACACGACCGATAAGGACTGAAACGATCTATGCAGAACAAGATAAAGACCCCAGGCCTCCTAAGAGGGTAGGAACCAATACCAATGACTACACAACCCGCAAGAACCCGCCTCTACAACCCTACACAATCAAGCGGACAACTTGAAGGCACAAGGAGGGGGCTTGTGGATACTAGATTCACCAAGTCTTGCGAAGTTGATGAACGGCAAAGCAAACCAAGCTGAGATTACCAATCAATGACCAACGAGCACTGCTCTAGTTGAATCAACAAAACTCACGTGTATAAGCACTCTTGAAGAGAGAATTCTGATTATGAAAGTTCCAATCGTTCTACAAGGGCTAATCGACATTATATAGCCATAAGGCTTTGATCTGGCCGAAAATTAATAACATTAAATTAAAATAATAACTTATTGGGCCTAATAATAAAAATAACACATAAAGACATAACTAAATAAAGTCTTAAAAATAATAACTAGAAAAGCCCAATTCAGCCCAATAGAAGTCTTAAGCTGAAAATGGGTTCCAACACTTAGAATATTTCGGCCTAAGCTAAACTAAGGTGGCTCGGCCTCCATTTGTACTCCAATGCACATGTATGTCTTCAATGTTGGCTCGGGGAGTTGAACCTTGCTCGAGAATAAAGCATGACCCACAAAGTTGAATGAGTCTCTCTGAAGCTTCTTAGCTCTAGCTCGAGTCATTGGTCCTTCTCCAAGTATGATGGGTGTGTCTGGAGCTGTAGAAGATGGTCCCGCATCAACCTCCCCTTCTTCAAAAGGATTCGACCACGAATCCAAGTCTTCATCCACAGCGAAGTAAGGGATTAGATCGGCGACGTTGAATGTAGCGCTCACGCCATGTGTCTCCAGGAAGCTCCAATTGGTAGGCATTGTCGCCCACCCTCCTCTTCACTCGAAATGGTCCATCACCACGAGGTGACAACTTGTTCTTCCGGGCTTCTGGAAACCGCTCCTTCAGTAAGTGCACCCATACAAGATCTCCAGGCTGAAATGTGACCAAGCGACGTCCTTTGTTGGCCTTGTTTGCATTGTATTCAGCCTTTAGCTTCAGCTTCTCTCGAGTTCATTCATGCAGCTCCTTAATGAACTCGACATGCTTACCTGCCTCAAATGATTCTTTGTCTCTCATAGGATATGGAGTAAGATCAAAAGGGGTTAGTGGATTAACACCATACACACATTCAAATGGACTGATTTTAGTAGCCGAATGCATGGTTCTATTATAAGCAAATTCCACATGAGGTAAGGCTTCTTCCCAAAGTTTCAAATTCTTCCTAATAATGGCTCTTAGGACAGTAGCAAGGGTTCTATTAGTCACCTCAGTTTGGCCATCAGTTTGGGGGTGGCTAGAAGTAGAGAATAGCAATCTAGTTCCCAATTTATTCCATAAGGTTTGCCAAAAATGACTTAAGAATTTCACATCCCTATCACTAACAATGGTTTTAGGCACGCCATGCAACCTAACTACTTCTCTAAAGAATAGGTTAGCAACGTTAGTAGCATCATCAGTTTTATGACATGCAATGAAATGAGCCATTTTAGAGAATCTATCAACCACTACAAAGATTGAATCCTTCCCCTTCTTAGTTCTAGGCAACCCAACTATAAAGTCCATAGAAATGTATTCCCAAGGGGCTGAGGGTATCGGCAGTGGTGTATAAAGGCCATGGGGCATAAGCTTAGCTTTAGCTTTAATGCAATCTATGCATCTCTTAAGACAATGTTCTACATCTCTAAGCATATGTGGCCAATAAAAATGTGATTTTAGTGTGTTATATGTCTTATCCCTACCAAAATGTCCCATTAATCCACCACTATGGGCTTCACTAACAAGTAATAATCGTAGAGAACATCTAGGAATGCACACTTGATCTTTTCGAAATAAGAATCCTTGATGTATATAAAAGCGGTCATTAGGACCCTTTTCTAAGCATTTTCGAAAGATATCACCAAAATCCAAATCAGATTCATACAATTCCTTTATGTAAACAAAGCCTAAGACTCTAGAATCCAAAGTGGTTAAAAGAACATGTCTCCTAGATAATGCATCAGCAACCACATTGTCTTTGCCTTTCTTATACTTAATTACATAAGGAAATGTTTCAATGAATTCCATCCATCTACCATGTCTCCTATCAAGTTTATCTTGGCTTTTAAAGTGTTTTAATGATTCATGATCAGTCCTAAGAATAAACTCGCTAGGCCATAGATGGTGAGACCATGTCTTAAGTACTCTAAACAAAGCATATAATTCCTTATCATAGGTAGAGTAATTAAGACAAGCACCTTTCAAATTCTCAGAAAAGAAAGCAATAGGCTTACTCCCCTGCATAAGGACTCCACCAATTCCAACTCCGCTAGCATCACATTCTACCTCAAAAGGCTGAGTAAAGTCCGGTAAAGCTAGTAGAGGTGCGTGAGTAAGCTTTTCCTTAAGTGTGTTGAATGCTTCCTCCTGAGCTGCTCCCCATGTGAATCCACTCCTCTTTTTCGTGAGCTCAGTGAGGGGTGCCGAGATGGTGCTGAAATCTCACACGAATCGACGATAGAAGCTCGCCAATCCTTGGAAGCTGCGCACATGGCCGATGTTGGTGGGTGTTGGCCATTCTTGGATCGCCTTGATCTTAGCCTCATCGACACGCAGTCCATTCGAACTCACTACAAATCCAAGAAAAGACACTTGTTCATTACATAATTCACATTTCTTTAAATTAGCATACAAGCGTTCAATTCTCAGTGTTCTAAGCACTTCTCTAAGATGTGATTCATGTTCATTAGAAGACTTGCTATAAATCAGAATATCATCAAAATAAACTACAACAAATTTTCCAATGAAATCTAGAAGCACATGATTCATTAAGCGCATAAAAGTGCTAGGAAGATTAGTTAAACCAAAAGGCATAACCAACCACTCATATAAGCCTAGCTTAGTCTTAAAGGCTGTTTTCCATTCATCACCTTCTTTCATTCTAATTTGATGATAGCCACTTCTAAGATCAATTTTAGAGAATATAGAAGCTCCATGTAACTCATCTAGCATATCATCTGATCTAGGAATAGGGTGACGATATTTAATAGTAATGTTGTTAATAGCCCTACAATCAACACACATTCTCCATGAACCATCTTTCTTAGGGACTAATAACACAGGCACAGCACTAGGACTTAAGCTAATTCGAATATAACCCTTATCCAACAGTTCCTGGACTTGGGTTTGGACCTCTTGGGTCTCAGTGGGATTCATACGGTACGCAGGCCTATTAGGCAATGCAGCCCCCGGAATAAGATCAATTTGATGCTCAATTCCACGAATAGGGGGTAGACCTGGTGGTATGTCATCGGGAAACACATCCTTAAACTTCTCAAGAAGAGCGAGAATGTTTGATGGAAGAGAAGCTTTAAGCTCTTCACTCAACATGCTCAAGCTCTTGCAAAGGCGCATAAGAATAGTTCCACCATCCGCAAATTCGTCCATGAATTTGCTTTTGGAGACCAAGAACACACTCTTAGATCGACTTTGAGGATCCACTTGGCTCGACTGAGCCTCCTGATCTAACTCACCTTTACTTACCTTGCGCTTCTCAATCTCATCAGCTACTTGCGTAGGTGTCATGGGTTTGAGAATGACATTCTTTCCCTGAAAAGTAAAGGTATAGCGATTAGTAAACCCATCATGAATAACCTTACGATCAGATTGCCAAGGACGTCCTAACAGAATATGACAAGCTTGCATAGGCACAATATCACATAAAACATCATCTTCATAATGTCCTAGTTTAATATGCACTTTAACTTGTCTATTCACTTTCAATAATCCACAATCATTCATCCAATGCAATTTGTAAGGTCTAGGGTGTTGCACAGTAGGTAGATGCAATTTGTCAGCCATTTCTTGACTAGCTAAATTACAACAACTACCACCATCAATAATCACATTAACAACCTTTCCCTTGACTAAACAGCGAGTATGAAACAAGTTTTCTCTTTGATTATCGTCACATGGTGTAGGAACAACACTTAAGACTCTCCTAACAATCAAAGACTCTCCATGTTCATATTCTATGTCATCATCTTCATTGTCATAGCAAGCAAGGTTTAGGTTCTGATCATTGTCATTATTAGCATGCTCATCATGTTCATCACAAGAATTTTCAGATTCATATTCTCCTAAGTGATTAACCATGAGAGTTTTCTTATTAGGGCAATCCTTCATATAATGTCCTCTACCTTGGCATTTAAAGCATACAATATCTCTAGATCTAAGGGTAGAAGGATTAGGATTACTCCCTTTGGGACCAGTAGATGTCCCAGACGATTCTCGTCCATTCCATGGACCTTTTCCTTTGTCGAGGGGTTGTTGGGGCTGTCGGCCTTCATTCCTCCATTGGGGCTGCTGAGCTCGCTCTCTAGAACTCACATCCGGGCGCCCTTGGGGCTGTTGAGGCCGGCTGGAGCGCCACCCTTGTTGCTGGCCACTCGACATCCTATTAGCTTGGCTCTTGTAGCGTTGTCCCTTTTCTACTTTCATAGCTAGATGTAACAAATCAGTAGGAGTAGTATAGGGAAAGTAATCAATTTCATGAGCTAAAGCGGGATGCAAGATCCTAAGATATCTAACATTGGTTTTCTCATGAGTTTCTACTATATTAGCTCGAGCCATAGCTTCTTGCATAACATTAAATGTTTCCTCAACAGTTTTACTACCTTGTTTAAGGTTTTCTAATCTGTTTAATAGCTCTCTATCACAATGTTGAGGTACAAACCTATTTCTCATGACTACCTTTAATTGTTCCCAAGAAGCAATAGGTGCATCAAGGGATCTTCTTCTTTCCTTAACAAGATTATCCCACCAGATTAATGCAAAACCTTGAAATTCTAGGGATGCTAGTTGTACTTTCTTAGGTTCTGAGAAATTATGACAATTCCAGATTTGCTCCATTTTAATTTCCCAATCAATATAAGCATCTTGATCAGTCTTACCATCAAAAGGAGGAATCTTTACCTTAACCTTACCCATACCGTCGTCGTCATTGAACCTAGGTGGTCGGTTCTGATTTCCCCTTTGATTCCGTCTCGGGCGTTGCTCCCAATACTCCTCTTCTTGGAAGTCATCATCTTGCTCCGAGTAATAGAAACGCTCTTGATAGCCACGTCCTCTTCCCCTTCCTTGTCCTTGACCTTGCACATTAACAAACCCATTATTCCGATCATTTCTCCCACCTCGTGGAGAGTTGTTTTCATTGAATAAAGGATTCTGGAAATTAACATTATCATTAGGATTAGGAATAGGGTTAGGATTAACGACCTCTCTTTCTTCTTGAGGTATCTCAACTCGCTCTTGCTGACCTCCTATGGTGTTCGAACCACTAGGCCTAGAGCTTTCCCAAGCTGCCATCTTGGCTTGTAACGCAGCCAATGTATCCGTCAAGGTAACCATGTTGGCTGCCAATGTGTTGAATTGCTCGGGTGTCACAGTAGCACTCGAGTTACCCTCATTATTGGGGTTGTTACCACCATTGTTTCCCTGATTGTTAGACATTATATCAAAGACAAAAGAAACAAAGAACTAAGTTAAAGGTTAGTAAAAACTTATAAACAGCTCACAATTGTGTTTCGCTCACACTCCCTCTCTGATTGATATATCACGCTTGCTAGGGCAATCCGCTTTGGGAAAATCAACGACCAAGCAAAGAACAAAGCAATCAAAGTATATGAATGAAACAATCAACCAAGAGAACTCAACAAGGCTGTAGAGAACTCGATGTAAGCAATAATCTCAATTCAAGCAAAACAGATGGGAATTTGCAAGAATTCAACTCAAATAGACCAAGGAGTACTCGACAAAGGTGGCGAAGTACTCGACACAAGCTATGGTGCACTCGACAGGGGTCTAATGCACTCGACACACCCAAGAGAGAACTCGGCAAGGGCTGAGCTCTACTCGACTCCAACAACTCAGCAACTCAATATGCAACACAAGAGAACTCGACAAGGCTGAGCTCTACTCGACTCAAACACAGCAGCACTTGAACACACAAAATAGTGCTCGACACAAAAGAAATAGAGAAAATAAGAAAACTAAAAGAAAGCTTGGAAATTTACCTCTTTTGATTGAAAACCTTTAAGTTAGGACGTTGTAGTTGCAGGGTAGGGTTTCAATTTTGTGGAGGTATGTGTTTGGGAAGGGCTGTCAATATAGGCTATAGAATTCACCAAAGTGTGTCCTTGGAGCTTTCTTGCACTAGATAGAACAACTCTTTCTCTTTTTTTTTTTGTCTTACTTTTGCCCCTAGTGAATTTTATCCTCCTAGGTCCAAGTATGTATGTCTTTTTTTTTTTGACTGAATTTCGAAACTGATTTTTTTTTTTTTGACCTAATGCAAGAAAGACTCTAAACAAACATAAAGGACTCGAAATTTCTGAATGTAATGGTGAAGAGAATAAAATTCCAGCCCTAGAATAAGTAAATAGGCAACTCTTTGGATAATTTAGGTAAGTATATCTATCTTAGCCTCAAAAGATAAATGATAGATAATATGACTTAATCTATCAAATAAAATCAGATTTTATCAAGGCAAAATAGATAAAAGATAATTAAAGAGTTCCAAAGATAGAACAAACACAAACTAGGGTTTTCTTGTTGTTGAGGGATTCGGCCAAGTCTCAACTTAT
The DNA here is from genome assembly GCA_963922045.1 of Persicaria maculosa. Classification (NCBI taxonomy): domain Eukaryota; kingdom Viridiplantae; phylum Streptophyta; class Magnoliopsida; order Caryophyllales; family Polygonaceae; genus Persicaria; species Persicaria maculosa. The sequence continues at coordinate 35,313,302 of OY998255.1, forward strand.
GGGGACAGAAACCTGCCGTCGGCTTAGGGTGATGCACAAGGGTGCTTCACGGCTTGGTCGACTCCACTGGTCTCGGCTAGGCTTGTGTTTAGGCTTATGCAACCACAACAATCATAAACAAACAAGATTAGTGCAATAATCAATTAAAGAACAAGAAGTAAAAGACCAAACAAGAAAAGGACTCTTTTTGTGGGTTTTTGTGTTTATGGAAAGAAAAGACTCAATCTTGATGTCGGAAACCAAAGCTCTGATGCCAATTTGATACGGGGTTAGCCGTGTGACGGTCCGATCTTCGACAACAAGCAAGAATAATCAAGAACTAATAAAGAAACGCAAGAACTTAATCAAGATTGATCAAGAACTTTAAAGACGCAGCAAGAACTAACAAGAAAGATGCAAGATTTATGCAAGATTCAACAAGAAAGCAAAGAAACGCAGCAAGACCCTCAAGAATCGATCAAGATAGGGCAAGATCGACCAAGAAACACCGAGAACAAAGACTGAACTCGATGTCGACTAAAAGAAATAACAAGACTCGACAAAACAATAAACAAGACTCGAAATTGATATGACAGACACGACCGATAAGGACTGAAACGATCTATGCAGAACAAGATAAAGACCCCAGGCCTCCTAAGAGGGTAGGAACCAATACCAATGACTACACAACCCGCAAGAACCCGCCTCTACAACCCTACACAATCAAGCGGACAACTTGAAGGCACAAGGAGGGGGCTTGTGGATACTAGATTCACCAAGTCTTGCGAAGTTGATGAACGGCAAAGCAAACCAAGCTGAGATTACCAATCAATGACCAACGAGCACTGCTCTAGTTGAATCAACAACACTCACGTGTATAAGCACTCTTGAAGAGAGAATTCTGATTATGAAAGTTCCAATCGTTCTACAAGGGCTGATCGACATTATATAACCATAAGGCTTTGATCTGGCCGAAAATTAATAACATTAAATTAAACTAATAACTTATTGGGCCTAATAATAAAAATAACACATAAAGACATAACTAAATAAAGTCTTAAAAATAATAACTAGAAAAAGCCCAATTCAGCCCAATAGAAGTCTTAAGCTGAAAATGGGTTCCAACACTTAGAATATTTTGGCCTAAGCTAAACTAAGGTGGCTCGGCCTTCATTTGTACTCCAATGCACATGTATGTCTTCAATGTTGGCTCGGGGAGTTGAACCTTGCTCGAGAACAAAGCATGACCCACAAAGTTGAATGAGTCTCTCTGAAGCTTCTTAGCTCTAGCTCGAGTCATTGGTCCTTCTCCAAGTATGATGGGTGTGTCTGGAGCTGTAGAAGATGGTCCCGCATCAAAACTTTCTGAGACTTTTTCGAGCCTAAAGTGACCATATCGGCATCACCCTTCTATGCCCTATCAAAACTACTCTGTTTTCGCTCAAATTTGTCCCAAACATTTTTATATTGTGTATATATGATAATGGGAGCTTTTTAAGCGAAAAGCTTTCCGTGACTTTTTCGAGCCAAAAGTGACCATATCGGCGTCACCCTTCTATGCTCCATCAAAACTAACCTGTTTTCGCTCAAATTTGTCCCAAACATATTTATATTGTCTATAGATGATAATTTGAGCTTTTGGGCGAAAAGCTTTCCGTGATTTTTCGGCCAAAAGTGACCATATCGGCGTCACCCTTCTGTGCCCCATTAAAACTTCTCTGTTTTCACTCAAATTCGTCCAAAACATGTTTAGGGTTCAAGAGCCTGGTTATAAGCGTCTGGCGACAGTACCATAGGGGAAGTCGTCAATTTATTCTCAGACAGAAACTGCAGGGTCTAAAAGAGAGCCTTAAAGGCTGGGATCGAAGGCAATTTGCTAACCTCCGACAGGAGATTGATAAAGACACAACCAGATTGAGAGAGGTACAGCTGGAGTAGCAAGCTGGTCAGCAAAATATAGACTTGCAAAGACAGGTAAAACAGCTACAACAACTGGTTGGCAGCAATTGGCGAAGGCTTACGAGTCTCTCCTCTCAGCAAGCTAAGCTGCATTGGCTTACTCTGTTTTTGCTCATATTTGTCCCAAACATGTTTATATTGTGTATAGATGATAATGGGAGATTTTTGGGGGAAAAGCTTTCCGTGACTTTTTCGAGCCAAAAGTGACCATATCAGCATCACCCTTCTATGCCCAATCAAAACTACTTTGTTTTCACTCAAATTTGTCCCAACACATATTTATATTGTGTATAAATGATAATGGGAGCGTTTGGTCGAAAAGTTTTCCGTTACTTTTTCGAGCCAAAAGTGACCATATCGGCGACACCCTTCTATGCCCCATCAAAACTACTCTATTTTCGCTCAAATTTATCCCAAACATGTTTATATTGTGTATAGATGATAACGGGAGATTTTTGGGCGAAAAGCTTTCCGTGACTTTTTCAAGCCAAAAGTGACCATATCGGCATCACCCTTCTATGCCACATCAAAACTACCCTGTTTTCGAACAAATTTGCCCCAAACATGTTTATATTGTGTATAGATGATAATGGGATCTTTTTGGGCGAAAAGCTTTCCGTGACTTTTTCGAGCCAAAAGTGACAATATCAGCATCACCCTTCTATGCCCAATCAAAAATACTTTGTTTTCACTCAAATTTGTCCCAAACATATTTATATTGTGTATAAATGATAATGGGAGCGTTTGGTCGAAAAGGTTCCCGTTACTTTTTCGAGCCAAAAGTGACCATATCGGCGACACTCTTCTATGCCCCATCAAAACTACTCTATTTTCACTCAAATTTGTCCCAAATATGTTTATATTGTGTATAGATGATAACGGGAGATTTTTGGGCGAAAAGCTTTCCGTGACTTTTTCGAGCCAAAAGTGACCATATCGGCTTCACCCTTCTATGCCCCATCAAAACTACATTGTTTTCACTCAAATTTGTCACAAACATGTTTATATTGTGAATAAATGATAATAGGAGCTTTTGGTCGAAAAGCTTTCCGTTACTTTTTCGAGGCAAAAGTGACCATATAGGCGTCTCCCTTCTATGCCCCATCAAAACTACTCTGTTTTCGCTCAAATTTGTCCCAAACAAGTTTATATTGTGTATAGATGATAATGGGAGCTTTTTGGGCGAAAAGCTTTCCGAGACTTTTTCGAGCCAAAAGTGACCATATCGGCGTCACCCTTCTATGCCCCATCAAAACTTCTCTGTTTTCGCTCAAATTTTTCCCAAACATTTTTATATTGTGTATAGATAATAATGGGAGATTTTTGGGCGAAAAGCTTTCAGTGACTTTTTCGAGCAAAAAAAAGGGCCATATCGTGGTCACCCTTCTATGCCTCATCAAAACTACTCTTTTTTAGCTCAAATTTGTCCAAAACATGTTTATATTGTGTATAGAATATAAATGGGAGTTTTTTGGGCGAAAAGCTTTCCGTTACTTTTTCGAGCCAAAAGTGACCATCTCGGCGTCACCCTTCTATGCCCCATTCAAACTACTCTATTTTCGGTCAAATTTGTTCCAAACATGTTTATATTGGGTATAGAAGATAATGGGAGATTATTGGGCGAAAAGCTTTCTGTGAATTTTTCGAGCCAAAATTGACCATATCGGCGTCACTCTTCTACGCCCCATCAAAACTACTCTGTTTTAGGTCATATTTGTCCCAAACATGTTTATATTGTGTATAGATGACAATGTGAGCTTTTTGGGCGAAAAGCTTTCCGTGACTTTTTTGAGCCAAAAGTGACCTTATCGGCGTCACCCTTCTATGCCCCATCAAAACTACTCTGTTTTCGCTCAAATTTGTCCCAAACATTTTTATATTGTGTATAGATAATAATGGGAGATTTTTGGGAGAAAAGATTTCAGTGACTTTTTCAAGCAAAAAAAAGGGTCATATCGGCGTCACCCTTCTATGCCCCATCAAAACTACTCTTTTCTCGCTCAAATTTGTCCAAAACATGTTTATATTGTGTATAGAATATAAATGGGAGCTTTTTGGGCGAAAAGCTTTCCGTTACTTTTTCGAGCCAAAAGTGATCATATCGGCATCACCCTTCTATACCACATCAAAACTACTCTGTTTTCGCTAAAATTTATCCCAAACATGTTTATATTGTGTATAGATAATAATGGGAGATTTTTGGGCGAAAAGCTTTCAGTGACTTTTTCGAGCAAAAAAAAGGGTTATATCGGCGTCATCCTTCTTTGCCCCATCAAAACTACTCTTTTTTTGTTCAAATTTGTCCAAAACATGTTTATATTGTGTATAGAATATAAATGGGAGGTTTTTGGGAAAAAAACTTTCCGTTACTTTTTCTAGCCAAAAGTGACCATATCGACGTCACCCTTTTATGCCCCATCAAAACTACTCTATTTTCGCTCAAATTTGTCCCAAACATGTTGGGAGATTTTTGGGCGAAAAGCTTTCCGTGACTTTTTCTAGCCAAAAGTGACCATATCGACGTCACCCTTCTATGCCCCATCAAAACTACATTGTTTTCTAGGGGTGGGCACAAATCCCGCAAATCCCGATCCCGTCCCGGTCCCGTCCCGATCCCGTCCCGATCCCGGTGGGATTTAGGACAAAATAGCGAATCCCGTCCCGCAAAAATTATGCGGGACGATCCCGGTGGGATCCCGCAAATCCCGTCCCGTCCCGCATATAATAATAATAATAATTATTATTATTATTTTTATAATAATAATAATATTATAATATTATAGAATAATAATAATATATTATTAGTATTATTATTTTGAGCAAATATTATTTATAACTATAATAATAATTTTCAATTTATAATAATAATAATAATATTATTATTATATAATATTATAATTTAATTTAATAATAATAGTAATTTACAATAAAATTATTATTATTATTATTATTATATTATTATTATATCATATTATATTTTTTTCTTGTAAAGTATAATTATTTTATAATAATAACAATAAAAATAAGTAATATTATTTTATTTTATTTTTAATTATAACGTGGGATTATTTTTATTATTATTTTTATTTATTATTATTATTATTATTATTGTTATTATTATTGTTATTATTATTATTATTATTATTATTATTATTATTATTATTATTATTATTATTATTATTATTATTATTATTATTATTATAAAAACAGATTACAAGAAATTAGTGGGCAACCGAGATACTATCCGGGCACCCACTCCTTTAGCGATAACAAAGCCAAGTCTAGTAAAAATATAACGTGCAGCACGAGCCCTAGCATCCTGAGATACCGAGAATTTATGAATCCGCTTCAGTAATGCAACCGCATCTGTATCCAACTCCCCCAATGAAGAGAATGAGAAGGTAGGAAACCATAACCAGCCGCCGTACACAAATCTCGATACTTGACACACTTAGGTCGAGCAGCATCAACAACAGCACGACCATGCATAAAGTCAGAAATTCCAGACTGAGTCAATGGAGAGGATCCCATCAGATCGACACACACATCCCGCCCATTTAGAGTTACAAGAGGCAAATAGCTAATTAAATACGGTATTTTTCCTAACTATCAATCGATAATTAGACAATATTGGTAAATCTCGTCTCAATTCCTTTCCGTCCTGATCTAGTAAGATAATGTAGCCAAATATGTTGAACATTATAATTAATTATACAATCATTGTATGAATTAATAATAGTATTATAATATTAATATTATTATTATTATTATTATTGAATAATATAGTTGAGAATAATACCGTATTCAACATATTATACTAAATAATGAATTATGAAAGCATTTTTCACTTTGCAAATTTATATAATATTTTATTATTTTTCTATGCGGGACAAGGCCCGTCCCGTCCCGATCCCGTCCCGTCCAGACACCATCCCGTCCCGATCCCGTCCCGAAAAAAAAATGTCAATCCCGTTCCGATCCCGTCCCGAAAAAATTTCGCGGGACGAGTCCCGTCCCAGCCCAATCCCGTCCCGTCCCGTCCCGTGCCCACCCCTATTGTTTTCACTCAAATTTGTCACAAACATGTTTATATTGTGTATAAATGATAATAGGAGCTTTTGGTCGAAAAGCTTTCCGTTACTTTTTCGAGGCAAAAGTGACCATATCGGCGTCTCCCTTCTATGCCCCATCAAAACTACTCTATTTTCGCTCAAATTTGTCCCAAACATGTTTATATTGTGTATAGATGATAATGTGAGCTTTTTGGGCGAAAAGTTTTCTGAGACTTTTTCGAGCCAAAAGTGACCATATCGGCGTCACCCTTCTATGCCCCATCAAAACTTCTCTGTTTTCGCTCAAAATTTTCCCAAACATTTTTATATTGTGTATAGATAATAATGGGAGATTTTTGATCGAAAAACTTTCAATGATTTTTCGAGCAAAAAAAAGGGCCATATCGGAGTCACCCTTCTATCCCCCATCAAAACTACTCTTTTTTTCGCTCAAATTTGTCCAAAACATGTTTATAATGTGTATAGAATATAAATGGGAGCTTTTTGGGCGAAAAGCCTTCCGTTACTTTTTCGAGCCAAAAGTGACCATATCGGCGTCACCATTCTATGCCCCATCAAAACTACTCTGTTTTCGCTAAAATTTATCCCAAACATGTTTATATTGTGTATAGATAATAATGGGAGATTTTTGGGCGAAAAGCTTTCAGTGGCTTTTTCGAGCAAAAAAAAGGGTTATATCGGCGTCACCCTTCTTTGCCCCATCAAAACTACTCTTTTTTTGTTCAAATTTGTCCAAAACATGTTTATATTGTGTATAGAATATAAATGGGAGGTTTTTGGGAAAAAAACTTTCCGTTACTTTTTCTAGCCAAAAGTGACCATATCGACGTCACCCTTCTATGCCCCATCAAAACTACTCTATTTTCGATCAAATTTGTCCCAAACATATTGGGAGATTTTTGGGCGAAAAGCTTTCCGTGACTTTTTCTAGCCAAAAGTGACCATATCGGCGTCACCCTTCTATGCCCCATCAAAACTACATTGTTTTCTAGGGGTGGGCATAAATCCCGCAAATCCCGATCCCGTCCCGGTCCCGTCCCGATCCCGTCCCGATCCCGGTGGGATTTAGGACAAAATAGCGAATCCCGTCCCGATCCCGTCCCGCAAAAATTATGCGGGACGAAACGCGGGACGATCCCGGTGGGATCCCGCAAATCCCGTCCCGTCCCGCATATAATAATAATTATTATTATTATTATTATTATTTTTATAATAATAATAATATTATAATATTATAGAATAATAATAATATATTATTAGTATTATTATTTTGAGCAAATATTATTTATAACTATAATAATAATTTTCAATTTATAATAATAATAATAATATTATTATTATATAATATTATAATTTAATTTAATAATAATAGTAATTTATAATAAAATTATTATTATTATTATTATTATATTATTATTATATCATATTATATTTTTTTCTTGTAAAGTATAATTATTTTATAATAATAACAATAAAAATAAGTAATATTATTTTATTTTATTTTTAATTATAACGTGGGATTATTTTTATTATTATTTTTATTTATTATTATTATTATTATTATTGTTATTATTATTATTATTATTATTATTATTATTATTATTATTATTATTATTATTATAAAAACAGATTACAAGAAATTAGTGGGCAACCGAGATACTATCCGGGCACCCACTCCTTTAGCGATAACAAAGCCAAGTCTAGTAAAAATATAACGTGCAGCACGAGCCCTAGCATCCTGAGATACCGAGAATTTATGAATCCGCTTCAGCAATGCAACCGCATCTGTATCCAACTCCCCCAATGAAGAGAATGAGAAGGTAGGAAACCATAACCAGCCGCCGTACACAAATCTCGATACTTGACACACTTAGGTCGAGCAGCATCAACAACAGCACGACCATGCATAAAGTCAGAAATTCCAGACTGAGTCAATGGAGAGGATCCCATCAGATCGACACACACATCCCGCCCATTTAGAGTTACAAGAGGCAAATAGCTAATTAAATACAGTATTTTTCCTAACTATCAATCGATAATTAGACAATATTGGTAAATCTCGTCTCAATTCCTTTCCGTCCTGATCTAGTAAGATAATGTAGCCAAATATGTTGAACATTATAATTAATTATACAATCATTGTATGAATTAATAATAGTATTATAATATTAATATTAATATTAATATTATTATTATTGAATAATATAGTTGAGAATAATACCGTATTCAACATATTATACTAAATAATGAATTATGAAAACATTTTTCACTTTGCAAATTTATATAATATTTTATTATTTTTCTATGCGGGACAAGGCCCGTCCCGTCCCGATCCCGTCCCGTCCAGACACCATCCCGTCCCGATCCCGTCCCGAAAAAAAAATGTCAATCCCGTTCCGATCCCGTCCCGAAAAAATTTCGCGGGACGAGTCCCGTCCCAGCCCAATCCCGTCCCGTCCCGTCCCGTGCCCACCCCTATTGTTTTCACTCAAATTTGTCACAAACATGTTTATATTGTGTATAAATGATAATAGGAGCTTTTGGTCGAAAAGCTTTCCGTTACTTTTTCGAGGCAAAAGTGACCATATCGGCGTCTCCCTTCTATGCCCCATCAAAACTACTCTATTTTCGCTCAAATTTGTCCCAAACATGTTTATATTGTGTATAGATAATAATGGGAGCTTTTTGGGCGAAAAGCTTTCTGAGACTTTTTCGAGCCAAAAGTGACCATATCGGCGTCACCCTTCTATGCCCCATCAAAACTTCTCTGTTTTCGCTCAAATTTTTCCCAAACATTTTAATATTGTGTATAGATAATAATGGGAGATTTTTGATCGAAAAGCTTTCAATGACTTTTTCGAGCAAAAAAAGGGGCCATATCGGAGTCACCCTTCTATCCCCCATCAAAACTACTCTTTTTTTCGCTCAAATTTGTCCAAAACATGTTTATAATGTGTATAGAATATAAATGGGAGCTTTTTGGGCGAAAAGCCTTCCGTTACTTTTTCGAGCCAAAAGTGACCATATCGGCGTCACCATTCTATGCCCCATCAAAACTACTATAGTTTTGCTCAAATTTGGCCCAAATATTTTATATTGTGTTATAGATGATAATGTTAGATTTTTGGGCGAAAAGCTTTCTGTGAATTTTTCGATCCAAAATTGACCATATCGGCATCACTCTTCTATCCCCCATCAAAACTACTCTTTTTTTCGCTCAAATTTGTCCCAAACATGTTTATATTGTGTATAGATAATAATGTGAGCTTTTTGGGCGAAAAGCTTTCCTTGACTTTTTCAAGCCAAAAGTGACCATATCGGCGTCACCCTTCTATGCCCTATCAAAACTACTCTATTTTCGCTCAAATTTGTCCCAAATATTTTTATATTGTGTATAGATAATAATGGAAGATTTTTGGGCGAAAAGCTTTCAGTGACTTTTTGAAGCAAAAAAAAGGGCCATATCGGCGTCACCCTTCTATGCCCATCAAAACTACTCTTTTCTCGCTCAAATTTGTCCAAAACATGTTTATATTGTGTATAGAATATAAATGGGAGCTTTTTGGGCGAAAAGCTTTCCGTTACTTTTTCGAGCCAAAAGTGACCATCTCGGCATCACCCTTCTATACCACATCAAAACTACTCTGTTTTGGCTAAAATTTGTCCCAAGCATGTTTATATTGTGTATAGATGATAATGGGAGCTTTTTGGGCGAAAAGCTTTCCGTGATTTTTCGTGCCAAAAGTGACCATATCGGCGTCACCCTTCTATGCCCCATCAAAACTACTCTGCTTTCGCTCAAATTTGTCCCAAATATTTTTATATTGTGTATAGATAATAATGGGAGATTTTTGGGCGAAAAGCTTTCAGTGACTTTTTCGAGCAAAAAAAAGGGCCTTATCGGCGTCACCCTTCTTTGCCCCATCAAAACTACTCTTTTTTCGCTCAAATTTGTCCAAAACATGTTTATATTGTGTATAGAATATAAATGGGAGCTTTTTGGGCGAAAAGCTTTCCGTGACTTTTTCGAGCAAAAAGTGACCATATCGACGTCACCCTTCTATGGCCCATCAAAACTACTCTATTTTCGCTCAAATTTGTCCCAAACATGTTTATATTGTGTATAGATAATAATGGGAGATTTTTGGGCGAAAAGCTTTCCGTGACTTTTTCGAGCCAAAAGTGACCATATCGGCGTCACCCTTCTATGCTCCATCAAAACTACTATGTTTTCGCTCATATTTATCCCAAACATGTTTATATTTATCCCAAACATGGATGGCTCGAAATAGGAAGGTTTTTTGTAAAGAATTATTTAATGCTAATGCTTATATTATCCAAATTATAGAAGGCTGTAAGTCCCGCTTATCTTTGTTGTGTAAATGCTCTACGCATGGGGATAAGCGTTGGCGTACAGTACTCTTGGGCACATAGGTTATGGTGATAGAGGTTTGGGTGCTAGAGGTCTTCGGTTTGTCCGTCATAGGGGTTTAGTCGGGGCAGCTATGGAGTTAGGTGGGTATACTTTTTGGGTTTGTATTGGCGGTTTTTTGGCGACTATAGTTAGTTAGGATAGTGGATTTTACACTATCTTTTTATGAGGCCCTCAGTATGGCCTCATCTTTTGTAAATCTGGGTTATCCCACTTCATCTATATATTTACCGATTCAGATGATAATGAGAGCTTTTTGGGAGAAAAAGCTTTTCGTGATTTTTCGTGCCAAAAGTGACCATATCGGCGTCACCCATCTATGCCCCATCAAAACTGCTCTGTTTTCGCTCAAATTTGTCCCAAATATTTTTATATTGTGTATATCAATAATGGGAGATTTTTGGGCGAAAAGCTTTTATGACTTTTTCGAGCAAAAAAAAGGGCCATATCGGCGTAACCCTTCTATGCCCAATCAAAACTACTCTTTTTTCGCTCAAATTTGTCCAAAACATGTTTATATTGTGTATAGAATATAAATGGGAGCTTTTTGGGCGAAAGCTTTCCGTTACTTTTTCGAGCCAAAAGTGACCATATCGTCGTCACCCTTCTATGCCCCATCAAAACTACTCTATTTTCGCTCAAATTTGTCCCAAACATGTTTATATTGTGTATAGATGATAATGGGAGCTTTTTGGGAGAAAAGCTTTTCGTGATTTTTCGTGCCAAAAGTGACCATATCGGCATCGCCCTTCTATGCCCCGTCAAAACTACTCTATTTTCGCTCATATTTGTCCCAAACATGTTTATATTGTGTATAGATGATAATGGGAGCTATACCACTGAGCCAAACATGTTCATGTTCAGGTTTCTGAAGGTTGAGGACAGGGATTGGGTTCTGGCGCATGGTCCATGGCACTTTGCAGGCACCAGGCCGATTCTATTGAAGATCTGGCAACCAGGGATGACAGTTAGCTGGGAAACTTTTGAACGAGTTCCTCTATGGGTATGCCCGCCGAATTTAGATCCCAGTTACTTCAATGCTCACGTACTAGGCAAAATTGGAAGTGCTATTGGCCGACCGATCTGTATGGATGAATGTACAGAGGAATGCGTTAAGGTCTCTTATGCCCGGATGCTGATTGAGGTATCAGCAGGAGAAGCACTATGCAGAGAAATTGAATTAGAGGATGAATGGGGAAAGGCGAAATTGCAAAAGGTCGTGTTCGAATGGACACCTCCAATATGTCAATACTGTACGAGTTTTGGTCATTCAACAGAGAGATGCAGAAATCACAGGTTTCGGCCGAAAACTAAAGCCATAGAGGATAACAAGCATAACAGGTTTGTTTGGAAACAGGTAGATAAATCAAAGGAGACAGAAGGAGAACAGAGAACACAATGCAACAATCTGAACATGGTTGTTGAGACAGTACCAGTTATTCAGCAATCGATAGGTATGACTGAGGATAGGGAGGGCACTGTTAGTAAGAAACAGACAGATACGCCAGAAAGTGGAGAGAGCACTCCTCGAATCGATGAAATTGTGCAGAGGAAAGTCTTAGAACCCAATGGGGAGGATGGATGGTCAAAAGTATCAGCAAAACAATCAGCTAAGAGGGGTAATCAGGATCAGAAACGAGGTACTCAGTTTCAGATAGACCTGGCAAATCGGTTTATGGAGGAAGGGTTTGAAAAAAACCAGGGAAAGAGAGATTTCCAACAAGCTCAAGAGCAAAGTTCAGCAAGTAATGACATTACAGGTAGTAGCAACCTGAATGGAGGTGCCTCATGAATAGCCTAAAGATTGGGGCGTGGAATGTCAGAGGATTTAACGACTCTGGGAAACATACTATGTTAAATAAATTTATACATAGCAATTCTATCAGTATAGTAGCGATTTTGGAAACAAAAATGACTATAAAAGGGGAAAAAGAGGTACTTAAGAGCATGCCTAAAGATTGGAAGAATGTTATTAATAGAGGTAATCTTGACAAAGCGAGAATGTGGATTTGGTGGGATCCATGGGCTGTAAATGTAAGTATTCTTGCTATGGAGGACCAGTTTGTACACTGCCAGATTGCCAGTTTAGATGGGAAATATCAGTTCATGACAAGCTTTGTATATGCTCAGAATGAAAAACCTCAAAGAAGACGATGCTGGGAAGCGCTAAGACAGATCAATGGGGGGAATAATGTGCCATGGCTTGTGATAGGAGACTTTAACTGTATACTAGAAATGAGTGACAGATGGCCACAGGTTGACATGCCTACTGATGACTTCTCTGAAATGCGAAATCTGATGGAGACATGTGATATTGATGATCTTGAGTATACAGGATGCCGTCTCACGTGGAACAACAACCAGATTGGCTCTAGTAGAGTGGAGAGAAAAATTTATAGGGCCCTCGTTAATGAGAAGTGGAGAGATATAATGCCATTTACGAAAGCTGCTTTCGGCCCTCCGCTACTGTCTGACCATTCGTCAATCGTGGTAACGATTAGGGAAGCTGAGAGAAGCAAGGGGTACCCATTCCGATTTAAAAATTTCTGGTGTGATGAACCAGACTTCAAAGCAATGGTGTCATAACTATGGAAGCAGTATCACAGAGGTAGCCGACAGTTCATCCTGAAACAGAAATTGCAAGGTCTGAAAGAAAATCTGAAAGGATGGGATAGACGAAATTTTGCTGAGCTCAGGCAAGAGATAGACAGGGACACAAAGATGCTTAGGGATGTGCAACTGGAATACCAATCACAGCGATTTCAAGATGATCTGCAGCAGAGAGTAAAACAGTTGCAAGCAAAGATCGGAAAGAACATGCGAAAACTCACAAGTCTCTCTTCCCAACAAGCCAAGCTACATTGGCTCACTCAGGGGGAGGAAACATCGAGCATCTTTTTTCGACAGATGAAAGTCAGGAGGGGTATGAATTCAATAATGTATATGACAGATGGCAATGGGCAAAGAATTGATGAGCCAGAAGCACTTGTGCAGCATATTGTTCAATTTTACAAGGACCTATTGGGTTCACCATCAGCAGTGGAGGAGGGGTACATCTTCCCAGTGGGCTGCAAGCTTCGAGTGGAGGAAGTTATCAATCTGGGAGACGATCCTGCAGTTAGTGAAATCAGACAAGCTGTATGGAGTATAGGGGAGAATAAATCGCCGGGTCCGGATGGTTTTGGAAGTGCTTTCTTCAAGAAATCGTGGGACATCATCAAAACTGACATGAGAAAGGCAGTTCACGAGTTCTTTAGGACTGGCAAGATGCTATGGCAATACAATCACACATTCATATCCCTTATACCGAAGGTGGACAACCCGACGATGGTGAAAGATTTACGTCCTATATCCTGCTGCAATACGGTATTAAAGGTGATAACAAAAATCCTTGCTGAGAGGGTTAGGGGAGTGCTTGATGGTCTTATATCAGATTCACAAGGAGCATTTGTTCCGGGCCGAGCCATCAACCACAACATAGCTGTGGCAACTGAGGTACTGCGAGGCTATGGCACAAAGGGGGTGTCGCCCAGATGTGCATTGAAAGTCGATTTACACAAGGCTTATGACACCTTAAGCTGGGCATTTATAGAGAAGGTGCTGCACTACTTCAACTTCCCTCCGAAACTCGTGAGATTAGTTATGGGATGCATAACTACAGCGAGCTTCTCTGTCCTTATCAATGGAATTCCAGAGGATTTTTTCTATAGCAAACGGGGCCTGCGACAAGGAGACCCGATATCCCCGTACATTTTTGTATTGTGTATGGAGATTTTCGGGAGAATGCTTCGAGACATGGCTAACAGCCCAGGCTTTCATCATCACCCTAAGTGCAAGGAGCTTGACCTAGTGCACTTAGCATTTGCCGACGACTTATTGATATTTTGTAGAGGTGATGAAGGTTCAGTGACTAAGGTTAGGGACTGCATAGCAGCGTTTGCGGCAGTATCTGGGCTAAAACCCAACTGTAACAAATCAGAAGTATATTTGGCGGGTTTGACAGCAGACAAAGCGCAACAGCTGGTGGATTTGTTGGGCTTTCAGAGGGGGTCACTCCCTGTTCGATACCTCGGATGCCCATTACATGACAAGCGATTAAAAATTGCAGAATATGACCCGCTGATCTCGAAGATAGAAAGACAAATTAATTGTTGGGCGGCAAGGAACTTGTCATACGCAGGTCGACTGCAATTAATCAATGCAGTAGTGATGGGGGTAATGGGATTCTGGAGTCAGATCTTTCTCCTTCCTGCTGGAGTGATAGACAGAATAGAAGCCATGTGCAAAAGATTCTTGTGGAATGGGAATTTGGAAGGAAGAAGGTACCTAGTCGATTGGAACATTGTAACACTCCCTAGGGAGGAAGGCGGGCTAGGTATAAAGGAAATATTAGCTTGGAATAAATCGATTTTTGTTCGACTAGCAGCGGATGTGGTTCAGCAACGTGAATGCGTCTGGACAAGATGGGTGAATGAGAATCTCCTCAAAGGGAGTGAAATTCAGAATGCTCAGCGGACAGCTAGGGACTCATGGACATGGAAAAATGTCTTAGGAGTCTTCCATAAATTTGTAACAGCCTTTGAAAGCCAAGCGGCGGAGATGGGCATGGACTGTACAACAATGGAAGTCCTGGAACAAAATGACAAAGGTCTGTCAAGAATAGCATATGATGTTCTCCGTGGGAAGGGACAATCGAGAGCCTGGGGAGAGATGCTTTGGGTAGGAATGCAGTCCAAAAAATGGAGCTTCTTTACATGGCTCGCGATGCTAGATCGACTGCATACGAGGGTAAGGCTGTTTAAGTGGAATGCGGTTCAATCGCAGGAGTGCATTTTCTGCGACATGGGGGTCGAAAATTGTAACCATCTATGGTTTGAATGTCCATATACTCGAAGAGTAGCGGAGACTGTTTTCACGAGGCTGGGAGTTTTGGCAAGAAGGGGCGATATCAGCGATTGGCTTGGCTGGTTTGCAGCACAACGAAACCGGAAGTCTTATAGAGTCCAAGCTCAACTCATGATTTTGAATTGCTTAATTTACCATATTTAGAGAGTTAGGAATATGGCGATAATGGAGGGGAATTTTTTGAGTGTTGAGGCATGTGCTGCCTGGGTTGTACAGGAGAGTTTAGATAGATTGAGAGTGAAGGGGAAACCGGAAGTCTTATAGAGTCCAAGCTCAACTCATGATTCCTTTGTTTCGAATCACTTACATTTTGTATTTTTGGGAGCCTCCACCCGGTTGCTCCTCTCCTTTGGGAGATTTATATATATTTACCAGTTCAGATGATAATGGGAGCTTTTTGGGCGAAAAGCTTTCCGTGACTTTTTCGAGGCAAAAGTGACCATATCGGCATCACCCTTCTATGCCCCATCAAAACTACTCTGTTTTCGCTCAAATTTGTCCCAAACATTTTTATATTGTGTATAGATAATAATGGGAGATTTTTGGGCGAAAAGCTTTCCGTTACTTTTTCGAGCAAAAAAAAAGGGCTATATCGGCGTCACCCTTCTATGCCCCATCAAAACTACTTTTTTTTCGCTCAAATTTGTCCAAAACATGTTTATATTGTGTATAGAAAATAAATAGGAGCATTTTGGGCGAAACTTTTTCCGTGACTTTTTCGAGCCAAAAGTGACCATCTCGGCATCACCCTTCTATGACCCATCAAAACTACTCTGTTTTCGCTCAAATTTGTCCCAAACATTTTTATATTGTGTATAGATAATAATGGGAGATTTTTGGGCGAAAAGCTTTCCGTTACTTTTTCGAGCAAAAAAAAGGGCTATATCGGCGTCACCCTTCTATGCCCCATCAAAACTACTCTTTTTTCGCTCAAATTTGTCCAAAACATGTTTATATTGTGTATAGAATATAAATAGGAGCTTTTTGGGCGAAAAGTTTTCCGTGACTTTTTCGATCCAGAAGTGACCATCTCGGTATCACCCTTCTATGCCCCATCAAAACTACTCTGTTTTCGCTCAAATTTGTCCTAAACATTTTTATATTTTGTATAGATAATAATGGGCGATTTTTGGGCAAAAAGCTTTACGTTACTTTTTCGAGCAAAAAAAAGGGCCATATCGGCGTCACCCTTCTATACCCCATCAAAACTACTCTTTTTTCGCTCAAATTTGTTCAAAACATGTTTATATTATGTATAGAATATAAATAGGAGCTTTTTGGGCGAAAAGTTTGCGGTTACTTTTTCGAGCCAAAAGTGACCATATCGGCGTCACCCTTCTATGCCCCATCAAAACTACTCTATTTTAGCTCAAATTTGTCCTAAACATGTTTATATTGTGTATAGATGATAATGGGAGATTTTTGGGCGAAAAGATTTCCGTGAGTTTTTGAGCCAAAAGTGACCATATCGGCATCACCCTTCTATGCCCCATCAAAACTACTCTGTTTTCGCTCAAATTTGTCCCAAAAATGTTTATATTGTGTATAGATGATAATGGGAGCTTTTTGGGAGAAAAGCTTTCCGTAATTTTTCGTGCCAAAAGTGACCATTTCGGCGTCACCCTTCTATGCCCCATCAAAACTACTCTGTTTTCGCTAAAACTTGTCCCAAGCATGTTTATATTGTGTATTGATGATAATGGGAGCTTTTTGGGCGAAAAGCTTTCCGTGACTTTTTCGAGCCAAAAGTGACCATAGCAGCATCACCCTTCTATGCCCAATCAAAACTACTTTGTTTTCACTCAAATTTGTCCCAAACATATTTATATTGTGTATAAATGATAATGGGAGCGTTTGGTCGAAAAGGTTTCCGTTACTTTTTCGAGTCAAAAGTGACCATATCGGCGACACCCTTCTATGCCCCATCAAAACTACTCTATTTTCGCTCAAATTTTCCCAAACATGTTTATATTGTGTATAGATGATAACGGGAGATTTTTGGGCGAAAAGCTTTCCGTGACTTTTTCGAGCCAAAAGTGACCATATCGGCTTCACCCTTCTATGCCACATCAAAACTACTCTGTTTTCGCTCAAATTTGTCCCAAACATGTTTATATTGTGTATAGATGATAATGGGAGCTTTTTGGGCGAAAAGCATTCCGTGACTTTTTCGAGCCAAAAGTGAGCATATCGGCGTCACCCTTCTATGCGCCATCAAAACTACTCTATTTTCGCTCAAATTTGTCCCAAACATTTTTACTTTGTGTATAGATAATAATGGGAGATTTTTGGGCGAAAATCTTTCAGTGACTTTTTCGAGCAAAAAAAAGGGCCATATCGGCGTCACCCTTCTATTACCAATCAAAACTACTCTTTTATTCTCTCAAATTTGTCCAAAATATGTTTATATTGTGTATAGAATATAAATGGGAGCTTTTTGGGCGAAAAGCTTTCCCTTATTTTTTCGAGCCAAAAGTGACCATATCGGCGTCACCCTTCTATGCCCCATCAAAACTACTCTATTTTCTCTCAAATTTGTCTCAAACATGTTTATATTGGGTATAGATGATAATGAGAGATTTTTGGGCGAAAAGCTTTCCGTGACATTTTCGAGCCAAAAGTGAGCATATCGGCGTCATCCTTCTATGCGCCGTCAAAACTACTCTATTTTCGCTCAAATTTGTCCCAAACATTTTTATATTGTGTATAGATAATAATGGGAGATTTTTGGGCGAAAAGCTTTCAGTGACTTTTTCGAGCAAAAAAAAGGGCAATATCGGCGTCACCCTTCTATTACCCATCAAAACTACTCTTTTTTCGCTCAAATTTTTCCAAAACATGTTTATATTGTGTATAAAATATAAATGGAAACTTTTTGGGCGAAAACCTTTCCGTTACTTTTTCGAGCCAAAAGTGACCATATCGGCATCACCCTTCTATGCCACATCAAAACTACCCCTTTTTTCGAACGAATTTGTCCCCAAACATGTTTATATTGTGTATAGATGATAATGGGAGCTTTTTGGGCGAAAGGCTTTCCGTGACTTTTTCGAGCCAAAAGTGACCATATCAGCATCACCTTTCTATGCCCAATCAAAACTACTTTGTTTTCACTCACATTTGTCCCAAACATATTTATATTGTGTATAAATGATAATGGGAGCGTTTGGTCGAAAAGGTTCCCGTTACTTTTTCGAGCCAAAAGTGACCATATCGGCGACACCCTTCTATGCCCCATCAAAACTACTCTATTTTCGCTCAAATTTGTCCCAAACATGTTTATATTGTGTATAGATGATAACGGGAGATTTTTGGGCGAAAAGCTTTCCGCGACTTTTTCGAGCCAAAAGTAACCATATCGGCTTCACCCTTCTATGCCACATCAAAACTAGTCTGTTTTCGCTCAAATTTGTCCCAAACATGTTTATATGTGTATAGATGATAATGGGAGCTTTTTGGGCGAAAAGCTTTCCGTGACGTTTTCGAGCCAAAAGTGAGCATATCGGCGTCACCCGTCTATGCGCCATCAAAACTACTCTATTTTCGCTCAAATTTGTCCCAAACATTTTTATATTGTGTATAGATAATAATGGGTGATTTTTGGGCGAAAATCTTTCAGTTACTTTATCGAGCAAAAAAAAGGGC
This sequence comes from Persicaria maculosa, assembly GCA_963922045.1. Classification (NCBI taxonomy): domain Eukaryota; kingdom Viridiplantae; phylum Streptophyta; class Magnoliopsida; order Caryophyllales; family Polygonaceae; genus Persicaria; species Persicaria maculosa. Next base: position 35,332,295 of record OY998255.1, read on the forward strand.
CATATCGGCGTCACCCTTCTATTACCCATCAAAACTACTCTATTTTCGCTCAAGTTTGTCCCAAACATGTTTATATTCTGTATATATGATAATTGGAGATTTTTAGGCGAAAAACTTTCTGTGACTTTTTCGAGCCAAAAGTGACCATATTGGCATCACCCTTCTATGCCCCATCAAAACTACTCAGTTTTCACTTATATTTTTACCCAACATCTTTATATTGTGTATAGATGATAATGGGAGATTTTTGGGCGAAAAGCTTTCCGTGACTTTTTTGAGCCAAAAGTGACCATATCGACATCACCCTTCTATACCCCATCAAAACAACATTGTTTTCACTCAAATTTGTCACAAACATGTTTATATTGTGTATAAATGATAATAGGAGCTTTTGGTCGAAAAGCTTTCCGTTACTTTTTGGAGGCAAAAGTGACCATATCGGCGTCTCCCTTCTATACCCCATCAAAACTACTCTATTTTCGCTCAAATTTGTCCCAAACATGTTTATATTGTGTATAGATGATAATGGGAGCTTTTTGGGCGAAAAGCTTTCCGAGACTTTTTCGAGCCAAAAGTGGTCGCCATATCGGCGTCACCCTTCTATGCCCCATTCAAACTACTCTATTTTCGGTCAAATTTGTCCCAAACATGTTTATATTGCGTATAGAAGATAATGGGAGATTTTTGGGCGAAAAGCTTTCCATGAATTTTTCGAGCCAAAATTGACCATATCGGCGTCACTCTTCTACGCCCCATCAAAACTACTCTGTTTTAGGTCATATTTGTCCCAAACATGTTTATATTGTGTATAGATGACAATGTGAGCTTTTTGGGCGAAAAGCTTTCCGTGACTTTTTTGAGCCAAAAGTGACCATATCGGCGTCACCCTTCTATGCCCCATCAAAACTACTCTGTTTTCACTCAAATTTGTCCCAAACATTTTTATATTGTGTATAGATAATAATGGGAGATTTTTGGGCGAAAAGCTTTCAGTGACTTTTTCAAGCAAAAAAAAGGGTCATATCGGCGTCACCCTTCTATGCCCCATCAAAACTACTCTTTTCTCACTCAAATTTGTCCAAAACAAGTTTATATTGTGTATAGAATATAAATGGGAGCTTTTTGGGCGAAAAGCTTTCCGTTACTTTTTCGAGCCAAATGTGACCATCTCGGCATCACCCTTCTATACCACATCAAAACTACTCTGTTTTCGCTAAAATTTATCCCAAACATGTTTATATTGTGTATAGATGATCACGGGAGCTTACCAATTCAGATTATAATGAGAGCTTTTTGGGCGAAAAGCTTTCCGTGACTTTTTCGTGCCAAAAGTGACCATATCGGCGTCACCCATCTATGCCCCATCAAAACTACTCTGTTTTCGCTCATATTTGTCCCAAACATGTTTATATTGTGTATAGATAATAATGGAAGATTTTTGGGCGAAAAGCTTTCAATGACTTTTTCAAGTAAAAAAAAGGGCCATATCGGCGTCACCCTTCTTTGCCCCATCAAAACAACTCTTTTTTTGTTCAAATTTGTCCAAAACATGTTTATATTGTGTATAGAATATAAATGGGAGGTTTTTGGGGAAAAAACTTTCCGTTACTTTTTCTAGCCAAAAGTGACCATATCGACGTCACCCTTCTATGCCCCATCAAAACTACTCTATTTTCGCTCAAATTTGTCCCAAACATGTTTATATTGTGTATAGATGATAATGGGAGATTAGGTTTTGGGATAGTGAGAGAAAGTTTAGAGAGAGAAACTCTCTTTAGGGTGGTGGAGTTTCTCCCCTCTTTTCTTTTCTTTCTCTCCTTGTCTTCAATTCCTCCACCCACCCTATTTTAATTGTTGGTTTGCTGTAAAGCATTTATTTTTAGGTGGGTGTATTTATTAAATCCTCATTAAATGTTTGATTTTAGTGGTAAATCAAGGATTTGGTGAAGATTTTTTTCGGATCTGGGCGGTTCCTTTCAACGTTCTCAACCCGTTGGCCTTTGATCTGGGTGTCGGGTCTGGTGCTCGCTATGTGGCTTTGGCGGCGCTCAGATCTGGCTGTTCTCGGCCTGAGTTTGGTTGGTGTGGTGCCACCTTGCCGGTTTCGGCTCGGATCTGTGTCGTGAGCCGATTCAGCTTCTCCTTCGCGTTGCTGTGTAGCGCTCGCACCAAATCTGAGAGTTGGAGGGGCCGCTGCTTGGGTGTGTCGGGTTCGTGTTCCTGGGCTCGGTTCCGTCTGGTGTGCCGTGGGTGCTCGTCGCGTCTGGATCTGGCGCCGCCTGATAGCTGAGGGCTGGTGGCGTTGCAGGTCGGCGGTGGTCTTCTCTTGCGTCGCCGGGAACAGATCTGCTCAGATCTAGCCTGACTCAGACTTTCCTTGCGTGTCGGTCTCGACTTGTGGAGTGGTGTGTGGGTCTGGCGGGTGCTCAGTCGCTGTGGTGCGATGTGAGTTAGTTGTATGGATGGTCTCGTCCGGCCTGTGCGCCTCTCCTATGTTCGTCTCCTCCGGCGTTTGTGTGTTCTAAGGATTTCTGTCCGCCGCCTCCGCCAATTTCGGGGTACCCCTGGTCTCCGGTATCTCCCACTCTCTCTAGCCTCTATCTATTTCATTTGTGCTGAACTCTGGTTGTGGTGGGGTGGGTGATGGTGGTTTGACTGGTGGTGGTGTCCGTGTTTGGTGGTGGCGAGCCAGGCGAGTTGTTGTCGTCCCTGGGTAGTTGTGTTTGGCGGCGAGTGGTGCTGGACTTGTTGGACTGTTGGGGTTCCGTGTGGGCGGTGGTGGCATGCTTGTCTCTGATCTTGTCTCCGGTGAGCAAAATATTGTCCGGGCTGAACTCATCTCCCCGGGGTTTGGTCGGAGCTGCTGTGTCGCTGCGTTCCTGCTTCGCTGGCGTTGGGAGTGGCGTGACGTCATTGGTGTGGGCGCTTGGAGTTGCAGGTTTGACTAGGGTTGACTGCAGTGGAACCCTGGAAGAGCTTTGTGTGGTGGTAATTTTTTTGCGGATTAAAATATGTGGGGTTAGGTAGTGACCGATTAGTGTGGTACTTGTAGTGAGTCTGACTTTTGTGAGATGAAATTTGTGGTAGGATGTTGTGGATGTATTATCTTTTACGGTAAGACCCCTTGTATGGTCTTGCCTTCTTTGTGTTACTCTTGGCTTTACGCCACCGATCTATATATTTACCAGTTCAGATGATAATGGGAGATTTTTGGGCGAAAAGCTTTCCGTGACTTTTTCAAGCCAAAAGTGACCATATCGGCGTCACCCTTCTATGCCCCATCAAAACTACTCTGTTTTCCCTCAAATTTGTCCCAAAAAATTTTATATTGTGTATAGATAATAATGGGAGATTTTTGATCGAAATGCTTTCAATGACTTTTTCGAGCAAAAAAAAGGGCCATATCGGAGTCACCCTTCTATCCCCCATCAAAACTACTCTTTTTTTCGCTCAAATTTGTCCAAAACATGTTTATAATGTGTATAGAATATAAATGGGAGCTTTTTGGGCGAAAAGCCTTCCGTTACTTTTTCGAGCCAAAAGTGACCATATCGGCGTCACCATTCTACGCCCCATCAAAACTACTATATTTTCGCTCAAATTTGTCCCAAACATTTTATATTGTGTTATAGATGATAATGTTAGATTTTGGGGCGAAAAGCTTTCCGTTAATTTTTCGAGCCAAAATTGACCATATCGGCGTCAGTCTTCTACGCCGAATCAAAACTTCTCTGTTTTAGGTCATATTTGTCCCAAACATGTTTATAGTGTGTATAGATAATAATGTGAGCTTTTTGGGCGAAAAGCTTTCCGTGACTTTTTCGAGCCAAAAGTGACCATATCGGCGTCACCCTTCTATGCCCTATCAAAACTACTCTATTTTCGCTCAAATTTGTCCCAAACATTTTTATATTGTGTATAGATAATAATGGAAGATTTTTGGGCGAAAAGCTTTCAGTGACATTTTCAAGCAAAAAAAAGGGCCATATCGGCGTACCCTTCTATGCCCCATCAAAACTACTCTTTTCTCGCTCAAATTTGTCCAAAACATGTTTATATTGTGTATAGAATATAAATGGGAGCTTTTTGGGCGAAAAGCTTTCCGTTACTTTTTCGAGCCAAAAGTGACCATCTCGGCATAACCCTTCTATGCCCCATCAAAACTACTCTGCTTTCGCTCAAATTTGTCCCAAATATTTTTATATTGTGTATAGATAATAATGGGAGATTTTTGGGCGAAAAGTTTTCCATTACATTTTCGAGCAAAAAAAAGGGCTATATCGGCGTCACCCTTCTATGCCCCATCAAAACTACTCTTTTTTCGCTCAAATATGTCCAAAACATGTTCATATTGTGTATAGAATATAAATAGGAGCTTTTTGGGCGAAAAGTTTTCCGTGACTTTTTCGAGCCAAAAGTGACCATCTCGGCATCACCCTTCTATGACCCATCAAAACTACTCTGTTTTCGCTCAAATTTGTCCCAAACATTTTTATATTGTGTATAGTTAATAATGGGAGATTTTTGGGCGAAAAGCTTTCCGTTACTTTTTCGAGCAAAAAAAGGGCTATATCGGCGTCACCCTTCTATGCCCCATCAAAACTACTCTTTTTTCGCTCAAATTTGTCCAAAACATGTTTATATTGTGTATAGAATGTAAATGGGAGCTTTTTTGGCGAAAAGCTTTCACTTATTTTTTCGAGCCAAAAGTGAACATATCGGCGTCACCCTTCTAGGCCCCATCAAAACTACTCTATTTTAGCTCAAATTTGTCCCAAACATGTTTATATTGTGTATAGATGATAATGGGAGATTTTTGGGCGAAAAGATTTCCGTGAGTTTTTGAGCCAAAAGTGACCATATCGGCATCACCCTTCTATGCCCCATAAAAACTACTCTGTTTTCGCTCAAATTTGTCCCAAACATGTTTATATTGTGTATAGATAATAATGGGAGCTTTTTGGGAGAAAAGCTTTCCGTGATTTTTTCGAGCAAAAAAAAGGGCAATATCGGCGTCACCCTTCTATTACCCATTAAAACTACTCTTTTTTCGCTCAAATTTGTCCAAAACATGTTTATATTGTGTATAAAATATAAATGGGAACTTTTTGGGCGAAAAGTTTTCCGTTACTTTTTCGAGCCAAAAGTGACCATCTCGGCATCACCCTTCTATGCCCCATCAAAACTACTCTGCTTTCGCTCAAATTTGTCCCAAATATTTTTATATTGTGTATAGATAATAATGGGAGATTTTTGGGCGAAAAGCTTTCCGTGACTTTTTCGAGCAGAAAAAAGGGCCATATCGGCGTCACCCTTCTATTACCCATCAAAACTACTCTTTTTTCGCTCAAATTTGTCCAAAATATGTTTATATTGTGTATAGAATATAAATGGGAGCTTTTTAGGCGAAAAGCTTTCCCTTATTTTTTCGAGCCAAAAGTGACCATCTCGGCATCACCCTTCTATGCCCCATCAAAACTACTCTGCTTTCGCTCAAATTTGTCCCAAAAATTTTTATATTGTGTATAGATAATAATGGGAGATTTTTGGGCGAAAAGCTTTCAGTGACTTTTTCGAGCAAAAAAAAGGGCAATATCGGCGTCACCCTTCTATTACCCATCAAAACTACTCTTTTTTCGCTCAAATTTGTCCAAAACATGTTTATATTGTGTATAAAATATAAATGGGAACTTTTTGGGCGAAAAGTTTTCCGTTACTTTTTCGAGCCAAAAGTGACCATATCGGCGTCACACTTCTATGCCCCATCAAAACTACTCTGCTTTCGCTCAAATTTGTCCCAAATATTTGTATATTGTGCATAGATGATAACGGGAGATTTTTGGGCGAAAAGCTTTCCGTGACTTTTTCGAGCCAAAAGTGACCATATCGGCATAACCCTTCTATGCCACATCAAAACTACTCTATTTTCGCTCAAATTTGTCCCAAACATGTTTATATTGTGTATAAATGATAATGGGAGCTTTTTGGGAGAAAAGCTTTTCGTGATTTTTTGTGCCAAAAGTGACCATATCAGCGTCGCCCTTCTATGCCCCGTCAAAACTACTCTGTTTTCGCTCATATTTGTCCCAAACATGTTTATATTGTGTATAGATGATAATGGGAGCTTTTTGGGCGAAAAGCTTTCCGTGACTTTTTCGAGGCAAAAGTGACCATATCGGCATCACCCTTCTATGCCCCATCAAAACTACTCTGTTTTCGCTCAAATTTGTCCCAAACATTTTTATATTGTGTATAGATAATAATGGGAGATTTTTGGGCGAAAAGTTTTCCATTACATTTTCGAGCAAAAAAAAGGGCTATATCGGCGTCACCCTTCTATGCCCCATCAAAACTACTCTTTTTTCGCTCAAATATGTCCAAAACATGTTCATATTGTGTATAGAATATAAATAGGAGCTTTTTGGGCGAAAAGTTTTCCGTGACTTTTTCGAGCCAAAAGTGACCATCTCGGCATCACCCTTCTATGACCCATCAAAACTACTCTGTTTTCGCTCAAATTTGTCCCAAACATTTTTATATTGTGTATAGTTAATAATGGGAGATTTTTGGGCGAAAAGCTTTCCGTTACTTTTTCGAGCAAAAAAAGGGCTATATCGGCGTCACCCTTCTATGCCCCATCAAAACTACTCTTTTTTCGCTCAAATTTGTCCAAAACATGTTTATATTGTGTATAGAATGTAAATGGGAGCTTTTTGGGCGAAAAGTTTTCACTTATTTTTTCGAGCCAAAAGTGACCATATCGGCGTCACCCTTCTAGGCCCCATCAAAACTACTCTATTTTAGCTCAAATTTGTCCCAAACATGTTTATATTGTGTATAGATGATAATGGGAGATTTTTGGGCGAAAAGATTTCCGTGAGTTTTTGAGCCAAAAGTGACCATATCGGCATCACCCTTCTATGCCCCATAAAAACTACTCTGTTTTCGCTCAAATTTGTCCCAAACATGTTTATATTGTGTATAGATAATAATGGGAGCTTTTTGGGAGAAAAGCTTTCCATGATTTTTCGTGCCAAAAGTGACCATATCGGCGTCACCCTTCTATGCCCCATCAAAACTACTCTGTTTTCTCTCATATTTGTCCCAAACATGTTTATATTGTGTATAGATAATAATGGAAGATTTTTGGGTGAAAAGCTTTCAATCACTTTTTCAAGCAAAAAAAAAGGCCATATCGGCGTCACCCTTTTATGGCCCATCAAAACTACTCTTTTCTCGCTCAAATTTGTCCAAAACATTTTTATATTGTGTATAGAATATAAATGGGAGCTTTTTGGGCGAAAAGCTTTCCATTACTTTTTCGAGCCAAAAGTGACCATCTTAGCATCACCCTTCTATACCACATCAAAACTACTCTGTTTTCGCTAAAATTTGTCCCAAGCATGTTTATATTGTGTATTGATGATAATGGGAGCTTTTTGGGCGAAAAGCTTTCCGTGACTTTTTCGAGCCAAAAGTGACCATATCAGCATCACCCTTCTATGCCCAATCAAAACTACTTTGTTTTCACTCAAATTTGTCCCAAACATATTTATATTGTGTATAAATGATAATGGGAGCGTTTGGTCGAAAAGGTTTCCGTTACTTTTTCGAGCCAAAAGTGACCATATCGGCGACACCCTTCTATGCCCCATCAAAACTACTCTATTTTCGCTCAAATTTATCCCAAACATGTTTATATTGTGTATAGATGATAACAGGAGATTTTTGGGCGAAAAGCTTTCCGTGACTTTTTCGAGCCAAAAGTGACCATATCGGCTTCACCCTTCTATGCCACATCAAAACTACTCTGTTTTCGCTCAAATTTATCCCAAACATGTTTATATTGTGTATAGATGATAATGGGAGCTTTTTGGGCGAAAAGCTTTCAGTGACTTTTTCGAGCCAAAAGCGAGCATATCGGCGTCACCCTTCTATGCGCCATCAAAACTACTCTATTTTCGCTGAAATTTGTCCCAAACATTTTTATATTGTGTATAGATAATAATGGGAGATTTTTGGTCGAAAATCTTTCAGTGACTTTTTCGAGCAAAAAAAAGGGCCATATCGGCGTCACCCTTCTATTACCCATCAAAACTACTCTTTTTTCGCACAAATTTGTCCAAAATATGTTTATATTGTGTATAGAATACAAATGGGAGCTTTTTGGGCGAAAAGCTTTCCCTTATTTTTTCGAGCCAAAAGTGACCTTATCGGCGTCACCCTTCTATGCACCATCAAAACTATTCTATTTTCTCTCAAATTTGTCGCAAACATGTTTATATTGGGTATAGATGATAATGGGAGATTTTTGGGCGAAAAGCTTTCCGTGACTTTTTCGAGCCAAAAGTGAGCATATCGGCGTCATCCTTCTATGCGTCATCAAAACTACTCTATTTTCGCTCAAATTTGTCCCAAACATTTTTATATTGTGTATAGATAATAATGGGAGATTTTTGGGCGAAAAGCTTTCAGTGACTTTTTCGAGCAAAAAAAAGGGCAATATCGGCGTCACCCTTCTATTACCCATTAAAACTACTCTTTTTTCGCTCAAATTTGTCTAAAACATGTTTATATTGTGTATAAAATATAAATGGGAACTTTTTGGGCGAAAAGTTTTCCGTTACTTTTTCGAGCCAAAAGTGACCATATCGGCGTCATCCTTCTATGCCCCATCAAAACTACTCTATTTTCACTCAAATTTGTCCCAAACATGTTTATATTGTGTATAGATGATAATGGGAGATTTTTAGGCAAAAAGCTTTCCGTGACTTTTTCAAGACAAAAGTGACCATATCGGCATCACCCTTCTATGCCCCGTCAAAACTACTCTGTTTTCGCTCATATTTGTCCCAAACATGTTTATATTGTGTATAGATGATAATGGGAGCTTTTTGGGCGAAAAGCTTTCCGTGACTTTTTCGAGGCAAAAGATGACCATATCGGCATCACCCTTCTATGCCCCATCAAAACTACTCTGTTTTCGCTCAAATTTGTCCCAAACATTTTTTTATTGTGTATAGATAATAATGGGAGATTTTTGGGCGAAAAGTTTTCCATTACATTTTCGAGCAAAAAAAAGGGCTATATCGGCGTCACCCTTCTATGCCCCATCAAAACTACTCTTTTTTCGCTCAAATATGTCCAAAACATGTTTATATTGTGTATAGAATATAAATAGGAGCTTTTTGGGCGAAAAGTTTTCCGTGACTTTTTCGAGCAAAAAGTGACCATCTCGGCATCACCCTTCTATGACCCATCAAAACTACTCTGTTTTCGCTCAAATTTGTCCCAAACATTTTTATATTGTGTATAGTTAATAATGGGAGATTTTTGGGCGAAAAGCTTTCCGTTACTTTTTCGAGCAAAAAAAGGGCTATATCGGCGTCACCCTTCTATGCCCCATCAAAACTACTCTTTTTTCGCTCAAATTTGTCCAAAACATGTTTATATTGTGTATAGAATGTAAATGGGAGCTTTTTTGGCGAAAAGCTTTCACTTATTTTTTCGAGCCAAAAGTGAACATATCGGCGTCACCCTTCTAGGCCCCATCAAAACTACTCTATTTTAGCTCAAATTTGTCCCAAACATGTTTATATTGTGTATAGATGATAATGGGAGATTTTTGGGCGAAAAGATTTCCGTGAGTTTTTGAGCCAAAAGTGACCATATCGGCATCACCCTTCTATGCCCCATAAAAACTACTCTGTTTTCGCTCAAATTTGTCCCAAACATGTTTATATTGTGTATAGATAATAATGGCAGCTTTTTGGGAGAAAAGCTTTCCGTGATTTTTCGTGCCAAAAGTGACCATATCGGCGTCACCCTTCTATGCCCCATCAAAACTACTCTGTTTTCTCTCATATTTGTCCCAAACATGTTTATATTGTGTATAGATAATAATGGAAGATTTTTGGGTGAAAAGCTTTCAATCAAAAAAAAAGGGCCATATCGGCGTCACCCTTTTATGGCCCATCAAAACTACTCTTTTCTCGCTCAAATTTGTCCAAAACATTTTTATATTGTGTATAGAATATAAATGGGAGCTTTTTGGGCGAAAAGCTTTCCATTACTTTTTCGAGCCAAAAGTGACCATCTTAGCATCACCCTTCTATACCACATCAAAACTACTCTGTTTTCGCTAAAATTTGTCCCAAGCATGTTTATATTGTGTATTGATGATAATGGGAGCTTTTTGGGCGAAAAGCTTTCCGTGACTTTTTCGAGCCAAAAGTGACCATATCAGCATCACCCTTCTATGCCCAATCAAAACTACTTTGTTTTCACTCAAATTTGTCCCAAACATATTTATATTGTGTATAAATGATAATGGGAGCGTTTGGTCGAAAAGGTTTCCGTTACTTTTTCGAGCCAAAAGTCACCATATCGGCGACACCCTTCTATGCCCCATCAAAACTACTCTATTTTCGCTCAAATTTATCCCAAACATGTTTATATTGTGTATAGATGATAACAGGAGATTTTTGGGCGAAAAGCTTTCCGTGACTTTTTCGAGCCAAAAGTGACCATATCGGCTTCACCCTTCTATGCCACATCAAAACTACTCTGTTTTCGCTCAAATTTATCCCAAACATGTTTATATTGTGTATAGATGATAATGGGAGCTTTTTGGGCGAAAAGCTTTCAGTGACTATTTAGAGCCAAAAGCGAGCATATCGGCGTCACCCTTCTATGCGCCATTAAAACTACTCTATTTTCGCTGAAATTTGTCCCAAACATTTTTATATTGTGTATAGATAATAATGGGAGATTTTTAGTCGAAAACCTTTCAGTGACTTTTTCGAGCAAAAAAAAGGGCCATATCGGCGTCACCCTTCTATTACCCATCAAAACTACTCTTTTTTCGCACAAATTTGTCCAAAATATGTTTATATTGTGTATAGAATACAAATGGGAGCTTTTTGGGCGAAAAGCTTTCCCTTATTTTTTCGAGCCAAAAGTGACCTTATCGGCGTCACCCTTCTATGCCCCATCAAAACTATTCTATTTTCTCTCAAATTTGTCGCAAACATGTTTATATTGGGTATAGATGATAATGGGAGATTTTTGGGCGAAAAGCTTTCCGTGACTTTTTCGAGCCAAAAGTGAGCATATCGGCGTCATCCTTCTATGCGTCATCAAAACTACTCTATTTTCGCTCAAATTTGTCCCAAACATTTTTATATTGTGTATAGATAATAATGGGAGATTTTTGGGCGAAAAGCTTTCAGTGACTTTTTCGAGTAAAAAAAAGGGCAATATCGGCGTCACCCTTCTATTACCCATTAAAACTACTCTTTTTTCGCTCAAATTTGTCCAAAACATGTTTATATTGTGTATAAAATATAAATGGGAACTTTTTGGGCGAAAAGTTTTCCGTTACTTTTTCGAGCCAAAAGTGACCATATCGGCGTCATCCTTCTATGCCCCATCAAAACTACTCTATTTTCACTCAAATTTGTCCCAAACATGTTTATATTGTGTATAGATGATAATGGGAGATTTTTAGGCGAAAAGCTTTCCGTGACTTTTTCAAGACAAAAGTGACCATATCGGCATCACCCTTCTATGCCACATCAAAACTACCCTGTTTTCGAACAAATTTGTCCCAAACATGTTTATATTGTGTATAGATGATAATGGGAGCTTTTTGGGCGAAAAGCTTTCCGTGACTTTTTCGAGCCAAAAGTGACCATATCAGCATCACCCTTCTATGCCCAATCAAAACTACTTTGTTTTCACTCAAATTTGTCCCAAACATATTTATATTTTGTATAAATGATAATGGGAGCGTTTGGTCGAAAAGGTTCCTGTTACTTTTTCGTGCCAAAAGTGACCATCTCGGCATCACCCTTCTAGTCCCCATCAAAACTACTCTGCTTTCGCTCAAATTTGTCCCAAATATTTTTATATTGTGTATAGATAATAATGAGAGATTTTTGGGCGAAAAGCTTTCCGTGACTTTTTCGAGCAGAAAAAAGGGCCATATCGGCGTCACCCTTCTATTACCCATCAAAACTACTCTTTTTTCGCTCAAATTTGTCCAAAATATGTTTATATTGTGTATAGAATATAAATGGGAGCTTTTTAGGCGAAAAGCTTTCCCTTATTTTTTCGAGCCAAAAGTGACCATCTCGGCATCACCCTTCTATGCCCCATCAAAACTACTCTGCTTTCGCTCAAATTTGTCCCAAAATTTTTTATATTGTGTATAGATAATAATGGGAGATTTTTGGGCGAAAAGCTTTCAGTGACTTTTTCGAGCAAAAAAAAGGGCAATATCGGCGTCACCCTTCTATTACCCATCAAAACTACTCTTTTTTCGCTCAAATTTGTCCAAAACATGTTTATATTGTGTATAAAATATAAATGGGAACTTTTTGGGCGAAAAGTTTTCCGTTACTTTTTCGAGCCAAAAGTGACCATATCGGCGTCATCCTTCTATGCCCCATCAAAACTACTCTATTTTCACTCAAATTTGTCCCAAACATGTTTATATTGTGTATAGATGATAATGGGAGATTTTTAGGCGAAAAGCTTTCCGTGACTTTTTCAAGACAAAAGTGACCATATCGGCATCACCCTTCTATGCCACATCAAAACTACCCTGTTTTCGAACAAATTTGTCCCAAACATGTTTATATTGTGTATAGATGATAATGGGAGCTTTTTGGGCGAAAAGCTTTCCGTGACTTTTTCGAGCCAAAAGTGACCATATCAGCATCACCCTTCTATGCCCAATCAAAACTACTTTGTTTTCACTCAAATTTGTCCCAAACATATTTATATTTTGTATAAATGATAATGGGAGCGTTTGGTCGAAAAGGTTCCTGTTACTTTTTCGTGCCAAAAGTGACCATATCGGCGACACCCTTCTATGCCCCATCAAAACTACTCTATTTTCGCTCAAATTTGTCCCAAACATGTTTATATTGTGTATAGATGATAACGGGAGATTTTTGGGCGAAAAGCTTTCCGTGACTTTTTCGAGCCAAAAGTAACCATATCGGCTTCACCCTTCTATGCCACATCAAAAGTGACCATATCGGCATCACCCTTCTATGCCACATCAAAACTACTCTGTTTTCGCTCAAATTTGTCCCAAACATGTTTATATTGTGTATAGATGATAATGGGAGCTTTTTGGGCGAAAACCTTTTCGTGACTTTTTCGAGCCAAAAGTGACCATACTGGCTTCACCCTTCTATGCCACATCAAAACTACTCAGTTTTTACTTATATTTGTACCAAACATTTTATATTGTGTATAGATGATAATGGGAGATTTTTGGGCGAAAAGCTTTCCGTGACTTTTTTGAGCCAAAAGTGACCATATCGGCATCACCCTTCTATGCCCCATCAAAACTACATTGTTTTCACTCAAATTTGTCACAAACATGTTTATATTGTGTATAAATGATAATAGGAGCTTTTGGTTGAAAAGCTTTCCGTTACTTTTTCGAGGCAAAAGTAACCATATCGGCGTCTCCCTTCTTTGCCCCATCAAAACTACTTTATTTTCGCTCAAATTTGTCCCAAACATGTTTATATTGTGTATAGATGATAATGGGAGCTTTTTGGGCGAAAAGCTTTCCGAGACTTTTTCGAGCCAAAAGTGACCATATCGGCGTCACCCTTCTATGCCCCATCAAAACTACTCTGTTTTCCCTCAAATTTGTCCCAAACATTTTTATATTGTGTATAGATAATAATGGGAGATTTTTGGGCGAAAAGCTTTCAGTCACTTTTTCGAGCAAAAAAAAGGGCAATATCGGCGTCACCCTTCTATTACCCATTAAAAATACCCTTTTTTCGCTCAAATTTGTCCAAAACATGTTTATATTGTGTATAAAATATAATTGGGAACTTTTTGGGCGAAAAGTTTTCCGTTACTTTTTCGAGCCAAAAGTGACCATATCGGCGTCACCCTTCTATGCCCCATCAAAACTACTCTATTTTCGGTCAAATTTGTCCCAAACATGTTTATATTGCGTACAGAAGATAATGGGAGATTTTTGGGCGAAAAGCTTTCCGTGACTTTTTCAAGCCAAAATTGACCATATCGGCATCACCCTTCTATGCCACATCAAAACTATCCTGTTTTCGAACAAATTTGTCCCAAACATGTTTATATTGTGTATAGATGATAATGGGAGCTTTTTGGGCGAAAAGCTTTCCGTGAATTTTTCGAGCCAAAAGTGACCATATTAGCATCACCCTTCTATGCCCAATCAAAACTACTTCGTTTTCACTCAAATTTGTCCCAAACATATTTATATTGTGTATAAATGATAATGGGAGCGTTTGGTCGAAAAGGTTCCCGTTACTTTTTCGTGCCAAAATTGACCATATCGGCATCACCCTTCTATGCCACATCAAAACTACCCTGTTTTCGAACAAATTTGTCCCAAACATGTTTATATTGTGTATAGATGATAATGGGAGCTTTTTTGGCGAAAAGCTTTCCGTGACTTTTTCGAGCCAAAAGTGACCATATTAGCATCACCCTTCTATGCCCAATCAAAACTACTTCGTTTTCACTCAAATTTGTCCCAAACATATTTATATTGTGTATAAATGATAATGGGAGCGTTTGGTCGAAAAGGTTCCCGTTACTTTTTCGTGCCAAAAGTGACCATATCGGCATCACCCTTCTATGCCACATCAAAACTACTCTGTTTTCGCTCAAATTTGTCCCAAACATGTTTATATTGTTTATAGATGATAATGGGAGTTTTTGGGCGAAAAGCTTTCCGTGACTTTTTCGAGCCAAAAGTGAGCATATCGGCGTCACCCTTCTATGCGCCATCAAAACTACTCTATTTTCGCTCAAATTTGTCCCAAACATTTTTATATTGTGTATAGATAATAATGGGAGATTTTTGGGCGAAAATCTTTCAGTGACTTTTTCGAGCAAAAAAAAGGGCCATATCGGCGTCACCCTTCTATTACCCATCAAAACTACTCTATTTTCACTCAAGTTTGTCCCAAACATGTTTATATTCTGTATATATGATAATAGGAGATTTTTGGACGAAAAACATTCCGTGACTTTTTCGAGGCAAAAGTGAATATATTGGCATCACCCTTCTATGCCACATCAAAACTACTCAGTTTTTACTTATATTTGTACCAAACATTTTATATTGTGTATAGATGATAATGGGAGATTTTTGGGTGAAAAGCTTTCCGTGACTTTTTTGAGCCAAAAGTGACCATATCGGCATCACCCTTCTATGCCCCATCAAAACTACATTGTTGTCACTCAAATTTGTCACAAACATGTTTATATTGTGTATAAATGATAATAGGAGCTTTTGGCCGAAAAGCTTTCCGTTACTTTTTCGAGGCAAAAGTAACCATATCGGCGTCTCCCTTCTTTGCCCCATCAAAACTACTCTATTTTCGCTCAAATTTGTCCCAAACATGTTTATATTGTGTATAGATGATAATGGGAGCTTTTTGGGCGAAAAGCTTTCCGAGACTTTTTCGAGCCAAAAGTGACCATATCGGCGTCAACCTTCTATGCCCCATCAAAACTACTCTGTTTTCGCTAAAATTTGTCCCAAACATTTTTATATTGTGTATAGATAATAATGGGAGATTTTTGGGCGAAATGCTTTCAGTGACTTTTTCGAGCAAAAAAAAGGGCCATATCGTGGTCACACTTCTATGCCTCATCAAAACTACTCTTTTTTAGCTAAAATTTGTCCAAAACATGTTTATATTGTGTAAAGAATATAAATGGGAGCTTTTTGGGCGAAAAGCTTTCTGTTACTTTTTCGAGCCAAAAATGGTCGCCATATCGGCGTCACCCTTCTATGCCCCATACAGACTACTCTATTTTCAGTCAAATTTATCCCAAACATGTTTATATTGCGTATAGAAGATAATGGGAGATTTTTGGGCGAAAAGCTTTCCATGAATTTTTGGAGCCAAAATTGACCATATCGGCGTCACTCTTCTACGCCCCATCAAAACTACTCTGCTTTAGGTCATATTTGTCCCAAACATATTTATATTGTGTATAGATGACAATGTGAGCTTTTTGGGCGAAAAGCTTTCCGTGACTTTTTTGAGCCAAAAGTGACCATATCGGCGTCACCCTTCTATTCCCCATCAAAACTACTCTGTTTTCGCTCAAATTTTTCCCAAACATTTTTATATTGTGTATAGATAATAATGGGAGATTTTTGGGCGAAAAGCTTTCAGTGACATTTTCAAGCAAAAAAAAGGGCCATATCGGCGTCACCCTTCTATGCCCCATCAAAACTACTCTTTTCTCGCTAAAATTTGTCCAAAACATGTTTATATTGTGTATAGAATATAAATTGGAGCTTTTTGGGCGAAAAGCTTTCCGTTACTTTTTCGAGCCAAAAGTGACCATCTCGGCATCACCCTGCTATACCACATCAAAACTACTCTGTTTTCGCTAAAATTTATCCCAAACATGTTTATATTGTGTATAGATGATTACGGGAGCTTACCAATTCAGATTATAATGGGAGCTTTTTGGGCGAAAAGCTTTCCGTGACTTTTTCGAGCCAAAAGTGATCATATCGGCGTCACCCTTCTATGCCACATCAAAACTACTCTGCTTTCGCTTAAATTTGTCCCAAACATTTTTATATTGTGTATACATAATAATGGGAGATTTTTGGGCGAGAAGCTTTCAGTGACTTTTTTGAGCAAAAAAAAGGGTCAAATCGGCGTCACCCTTCTTTGCCCCATCAAAACTACTCTTTTTTTGTTCAAATTTGTCCAAAACATGTTTATATTGGGTATAGAATATAAATGGGAGGTTTTTGGGAAAAAAACTTTCCGTTACTTTTTCTAGCCAAAAGTGACCATATCGACGTCACCCTGTATGCCCCATCAAAACTACTCTATTTTCGCTCAAATTTGTCCCAAACATGTTTATATTGCGTATAATAGATAATGGGAGATTTTTGGGCGAAAAGCTTTCCGTGACTTTTTCAAGCCAAAAGTGACCATATCGGCGTCACCCTTCTATGCCCCATCAAAACTACTCTGTTTTCGCTCAAATTTGTCCCAAAAAATTTTATATTGTGTATAGATAATAATGGGAGATTTTTTATCGAAATGCTTTCAATGACTTTTTCGAGCAAAAAAAAGGGCCATATCGGAGTCACCCTTCTATCCCCCATCAAAACTACTCTTTTTTTCGCTCAAATTTGTCCAAAACATGTTTATAATGTGTATAGAATATAAATTGGAGCTTTTTGGGCGAAAAGCCTTCCGTTACTTTTTCGAGCCAAAAGTGACCATATCGGCGTCACCATTCTATGCCCTATCAAAACTACTATATTTTCGCCCAAATTTGTCCCAAACATTTTATATTGTGTTATAGATGATAATGTTAGATTTTTGGGCGAAAAGCTTTCCGTGACTTTTTCGAGCCAAAATTGACCATATCGGCTTCACCCTTCTATGCCACATCAAAACTACTCTGTTTTCGCTCAAATTTGTTCCAAACATGTTTATATTGTGTATAGATAATAATAGGAGCTTTTTGGGCGAAAAGCTTTCCGTGACTTTTTCGAGCCAAAAGTGACCATATCGGCGTCACCCTTCTATGCGCCATCAAAACTACTCTATTTTCGCTGAAATTTGTCCCAAACATTTTTATATTGTGTATAGATAATAATGGGAGATTTTTGGGCGAAAAGCTTTCAGTGACTTTTTCGAGCAAAAAAAAGGGCCTTATCGGCGTCACCCTTCTTTGCCCCATCAAAACTACTCTTTTTTCGCTCAAATTTGACCAAAACATGTTTATATTGTGTATAGAATATAAATGGGAGCTTTTTGGGCGAAAAGTTTTCCGTTACTTTTTCGAGCCAAAAGTGACCATATCGGCGTCACCCTTCTATGCCCCATCAAAACTACTCTATTTTCGGCCAAATTTGTCCCAAACATGTTTATATTGCGTATAGAAGATAATGGGAGATTTTTGGGCGAAAAGCTTTCCGTGACTTTTTCAAGGCAAAAGTGAGCATATCGGCATCACCCTTCTATGCCACATCAAAACTACCCTGTTTTCGAACAAATTTGTCCCAAACATGTTTATATTGTGTATAGATGATAATGTTAGCTTTTTGGGCGAAAAGCTTTCCGTGACTTTTTCGAGCCAAAAGTGACCATATCAGCATCACCCTTCTATGCCCAATCAAAACTACTTTGTTTTCACTCAAATTTGTCCCAAACATATTTATATTGTATATAAATGATAAAGGGAGCGTTTGGTCGAAAAGGTTCCCGTTACTTTTTCGTGCCAAAAGTGACCATATCGGCGACACCCTTCTATGCCCCATCAAAACTACTCTATTTTCGCTCAAATTTGTCCCAAACATGTTTATATTGTGTATAGATGATAACGGGAGATTTTTGGGCGAAAAGCTTTCCGTGACTTTTTCGAGCCAAAAGTAACCATATCGGCTTCACCCTTCTATGCCACATCAAAAGTGACCATATCGGCATCACCCTTCTATGCCACATCAAAACTACTCTGTTTTCGCTCAAATTTGTCCCAAACATGTTTATATTGTGTATAGATGATAATGGGAACTTTTTGGGCGAAAAGGTTTCCGTGGCTTTTTCGAGCCAAAAGTGAGCATATTGGCGTCACCCTTCTATGCGCCATCAAAACTACTCTATTTTCGCTCAAATTTGTCCCAAACATTTTTATATTGTGTATAGATAATAATGGGAGATTTTTGGGCGAAAATCTTTCAGTGACTTTTTCGAGCAAAAAAAAGGGCCATATCGGTGTCACCCTTCTATTACCCATCAAAACTACTCTATTTTCGCTCAAGTTTATCCCAAACATGTTTATATTCTGTATATATGATAATAGGAGATTTTTGGGCGAAAAACTTTCCGTGACTTTTTCGAGCCAAAAGTGACCATATTGGCATCACCCTTCTATGCCACATCAAAACTACTCAGTTTTGACTTATATTTGTACCAAACATTTTATATTGTGTATAGATGATAATGGGAGATTTTTGGGCGAAAAGCTTTCCGTGACTTTTTTGAGCCAAAAGTGACCATATCGGCATCACCCTTCTATGCCCCATCAAAACTACATTGTTTTCACTCAAATTTGTCACAAACATGTTTAAAATTGTGTATAAATGATAATAGGAGCTTTTGGTCGAAAAGCTTTCCGTTACTTTTTCGAGGCAAAAGTAACCATATCGGCGTCTCCCTTCTTTGCCCCATCAAAACTACTCTATTTTCGCTCAAATTTGTCCCAAACATGTTTATATTGTGTATAGATGATAATGGGAGCTTTTTGGGCGAAAAGCTTTCCGAGACTTTTTCGAGCCAAAAGTGACCATATCGGCGTCACCCTTCTATGCCCCATCAAAACTACTCTGTTTTCGCTCAAATTTGTCCCAAACATTTTTATATTGTGTATAGATAATAATGGGAGATTTTTGGGCGAAAAGCTTTCAGTGAATTTTTCGAGCAAAAAAAAGGGCCATATCGTGGTCACACTTCTATGCCTCATCAAAACTACTCTTTTTTAGCTCAAATTTTTCCAAAACATGTTTATATTGTGTAAAGAATATAAATGGGAGCTTTTTGGGCGAAAAACTTTCCGTTACTTTTTTGAGCCAAAAGTGACCATATCGGCGTCACCCTTCTATGCCCCATCAAAACTACTCTGTTTTCGCTCAAATTTTTCCCACACATTTTTATATTGTGTATAGATAATAATGGGAGATTTTTGGGCGAAAAGCTTTCAGTGACTTTTTCAAGCAAAAAAAAGGGCCATATCGGCGTCACCCTTCTATGCCCCATCAAAACTACTCTTTTCTCGCTAAAATTTGTCCAAAACATGTTTATATTGTGTATAGAATATAAATGGGAGCTTTTTGGGCGAAAAGCTTTCCGTTACTTTTTCGAGCCAAAAGTGACCATCTCGGCATCACCCTTCTATACCACATCAAAACTACTCTGTTTTCGCTAAAATTTATCCCAAACATGTTTATATTGTGTATAGATGATTACGGGAGCTTACCAATTCAGATTATAATGGGAGCTTTTTGGGCGAAAAGCTTTCCGTGACTTTTTCGAGCCAAAAGTGATCATATCGGCGTCACCCTTCTATGCCACATCAAAACTACTCTGCTTTCGCTCAAATTTGTCCAAAACATTTTTATATTGTGTATAGATAATAATGGGAGATTTTTGGGCGAGAAGCTTTCAGTGACTTTTTCAAGCCAATAGTGACCATATCGGCGTCACCCTTCTATGCCCCATCAAAACTTCTCTGTTTTCGCTCAAATTTGTCCCAAAAAATTTTATTTTGTGTATAGATAATAATGGGAGATTTTTGATCGAAATGCTTTCAATGACTTTTTCGAGCAAAAAAAAGGGCCATATCGGAGTCACCCTTCTATCCCCCATCAAAACTACTCTTTTTTTCGCTCAAATTTGTCAAAAACATGTTTATAATGTGTATAGAATATAAATGGGAGCTTTTTGGGCGAAAAGCCTTCCGTTACTTTTTCGAGCCAAAAGTGACCATATCGGCGTCACCATTCTATGCCCCATCAAAACTACTATATTTTCGCCCAAATTTGTCCCAAACATTTTATATTGTGTTATAGATGATAATGTTAGATTTTTGGGCGAAAAGCTTTCCGTGAATTTTTCGAGCCAAAATTGACCATATCAGCGTCAGTCTTATACGCCCCATCAAAACTACTCTGTTTTAGGTCATATTTGTCCCAAACATGTTTATATTGTGTATAGATAATAATGTGAGCTTTTTGGGCAAAAAGCTTTCCGTGACTTTTTCGAGCCAAAAGTGACCATATCGGCGTCACCCTTCTATGCCCCATCAAAACTATTCTATTTTCTCTCAAATTTGTCGCAAACATGTTTATATTGGGTATAGATGATAATGGGAGATTTTTGGGCGAAAAGCTTTCCGTGACTTTTTCGAGCCAAAAGTGAGCATATCGGCGTCATCCTTCTATGCGTCATCAAAACTACTCTATTTTCGCTCAAATTTGTCCCAAACATTTTTATATTGTGTATAGATAATAATGGGAGATTTTTGGGCGAAAAGCTTTCAGTGACTTTTTCGAGCAAAAAAAAGGGCAATATCGGCGTCACCCTTCTATTACCCATTAAAACTACTCTTTTTTCGCTCAAATTTGTCCAAAACATGTTTATATTGTGTATAAAATATAAATGGGAACTTTTTGGGCGAAAAGTTTTCCGTTACTTTTTCGAGCCAAAAGTGACCATATCGGCGTCATCCTTCTATGCCCCATCAAAACTACTCTATTTTCACTCAAATTTGTCCCAAACATGTTTATATTGTGTATAGATGATAATGGGAGATTTTTAGGCGAAAAACTTTCCGTGACTTTTTCTAGACAAAAGTGACCATATCGGCATCACCCTTCTATGCCACATCAAAACTACCCTGTTTTCGAACAAATTTGTCCCAAACATGTTTATATTGTGTATAGATGATAATGGGAGCTTTTTGGGCGAAAAGCTTTCCGTGACTTTTTCGAGCCAAAAGTGACCATATCAGCATCACCCTTCTATGCCCAATCAAAACTACTTTGTTTTCACTCAAATTTGTCCCAAACATATTTATATTTTGTATAAATGATAATGGGAGCGTTTGGTCGAAAAGGTTCCTGTTACTTTTTCGTGCCAAAAGTGACCATCTCGGCATCACCCTTCTATGCCCCATCAAAACTACTCTGCTTTCGCTCAAATTTGTCCCAAATATTTTTATATTGTGTATAGATAATAATGGGAGATTTTTGGGCGAAAAGCTTTCCGTGACTTTTTCGAGCAGAAAAAAGGGCCATATCGGCGTCACCCTTCTATTACCCATCAAAACTACTCTTTTTTCGCTCAAATTTGTCCAAAATATGTTTATATTGTGTATAGAATATAAATGGGAGCTTTTTAGGCGAAAAGCTTTCCCTTATTTTTTCGAGCCAAAAGTGACCATCTCGGCATCACCCTTCTATGCCCCATCAAAACTACTCTGCTTTCGCTCAAATTTGTCCCAAAATTTTTTATATTGTGTATAGATAATAATGGGAGATTTTCGGGCGAAAAGCTTTCAGTGACTTTTTCGAGCAAAAAAAAGGGCAATATCGGCGTCACCCTTCTATTACCCATCAAAACTACTCTTTTTTCGCTCAAATTTGTCCAAAACATGTTTATATTGTGTATAAAATATAAATGGGAACTTTTTGGGCGAAAAGTTTTCCGTTACTTTTTCGAGCCAAAAGTGACCATATCGGCGTCATCCTTCTATGCCCCATCAAAACTACTCTATTTTCACTCAAATTTGTCCCAAACATGTTTATATTGTGTATAGATGATAATGGGAGATTTTTAGGCGAAAAGCTTTCCGTGACTTTTTCAAGACAAAAGTGACCATATCGGCATCACCCTTCTATGCCACATCAAAACTACCCTGTTTTCGAACAAATTTGTCCCAAACATGTTTATATTGTGTATAGATGATAATGGGAGCTTTTTGGGCGAAAAGCTTTCCGTGACTTTTTCGAGCCAAAAGTGACCATATCAGCATCACCCTTCTATGCCCAATCAAAACTACTTTGTTTTCACTCAAATTTGTCCCAAACATATTTATATTTTGTATAAATGATAATGGGAGCGTTTGGTCGAAAAGGTTCCTGTTACTTTTTCGTGCCAAAAGTGACCATATCGGCGACACCCTTCTATGCCCCATCAAAACTACTCTATTTTCGCTCAAATTTGTCCCAAACATGTTTATATTGTGTATAGATGATAACGGGAGATTTTTGGGCGAAAAGCTTTTCGTGACTTTTTCGAGCCAAAAGTAACCATATCGGCTTCACCCTTCTATGCCACATCAAAAGTGACCATATCGGCGTCACCCTTCTATGCCACATCAAAACTACTCTGTTTTCGCTCAAATTTGTCCCAAACATGTTTATATTGTGTATAGATGATAATGGGAGCTTTTTGGGCGAAAACTTTTTCGTGACTTTTTCGAGCCAAAAGTGACCATATTGGCTTCACCCTTCTATGCCACATCAAAACTACTCAGTTTTTACTTATATTTGTACCAAACATTTTATATTGTGTATAGATGATAATGGGAGATTTTTGGGCGAAAAGCTTTCCGTGAATTTTTTGAGCCAAAAGTGACCATATCGGCATCACCCTTCTATGCCCCATCAAAACTACATTGTTTTCACTCAAATTTGTCACAAACATGTTTATATTGTGTATAAATGATAATAGGAGCTTTTGGTCGAAAAGCTTTCCGTTACTTTTTCGAGGCAAAAGTAACCATATCGGCGTCTCCCTTCTTTGCCCCATCAAAACTACTTTATTTTCGCTCAAATTTGTCCCAAACATGTTTATATTGTGTATAGATGATAATGGGAGCTTTTTGGGCGAAAAGCTTTCCGAGACTTTTTCGAGCCAAAAGTGACCATATCGGCGTCACCCTTCTATGCCCCATCAAAACTACTCTGTTTTCCCTCAAATTTGTCCCAAACATTTTTATATTGTGTATAGATAATAATGGGAGATTTTTGGGCGAAAAGCTTTCAGTCACTTTTTCGAGCAAAAAAAAGGGCAATATCGGCGTCACCCTTCTATTACCCATTAAAAATACCCTTTTTTCGCTCAAATTTGTCCAAAACATGTTTATATTGTGTATAAAATATAATTGGGAACTTTTTGGGCGAAAAGTTTTCCGTTACTTTTTCAAGCCAAAAGTGACTATATCGGCGTCACCCTTCTATGCCCCATCAAAACTACTCTATTTTCGGTCAAATTTATCCCAAACATGTTTATATTGCGTACAGAAGATAATGGGAGATTTTTGGGCGAAAAGCTTTCCGTGACTTTTTCAAGCCAAAATTGACCATATCGGCATCACCCTTCTATGCCACATCAAAACTATCTGTTTTCGAACAAATTTGTCCCAAACATGTTTATATTGTGTATAGATGATAATGGGAGCTTTTTGGGCGAAAAGCTTTCCGTGAATTTTTCGAGCCAAAAGTGACCATATTAGCATCACCCTTCTATGCCCAATCAAAACTACTTCGTTTTCACTCAAATTTGTCCCAAACATATTTATATTGTGTATAAATGATAATGGGAGCGTTTGGTCGAAAAGGTTCCCGTTACTTTTTCGTGCCAAAATTGACCATATCGGCATCACCCTTCTATGCCACATCAAAACTAACCTGTTTTCGAACAAATTTGTCCCAAACATGTTTATATTGTGTATAGATGATAATGGGAGCTTTTTTGGCGAAAAGCTTTCCGTGACTTTTTCGAGCCAAAAGTGACCATATTAGCATCACCCTTCTATGCCCAATCAAAACTACTTCGTTTTCACTCAAATTTGTCCCAAACATATTTATATTGTGTATAAATGATAATGGGAGCGTTTGGTCGAAAAGGTTCCCGTTACTTTTTCGTGCCAAAAGTGACCATATCGGCATCACCCTTCTATGCCACATCAAAACTACTCTGTTTTCGCTCAAATTTGTCCCAAACATGTTTATATTGTTTATAGATGATAATGGGAGTTTTTGGGCGAAAAGCTTTCCGTGACTTTTTCGAGCCAAAAGTGAGCATATCGGCGTCACCCTTCTATGCGCCATCAAAACTACTCTATTTTCGCTCAAATTTGTCCCAAACATTTTTATATTGTGTATAGATAATAATGGGAGATTTTTGGGCGAAAATCTTTCAGTGACTTTTTCGAGCAAAAAAAAGGGCCATATCGGCGTCACCCTTCTATTACCCATCAAAACTACTCTATTTTCACTCAAGTTTGTCCCAAACATGTTTATATTCTGTATATATGATAATAGGAGATTTTTGGACGAAAAACTTTCCGTGACTTTTTCGAGGCAAAAGTGAATATATTGGCATCACCCTTCTATGCCACATCAAAACTACTCAGTTTTTACTTATATTTGTACCAAACATTTTATATTGTGTATAGATGATAATGGGAGATTTTTGGGTGAAAAGCTTTCCGTGACTTTTTTGAGCCAAAAGTGACCATATCGGCATCACCCTTCTATGCCCCATCAAAACTACATTGTTTTCACTCAAATTTGTCACAAACATGTTTATATTGTGTATAAATGATAATAGGAGCTTTTGGTCGAAAAGCTTTCCGTTACTTTTTCGAGGCAAAACTAACCATATCGGCGTCTCCCTTCTTTGCCCCATCAAAACTACTCTATTTTCGCTCAAATTTGTCCCAAACATGTTTATATTGTGTATAGATGATAATGGGAGCTTTTTGGGCGAAAAGCTTTCCGAGACTTTTTCGAGCCAAAAGTGACCATATCGGCGTCAACCTTCTATGCCCCATCAAAACTACTCTGTTTTCGCTAAAATTTGTCCCAAACATTTTTATATTGTGTATAGATAATAATGGGAGATTTTTGGGCGAAAAGCTTTCAGTGACTTTTTCGAGCAAAAAAAAGGGCCATATCGTGGTCACACTTCTATGCCTCATCAAAACTACTCTTTTTTAGCTAAAATTTGTCTAAAACATGTTTATATTGTGTAAAGAATATAAATGGGAGCTTTTTGGGCGAAAAGCTTTCCGTTACTTTTTCGAGCCAAAAATGGTCGCCATATCGGCGTCACCCTTCTATGCCCCATACAGACTACTCTATTTTCAGTCAAATTTATCCCAAACATGTTTATATTGCGTATAGAAGATAATGGGAGATTTTTGGGCGAAAAGCTTTCCATGAATTTTTGGAGCCAAAATTGACCATATCGGCGTCACTCTTCTACGCCCCATCAAAACTACTCTGTTTTAGGTCATATTTGTCCCAAACATATTTATATTGTGTATAGATGACAATGTGAGCTTTTTGGGCGAAAAGCTTTCCGTGACTTTTTTGAGCCAAAAGTGACCATATCGGCGTCACCCTTCTATTCCCCTTCAAAACTACTCTGTTTTCGCTCAAATTTTTCCCAAACATTTTTATATTGTGTATAGATAATAATGGGAGATTTTTGGGCGAAAAGCTTTCAGTGTCATTTTCAAGCAAAAAAAAAGGGCCATATCGGCGTCACCCTTCTATGCCCCATCAAAACTACTCTTTTCTCGCTAAAATTTGTCCAAAACATGTTTAAATTGTGTATAGAATATAAATGGGAGCTTTTTGGGCGAAAAGCTTTCCGTTACTTTTTCGAGCCAAAAGTGACCATCTCGGCATCACCCTGCTATACCACATCAAAACTACTCTGTTTTCGCTAAAATTTATCCCAAACATGTTTATATTGTGTATAGATGATTACGGGAGCTTACCAATTCAGATTATAATGGGAGCTTTTTGGGCGAAAAGCTTTCCGTGACTTTTTCGAGCCAAAAGTGATCATATCGGCGTCACCCTTCTATGCCACATCAAAACTACTCTGCTTTCGCTTAAATTTGTCCCAAACATTTTTATATTGTGTATAGATAATAATGGGAGATTTCTGGGCGAGAAGCTTTCAGTGACTTTTTTGAGCAAAAAAAAGGGTCAAATCGGCGTCACCCTTCTTTGCCCCATCAAAACTACTCTTTTTTTGTTCAAATTTGTCCAAAACATGTTTATATTGGGTATAGAATATAAATGGGAGGTTTTTGGGAAAAAAACTTTCCGTTACTTTTTCTAGCCAAAAGTGACCATATCGACGTCACCCTGTATGCCCCATCAAAACTACTCTATTTTCGCTCAAATTTGTCCCAAACATGTTTATATTGTGTATAATAGATAATGGGAGATTTTTGGGCGAAAAGCTTTCCGTGACTTTTTCAAGCCAAAAGTGACCATATCGGCGTCACCCTTCTATGCCCCATCAAAACTACTCTGTTTTCGCTCAAATTTGTCCCAAAAAATTTTATATTGTGTATAGATAATAATGGGAGATTTTTTATCGAAATGCTTTCAATGACTTTTTCGAGCAAAAAAAAGGGCCATATCGGAGTCACCCTTCTATCCCCCATCAAAACTACTCTTTTTTTCGCTCAAATTTGTCCAAAACATGTTTATAATGTGTATAGAATATAAATTGGAGCTTTTTGGGCGAAAAGCCTTCCGTTACTTTTTCGAGCCAAAAGTGACCATATCGGCGTCACCATTCTATGCCCTATCAAAACTACTATATTTTCGCCCAAATTTGTCCCAAACATTTTATATTGTGTTATAGATGATAATGTTAGATTTTTGGGCGAAAAGCTTTACGTGACTTTTTCGAGCCAAAATTGACCATATCGGTTTCACCCTTCTATGCCACATCAAAACTACTCTGTTTTCGCTCAAATTTGTTCCAAACATGTTTATATTGTGTATAGATAATAATGGGAGCTTTTTGGGCGAAAAGCTTTCCGTGACTTTTTCGAGCCAAAAATGACCATATCGGCGTCACCCTTCTATGCGCCATCAAAACTACTCTATTTTCGCTGAAATTTGTCCCAAACATTTTTATATTGTGTATAGATAATAATGGGAGATTTTTGGGCGAAAAGCTTTCAGTGACTTTTTCGAGCAAAAAAAAGGGCCTTATCGGCGTCACCCTTCTTTGCCCCATCAAAACTACTCTTTTTTCGCTCAAATTTGTCCAAAACATGTTTACATTGTGTATAGAATATAAATGGGAGCTTTTTGGGCGAAAAGTTTTCCGTTACTTTTTCGAGCCAAAAGTGACCATATCGGCGTCACCCTTCTATGCCCCATCAAAACTACTCTATTTTCGGCCAAATTTGTCCCAAACATGTTTATATTGCGTATAGAAGATAATGGGAGATTTTTGGGCGAAAAGCTTTCCGTGACTTTTTCAAGGCAAAAGTGAGCATATCGGCATCACCCTTCTATGCCACATCAAAACTACCCTGTTTTCGAACAAATTTGTCCCAAACATGTTTATATTGTGTATAGATGATAATGTTAGCTTTTTGGGCGAAAAGCTTTCTGTGACTTTTTCGAGCCAAAAGTGACCATATCAGCATCACCCTTCTATGCCCAATCAAAACTACTTTGTTTTCACTCAAATTTGTCCCAAACATATTTATATTGTATATAAATGATAAAGGGAGCGTTTGGTCGAAAAGGTTCCCGTTACTTTTTCGTGCCAAAAGTGACCATATCGGCGACACCCTTCTATGCCCCATCAAAACTACTCTATTTTCGCTCAAATTTGTCCCAAACATGTTTATATTGTGTATAGATGATAACGGGAGATTTTTGGGCGAAAAGCTTTCCGTGACTTTTTCGAGCCAAAAGTAACCATATCGGCTTCACCCTTCTATGCCACATCAAAAGTGACCATATCGGCATCACCCTTCTATGCCACATCAAAACTACTCTGTTTTCGCTCAAATTTGTCCCAAACATGTTTATATTGTGTATAGATGATAATGGGAACTTTTTGGGCGAAAAGGTTTCCGTGACTTTTTCGAGCCAAAAGTGAGCATATTGGCGTCACCCTTCTATGCGCCATCAAAACTACTCTATTTTCGCTCAAATTTGTCCCAAACATTTTTATATTGTGTATAGATAATAATGGGAGATTTTTGGGCGAAAATCTTTCGGTGACTTTTTCGAGCAAAAAAAAGGGCCATATCGGTGTCACCCTTCTATTACCCATCAAAACTACTCTATTTTCGCTCAAGTTTGTCCCAAACATGTTTATATTCTGTATATATGATAATAGGAGATTTTTGGTCGAAAAACTTTCCGTGACTTTTTCGAGCCAAAAGTGACCATATTGGCATCACCCTTCTACGTCATATCAAAACTACTCAGTTTTGACTTATATTTGTACCAAACATTTTATATTGTGTATAGATGATAATGGGAGATTTTTGGGCGAAAAGCTTTCCGTGACTTTTTTGAGCCAAAAGTGACCATATCGGCATCACCCTTCTATGCCCCATCAAAACTACATTGTTTTCACTCAAATTTGTCACAAACATGTTTAAAATTGTGTATAAATGATAATAGGAGCTTTTGGTCGAAAAGCTTTCCGTTACTTTTTCGAGGCAAAAGTAACCATATCGGCGTCTCCCTTCTTTGCCCCATCAAAACTACTCTATTTTCGCTCAAATTTGTCCCAAACATGTTTATATTGTGTATAGATGATAATGAGAGCTTTTTGGGCGAAAAGCTTTCCGAGACTTTTTCGAGCCAAAAGTGACCATATCGGCGTCACCCTTCTATGCCCCATCAAAACTACTCTGTTTTCGCTCAAATTTGTCCCAAACATTTTTATATTGTGTATAGATAATAATGGGAGATTTTTGGGCGAAAAGCTTTCAGTGACTTTTTCGAGCAAAAAAAAGGGCCATATCGTGGTCACACTTCTATGCCTCATCAAAACTACTCTTTTTTAGCTCAAATTTTTCCAAAACATGTTTATATTGTGTAAAGAATATAAATGGGAGCTTTTTGGGCGAAAAGCTTTCCGTTACTTTTTTGAGCCAAAAGTGACCATATCGGCGTCACCCTTCTATGCCCCATCAAAACTACTCTGTTTTCGCTCAAATTTTTCCCAAACATTTTTATATTGTGTATAGATAACAATGGGAGATTTTTGGGCGAAAAGCTTTCAGTGACTTTTTCAAGCAAAAAAAAGGGCCATATCGGCGTCACCCTTCTATGCCCCATCAAAACTACTCTTTTCTCGCTAAAATTTGTCCAAAACATGTTTATATTGTGTATAGAATATAAATGGGAGCTTTTTGGGCGAAAAGCTTTCCGTTACTTTTTCGAGCCAAAAGTGACCATCTCGGCATCACCCTTCTATACCACATCAAAACTACTCTGTTTTCGCTAAAATTTATCCCAAACATGTTTATATTGTGTATAGATGATTACGGGAGCTTACCAATTCAGATTATAATGGGAGCTTTTTGGGCGAAAAGCTTTCCGTGACTTTTTCGAGCCAAAAGTGATCATATCGGCGTCACCCTTCTATGCCACATCAAAACTACTCTGCTTTCGCTCAAATTTGTCCAAAACATTTTTATATTGTGTATAGATAATAATGGGAGATTTTTGGGCGAGAAGCTTTCAGTGACTTTTTCAAGCAAAAAAAAGGGCCATATCGGCATCTCCCTTCTATGCCCCATCAAAACTACTCTTTTCTCGCTCAAATTTGTCCAAAACATGTTTATATTGTGTATAGAATATAAATGGGAGCTTTTTGGGCGAAAAGCTTTCCGTTACTTTTTCGAGCCAAAAGTGACCATCTCGGCATCACCCATTTATACCACATCAAAACAACTCTGTTTTGGCTAAAATTTGTCCCAAGACTTTTTATATTGTGTATAGATGATAATGGGAGCTTTTTGGGCGAAAAGCTTTCCGTGATTTTTCGTGCCAAAAGTGACTATATCGGCGTCACCCTTCTATGCCCCACTAAAACTACTCTGCTTTCGCCCAAATTTGTCCCAAATATTTTTATATTGTGTATAGATAATAATGGGAGATTTTTGGGCGAAAAGCTTTCAGTGACTTTTTCGAGCAAAAAAAAGGGCCTTATCGGCGTCACCCTTCTTTGCCCCATCAAAACTACTCTTTTGGGCGAAAAGCTTTCTGTGACTTTTTCGAGCCAAAAGTGACCATATCGTCGTCACCCTTCTATGCCCCATCAAAACTACTCTATTTTCGCTCAAATTTGTTCCAAACATGTTTATATTGTTTATAGATGATAATAGGAGATTTTTGGGCGAAAAGCTTTCCGTGACTTTTTCGAGCCAAAAGTGACCATATCGGCATAACCCTTCTATGCCACATCAAAACTACTCTATTTTCGCTCAAATTTGTCCCAAACATGTTTATATTGTGTATAGATGATAATGGGAGCTTTTTGGGAGAAAAGCTTTTCGTGATTTTTCGTGCCAAAAGTGACCATATCGGCGTCGCCCTTCTATGTCCCGTCAAAACTACTCTGTTTTCGTTCATATTTGTCCCAAACATGTTTATATTGTGTATAGATGATAATGGGAGCTTTTTGGCCAGTTTAGGCTAGATGGGATACTTTTGGTTAGATTGGATAGTGGCGGCTATCCATTTTGTTTGTTTTTTCTATGGGGCTCTTGGTTTGGCCTCATCTTTTGTAAATCTGGGTTATCCCAAATCATCTATATATTAACCTCTTCAGATAATAATGGGAGCTTTTTGGGAGAAAAGCTTTCCGTGACTTTTTCGAGGCAAAAGTGACCATATCGGCATCACCCTTCTATGCCCCATCAAAACTACTCTGTTTTCGCTCAAATTTGTCCCAAACATTTCTATATTGTGTATAGATAATAATGGGAGATTTTTGGGCGAAAAGCTTTCCGTTACTTTTTCGAGCAAAAAAAAGGGCTATATCGGCGTCACCCTTCTATGCCCCATCAAAACTACTCTTTTTTCACTCAAATTTGTCCAAAACATGTTTATATTTTGTATAGAATATAAATAGGAGCTTTTTGGGCGAAAAGTTTTCCGTGACTTTTTCGAGCCAAAAGTGACCATCTCGGCATCACCCTTCTATGACCCATCAAAACTACTCTGTTAGCGCTCAAATTTGTCCCAAACATTTTTATATTGTGTATAAATAATAATGGGAGATTTTTGGGCGAAAAGCTTTCAGTGACTTTTTCAAGCAAAAAAAAGGGCCATATCGGCGTCACCCTTCTATGCCCCATCAAAACTACTCTTTTCTCGCTCAAATTTGTCCAAAACATGTTTATATTGTGTATAGAATATAAATGGGAGCTTTTTGGGCGAAAAGCTTTCCGTTACTTTTTCGAGCCAAAAGTGACCATCTCGGCATCACCCTTCTATACCACATCAAAACAACTCTGTTTTGGCTAAAATTTGTCCCAAGCATGTTTATATTGTGTATAGATGATAATGGGAGCTTTTTGGGCGAAAAGCTTTCCGTGATTTTTCGTGCCAAAAGTGACCATATCGGCGTCACCCTTCTATGCCCCATCAAAACTACTCTGCTTTCGCTCAAATTTGTCCCAAATATTTTTATAATGTGTATAGATAATAATGGGAGATTTTTGGGCGAAAAGCTTTCAGTGACTTTTTCGAGCAATAAAAAGGGCCTTATCGGCGTCACCCTTCTTTGCCCCATCAAAACTACTCTTTTTTCGCTCAAATTTGTCCAAAACATGTTTATATTGTGTATAGAATATAAATGGGAGCTTCTTGGGCGAAAAGCTTTCCGTGACTTTTTCGAGCCAAAAGTGACCGTATCGTCGTCACCCTTCTATGCCCCATCAAAACTACTCTATTTTCGCTCAAATTTGTTCCAAACATGTTTATATTGTGTATAGATGATAATGGGAGATTTTTGGGCGAAAAGCTTTCCGAGACTTTTTCGAGCCAAAAGTGACCATATCGGCATAACCCTTCTATGCCACATCAAAACTACTCTATTTTCGCTCAAATTTGTCCCAAACATGTTTATATTGTGTATAGATGATAATGTGAGCTTTTTGGGAGAAAAACTTTTCGTGATTTTTCGTGCCAAAAGTGACAATATCGGCGTCGCCCTTCTATGTCCCGTCAAAACTACTCTGTTTTCGCTCATATTTGTCCCAAACATGTTTATATTGTGTATAGATGATAATGGGAGCTTTTTGGGCGAAAAGCTTTCCGAGACTTTTTCGAGCCAAAAGTGACCATATCGGCGTCACCCTTCTATGACCCATCAAAACTACTCTGTTTTCGCTAAAATTTGTCCCAAACATTTTTATATTGTGTATAGATAATAATGGGAGATTTTTGGGCGAAAAGCTTTCAGTGACTTTTTCGAGCAAAAAAAAGGGCCATATCGTGGTCACACTTCTATGCCTCATCAAAACTACTCTTTTTTAGCTCAAATTTGTCCAAAACATGTTTATATTGTGTAAAGAATATAAATGGGAGCTTTTTGGGCGAAAAGCTTTCCGTTACTTTTTCGAGCCAAAAGTGGTCGCCATATCGGCGTCACCCTTCTATGCCCCATACAGACTACTCTATTTTCGGTCAAATTTGTCCCAAACATGTTTATATTGCGTATAGAAGATAATGGGAGATTTTTGGGCGAAAAGCTTTCCATGAATTTTTCGAGCCAAAATTAACAATATCGGCGTCACTCTTCTACGCCCCATCAAAACTACTCTGTTTTAGGTCATATTTGTCCCAAACATATTTATATTGTGTATAAATAATAATGGGAGATTTTTGGGCGAAAAGCTTTCAGTGACTTTTTCAAGCAAAAAAAAGGGCCATATCGGTGTCACCCTTCTATGCCCCATCAAAACTACTCTTTTCTCGCTCAAATTTGTCCAAAACATGTTTATATTGTGTATAGAATATAAATGGGAGCTTTTTGGGCGAAAAGCTTTCCGTTACTTTTTCGAGCCAAAAGTGACCATCTCGGCATCACCCTTCTATACCACATCAAAACAACTCTGTTTTGGCTAAAATTTGTCCCAAGCATGTTTATATTGTGTATAGATGATAATGGGAGCTTTTTGGGCGAAAAGCTTTCCGTGACTTTTTCGAGCCAAAAGTGACCATCTCGGCATCACCCTTCTATGACCCATCAAAACTACTCTGTTTTCGCTCAAATTTGTCCCAAACATTTTTATATTGTGTATAAATAATAATGGGAGATTTTTGGGCGAAAAGCTTTCAGTGACTTTTTCAAGCAAAAAAAAGGGCCATATCGGCGTCACCCTTCTATGCCCCATCAAAACTACTCTTTTCTCGCTCAAATTTGTCCAAAACATGTTTATATTGTGTATAGAATATAAATGGGAGCTTTTTGGGCGAAAAGCTTTCCGTTACTTTTTCGAGCCAAAAGTGACCATCTCGGCATCACCCTTCTATACCACATCAAAACAACTCTGTTTTGGCTAAAATTTGTCACAAGCATGTTTATATTGTGTATAGATGATAATGGGAGCTTTTTGGGCGAAAAGCTTTCCGAGTCTTTTTCGAGCCAAAAGTGACCATATCGGCGTCACCCTTCTATGCCCCATCAAAACTACTCTGTTTTCGCTCAAATTTGTCCCAAACATTTTTATATTGTGTATAGATAATAATGGGAGATTTTTGGGCGAAAAGCTTTCAGTGACTTTTTCGAGCAAAAAAAAGGGCCATATCGTGGTCACACTTCTATGCCTCATCAAAACTACTCTTTTTTAGCTCAAATTTGTCCAAAACATGTTTATATTGTGTAAAGAATATAAATGGGAGCTTTTTGGGCGAAAAGCTTTCCGTTACTTTTTCGAGCCAAAAATGGTCGCCATATCGGCGTCACCCTTCTATGCCCCATACAGACTACTCTATTTTCGGTCAAATTTGTCCCAAACATGTTTATATTGCGTATAGAAGATAATGGGAGATTTTTGGGCGAAAAGCTTTCCATGAATTTTTCGAGCCAAAATTAACAATATCGGCGTCACTCTTCTACGCCCCATCAAAACTACTCTGTTTTAGGTCATATTTGTCCCAAACATATTTATATTGTGTATAGATGACAATGTGAGCTTTTTGGGCGAAAAGCTTTCCGTGACTTTTTTGAGCCAAAAGTGACAATATCGGCGTCACCCTTCTATGCCCTATCAAAACTACTCTATTTTCGCTCAAATTTGTCCCAAACATTTTTATATTGTGTATGCCCTATCAAAGCTTTCCGTGACTTTTTCGAGCCAAAAGTGACCATATCGGCATAACCCTTCTATGTCACATCAAAACTATTCTATTTTCGCTCAAATTTGTCCCAAACATGTTTATATTGTGTATAGATGATAATGTGAGCTTTTTGGGAGAAAAGCTTTTCGTGATTTTTCGTGCCAAAAGTGACCATATCGGCGTCGCCCTTCTATTTCCCGTCAAAACTACTCTGTTTTCGCTCATATTTGTCCCAAACATGTTTATATTGTGTATAGATGATAATGGGAGCTTTTTGGGCGAAAAGCTTTCCGAGACTTTTTCGAGCCAAAAGTGACCATATCGGCGTCACCCGTCTATGCCCCATCAAAACTACTCTGTTTTCGCTCAAATTTGTCCCAAACATTTTTATATTGTGTATAGATAATAATGGGAGATTTTTGGGCGAAAAGCTTTCCGTGACTTTTTCGAGCAAAAAAAAGGGCCATATCGTGGTCACACTTCTATGCCTCATCAAAACTACTCTTTTTTAGCTCAAATTTGTCCAAAACATGTTTATATTGTGTAAAGAATATAAATGGGAGCTTTTTGGGCGAAAAGCTTTCCGTTACTTTTTCGAGCCAAAAGTGGTCGCCATATTGGCGTCACCCTTCTATGCCCCATATAGACTACTCTATTTTCGGTCAAATTTGTCCCAAAATGTTTATATTGCGTATAGAAGATAATGGGAGATTTTTGGGCGAAAAGCTTTCCATGAATTTTTCGAGCCAAAATTGACCATATCAGCGTCACTCTTCTACGCCCCATCAAAACTACTCTGTTTTAGGTCATATTTGTCCCAAACATATTTATATTGTGTATAGATGACAATGTGAGCTTTTTGGGCGAAAAGCTTTCCGTGACTTTTTTGAGCCAAAAGTGACCATATCGGCGTCACCCTTCTATGCCCCATCAAAACTACTCTGTTTTCGCTCAAATTTTTCCCAAACATTTTTATATTGTGTATAGATAATAATGGGAGATTTTTGGGCGAGAAGCTTTCAGTGACTTTTTTGAGCAAAAAAAAGGGCCATATCGGCGTCACCCATCTATGCCCCATCAAAACTACTCTTTTCTCGCTAAAATTTGTCCAAAACATGTTTATATTGTGTATAGAATATAAATGGGAGCTTTTTGGGCGAAAAGCTTTCCGTTATTTTTTCGAGCCAAAAGTGACCATCTCGGCATCACCCTGCTATACCACATCAAAACAACTCTGTTTTGGCTAAAATTTGTCCCAAGCATGTTTATATTGTGTATAGATGATAATGGGAGCTTTTTGGGCGAAAAGCTTTCAGTGACTTTTTCAAGCAAAAAAAAGGGCCATATCGGCGTCACCCTTCTATGCCCCATCAAAACTACTCTTTTCTCGCTCAAATTTGTCCAAAACATGTTTATATTGTGTATAGAATATAAATGGGAGCTTTTTGGGCGAAAAGCTTTCCGTTACTTTTTCGAGCCAAAAGTGACCATCTCGGCATCACCCTTCTATACCACATCAAAACAACTCTGTTTTGGCTAAAATTTGTCCCAAGCATGTTTATATTGTGTATAGATGATAATGGGAGCTTTTTGGGCGAAAAGCTTTCCGTGACTTTTTCGAGCCAAAAGTGACCATCTCGGCATCACCCTTCTATGACCCATCAAAACTACTCTGTTTTCGCTCAAATTTGTCCCAAACATTTTTATATTGTGTATAAATAATAATGGGAGATTTTTGGGCGAAAAGCTTTCAGTGACTTTTTCAAGCAAAAAAAAGGGCCATATCGGCGTCATCCTTCTATGCCCCATCAAAACTACTCTTTTCTCGCTCAAATTTGTCCAAAACATGTTTATATTGTGTATAGAATATAAATGGGAGCTTTTTGGGCGAAAAGCTTTCCGTTACTTTTTCGAGCCAAAAGTGACCATCTCGGCATCACCCTGCTATACCACATCAAAACTACTCTGTTTTCGCTAAAATTTATCCCAAACATGTTTATATTGTGTATAGATGATTACGGGAGCTTACCAATTCAGATTATAATGGGAGCTTTTTGTGCGAAAAGCTTTCCGTGACTTTTTCGAGCCAAAAGTGGTCATATCGGCGTTACCCTTCTATGCCACATCAAAACTACTCTGCTTTCGCTCAAATTTGTCCCAAACATTTTTATATTGTGTATAGATAATAATGGGAGATTTTTGGGCGAGAAGCTTTCAGTGACTTTTTTGAGCAAAAAAAAGGGTCAAATCGGCGTCACCCTTTTTTGCCCCATCAAAACTACTCTTTTTTTGTTCAAATTTGTCCAAAACATGTTTATATTGGGTATAGAATATAAATGGGAGGTTTTTGGGAAAAAAACTTTCCGTTACTTTTTCTAGCCAAAAGTGACCATATCGACGTCACCCTTCTATGCCCCATCAAAACTACTCTATTTTCGCTCAAATTTGTCCCAAACATGTTTATATTTTGTATAGATGATAATGGGAGATTTTTGGGCGAAAAGCTTTCCGTGACTTTTTCAAGCCAAAAGTGACCATATCGGCGTCACCCTTCTATGCCCCATCAAAACTACTCTGTTTTCGCTCAAATTTGTCCCAAAAAATTTTATATTGTGTATAGATAATAATGGGAGATTTTTGATCGAAATGCTTTCAATGACTTTTTCGAGCAAAAAAAAGGGCCATATCGGAGTCACCCTTCTATCCCCCATCAAAACTACTCTTTTTTTCGCTCAAATTTGTCAAAAACATGTTTATAATGTGTATAGAATATAAATGGGAGCTTTTTGGGCGAAAAGCCTTCCGTTACTTTTTCGAGCCAAAAGTGACCATATCGGCGTCACCATTCTATGCCCCATCAAAATTACTATATTTTTGCCCAAATTTGTCCCAAACATTTAATATTGTGTTATAGATGATAATGTTAGATTTTTGGGCGAAAAGCTTTCCGTGAATTTTTCGAGCCAAAATTGACCATATCAGCGTCAGTCTTCTACGCCCCATCAAAACTACTCTGTTTTAGGTCATATTTGTCCCAAACATGTTTATATTGTGTATAGATAATAATGTGAGCTTTTTGGGAAAAAAGCTTTCCGTGACTTTTTCGAGCCAAAAGTGACCATATCGGCGTCACCCTTCTATGCCCTATCAAAACTACTCTATTTTCGCTCAAATTTGTCCCAAACATTTTTATATTGTGTATAGATAATAATGGAAGATTTTTGGGCGAAAAGCTTTCAGTGACTTTTTCAAGCAAAAAAAAGGGCCATATCGGCATCTCCCTTCTATGCCCCATCAAAACTACTCTTTTCTCGCTCAAATTTGTCCAAAACATGTTTATATTGTGTATAGAATATAAATGGGAGCTTTTTGGGCGAAAAGCTTTCCGTTACTTTTTCGAGCCAAAAGTGACCATCTCGGCATCACCCTTCTATATCACATCAAAACAACTCTGTTTTGGCTAAAATTTGTCCCAAGCATGTTTATATTGTGTATAGATGATAATGGGAGCTTTTTGGGCGAAAAGCTTTCCGTGATTTTTCGTGCCAAAAGTGACCATATCGGCGTCACCCTTCTATGCCCCATCAAAACTACTCTGCTTTCGCTCAAATTTGTGCCAAATATTTTTATATTGTGTATAGATAATAATGGGAGATTTTTGGGCGAAAAGCTTTCAGTGACTTTTTCGAGCAAAAAAAAGGGCCTTATCGGCGTCACCCTTCTTTGCCCCATCAAAACTACTCTTTTTTCGCTCAAATTTGTCCAAAACATGTTTATATTGTGTATAGAATATAAATGGGAGCTTTTTGGGCGAAAAGCTTTCCGTGACTTTTTCGAGCCAAAAGTGACCATATCGTCGTTACCCTTCTATGCCCCATCAAAACTACTCTATTTTCGCTCAAATTTGTTCCAAACATGTTTATATTGTGTATAGATGATAATGAGAGATTTTTGGGCGAAAAGCTTTCCGTGACTTTTTCGAGCCAAAAGTGACCATATCGGCATAACCCTTCTATGCCACATCAAAACTACTCTATTTTCGCTCAAATTTGTCCCAAACATGTTTATATTGTGTATAGATGATAATGGGAGCTTTTTGGGAGAAAAGCTTTTCGAGATTTTTCGTGCCAAAAGTGACCATATCGGCGTCGCCCTTCTATGTCCCGTCAAAACTACTCTGGTTTCGCTCATATTTGTCCCAAATATGTTTATATTGTGTATAGATGATAATGGGAGCTTTTTGGCCGGTTTAGGCTAGATGGGATACTTTTGTTTAGATTGGATAGTGGCGGCTATCCATTTTGGTTGTTTTTTCTATGGGGCTCTTGGTTTGGCCTCATCTTTTGTAAATCTAGGTTATCCCAAATCATCTATATATTAACCTCTTCAGATGATAATGGGAGCTTTTTGGGAGAAAAGCTTTCCGTGACTTTTTCGAGGCAAAAGTGACCATATCGGCATCACCCTTCTATGCCCCATCAAAACTACTCTGTTTTCGCTCAAATTTGTCCCAAACATTTCTATATTGTGTATAGATAATACTGGGAGATTTTTGGGCGAAAAGCTTTCCGTTACTTTTTCGAGCAAAAAAAATGGGCTATATCGGCGTCACCCTTCTATGCCCCATCAAAACTACTCTTTTTTCGCTCAAATTTGTCCAAAACATGTTTATATTTTGTATAGAATATAAATAGGAGCTTTTTGGGGGAAAAGTTTTCCGTGACTTTTTCGAGCCAAAAGTGACCATCTCGGCATCACCCTTATATGACCCATCAAAACTACTCTGTTTTCGCTCAAATTTGTTCCAAACATTTTTATATTGTGTATAAATAATAATGGGAGATTTTTGGGCGAAAAGCTTTCAGTGACTTTTTCAAGCAAAAAAAAGGGCCATATCGGCGTCACCCTTCTATGCCCCATCAAAACTACTCTTTTCTCGCTCAAATTTGTCCAAAACATGTTTATATTGTGTATAGCATATATATGGGAGCTTTTTGAGCGAAAAGCTTTCCGTTACTTTTTCGAGCCAAAAGTGACCATCTCGGCATCACCCTTCTATACGACATCAAAACTACTCTGTTTTCGCTAAAATTTATCCCAAACATGTTTATATTGTGTATAGATGATTACGGGAACTTACCAATTCAGATTATAATGGGAGCTTTTTTGGCGAAAAGCTTTCCGTGACTTTTTCGAGCCAAAAGTGATCATATCGGCGTCACCCTTCTATGCCACATCAAAACTACTCTGCTTTCGCTCAAATTTGTCCCAAACATTTTTATATTGTGTATAGATAATAATGGGAGATTTTTGGGCGAAAAGCTTTCAGTGACTTTTTTGAGCAAAAAAAAGGGTCAAATCGGCGTCACCCTTCTTTGCCCCATCAAAACTACTCTTTTTTGTTCAAATTTGTCCAAAACATGTTTATATTGGGTATATAATATAAATGGGAGGTTTTTGGGAAAAAACTTTCCGTTACTTTTTCTAGCCAAAAGTGACCATATCGACGTCACCCTTCTATGCCCCATCAAAACTACTCTATTTTCGCTCAAATTTGTCCCAAACATGTTTGTATTTTGTATAGATGATAATGGGAGATTTTTGGGCGAAAAGCTTTCCGTGACTTTTTCAAGCCAAAAGTGACCATATCGGCGTCACCCTTCTATGCCCCATCAAAACTACTCTGTTTTCGCTCAAATTTGTCCCAAAAAATTTTATATTGTGTATAGATAATAATGGGAGATTTTTGATCGAAATGCTTTCAATGACTTTTTCGAGCAAACAAAGGGGCCATATCGGAGTCACCCTTCTATCCCCCATCAAAACTACTCTTTTTTTCGCTCAAATTTGTCCAAAACATGTTTATAATGTGTATAGAATATAAATGGGAGCTTTTTGGGCGAAAAGCCTTCCGTTACTTTTTCGAGCCAAAAGTGACCATATCGGCGTCCCCATTCTATGCCCCATCAAAACTACTATATTTTCGCTCAAATTTGTCCCAAACATTTTATATTGTGTTATAGATGATAATGTTAGATTTTTGGACGAAAAGCTTTCCGTGAATTTTTCGAGCCAAAATTGATCATATCAGCGTCAGTCTTCTACGCCCCATCAAAACTACTCTGTTTTAGGTCATATTAGTCCCAAACATGTTTATATTGTGTATAGATAATAATGTGAGCTTTTTGGGCGAAAAGCTTTCCGTGACTTTTTCGAGCCAAAAGTGACCATATCGGCTTCACCCTTCTATGCCCTATCAAAACTACTCTATTTTCGCTCAAATTTGTCCCAAACATTTATATATTGTGTATAGATAATAATGGAAGATTTTTGGGCGAAAAGCTTTCAGTGACTTTTTCAAGCAAAAAAAGGGCCATATCGGCGTCACCCTTCTATGCCCATCAAAACTACTCTGCTTTCGCTCAAATTTGTCCCAAATATTTTTATAATGTGTATAGATAATAATGGGAGATTTTTGGGCGAAAA
The DNA here is from genome assembly GCA_963922045.1 of Persicaria maculosa. NCBI lineage: Eukaryota > Viridiplantae > Streptophyta > Magnoliopsida > Caryophyllales > Polygonaceae > Persicaria > Persicaria maculosa. Next base: position 35,373,501 of record OY998255.1, read on the forward strand.
GTTTCAGTGACTTTTTCGAGCAAAAAAAAGGGCCTTATCGGCGTCACCCTTCTTTGCCCCATCAAAACTACTCTTTTTTCGCTCAAATTTGTCCAAAACATGTTTATATTGTGTATAGAATATAAATGGGAGCTTTTTGGGCGAAAAGCTTTCCGTGACTTTTTCGAGTCAAAAGTGACCATATCGTCGTCACCCTTCTATGCCCCATCAAAACTACTCTATTTTCGCTCAAATTTGTTCCAAACATGTTTATATTGTGTATAGATGATAATGGGAGATTTTTGGGCGAAAAGCTTTCCGTGACTTTTTCGAGCCAAAAGTGACCATATCGGCATAACCCTTCTATGCCACATCAAAACTACTCTATTTTCGCTCAAATTTGTCCCAAACATGTTTATATTGTGTATAGATGATAATGGGAGTTTTTTGGGAGAAAAGCTTTTCGTGATTTTTCGTGCCAAAAGTGACCATATCGGCGTCACCCTTCTATGCCCCATCAAAACTAGTCTGCTTTCGCTCAAATTTGTCCCAAACATGTTTATATTGTGTATAGATGATAATAGGAGATTTTTGGGCGAAAAGCTTTCAGTGACTTTTTCGAGCAAAAAAAAGGGCCTTATCGGCGTCACCCTTCTTTGCCCCATCAAAACTACTCTTTTTTCGCTCAAATTTGTCCAAAACATGTTTATATTGTGTATAGAATATAAATGGGAGCTTTTTGGGCGAAAAGCTTTCCGTGACTTTTTCGAGCCAAAAGTGACCATATCGTCGTCACCCTTCTATGCCCCATCAAAACTACTCTATTTTCGCTCAAATTTGTTCCAAACATGTTTATATTGTGTATAGATGATAATGGGAGATTTTTGGGCGAAAAGCTTTCCGTGACTTTTTCGAGCCAAAAGTAACCATATCGGCATAACCCTTCTATGCCACATCAAAACTACTCTATTTTCGCTCAAATTTGTCCCAAACATTTTTATATTGTGTATAGATAATAATGGAAGATTTTTGGGCGAAAAGCTTTCAGTGACTTTTTCAAGCAAAAAAAAGGGCCATATCGGCATCTCCCTTCTATGCCCCATCAAAACTACTCTTTTCTCGCTCAAATTTGTCCAAAACATGTTTATATTGTGTATAGAATATAAATGGGAGCTTTTTGGGCGAAAAGCTTTCCGTTACTTTTTCGAGCCAAAAGTGACCATCTCGGCATCACCCTTCTATATCACATCAAAACAACTCTGTTTTGGCTAAAATTTATCCCAAGCATGTTTATATTGTGTATAGATGATAATGGGAGCTTTTTGGGCGAAAAGCTTTCCGTGATTTTTCGTGCCAAAAGTGACCATATCGGCGTCACCCTTCTATGCCCCATCAAAACTACTCTGCTTTCGCTCAAATTTGTCCCAAATATTTTTATATTGTGTATAGATAATAATGGGAGATTTTTGGGCGAAAAGCTTTCAGTGACTTTTTCGAGCAAAAAAAAGGGCCTTATCGGCGTCACCCTTCTTTGACCCATCAAAACTACTCTTTTTTCGCTCAAATTTGTCCAAAACATGTTTATATTGTGTATAGAATATAAATGGGAGCTTTTTGGGCGAAAAGCTTTCCGTGACTTTTTCGAGCCAAAAGTGACCATATCGTCGTCACCCTTCTATGCCCCATCAAAACTACTCTATTTTCGCTCAAATTAGTTCCAAACATGTTTATATTGTGTATAGATGATAATGGGAGATTTTTGGGCGAAAAGCTTTCCGTGACTTTTTCGAGCCAAAAGTGACCATATCGGCATAACCCTTCTATGCCACATCAAAACTACTCTATTTTCGCTCAAAATTGTTCTAAACATGTTTATATTGTGTATAGATGATAATGGGAGCTTTTTGGGAGAAAAGCTTTTCGTGATTTTTCGTGCCAAAAGTGACCATATCGGCGTCGCCCTTCTATGTCCCGTCAAAACTACTCTGTTTTCGCTCATATTTGTCCCAAACATGTTTATATTGTGTATAGATGATAATGGGAGCTTTTTGGCCAGTTTAGGCTAGATGGGATACTTTTGGTTAGATTGGATAGTGGCGGCTATCCATTTTGGTTGTTTTTTCTATGGGGCTCTTGGTTTGGCCTCATCTTTTGTAAATCTGGGTTATCCCAAATCATCTATATATTAACCTCTTCAGATGATAATGGGAGCTTTTTGGGAGAAATGCTTTCCGTGACTTTTTCGAGGCAAAAGTGACCATATCGGCATCACCCTTCTATGCCCCATCAAAACTACTCTGTTTTCGCTCAAATTTGTCCCAAACATTTTTATATTGTGTATAGATAATAATGGGAGATTTTTGGGCGAAAAGCTTTCCGTTACTTTTTCGAGTAAAAAAAAGGGCTATATCGGCGTCACCCTTCTATGCCCCATCAAAACTACTCTTTTTTCGCTCAAATTTGTCCAAAACATGTTTATATTGTGTATAGAATATAAATAGGAGCTTTTTGGGCGAAAAGTTTTCCGTGACTTTTTCGAGCCAAAAGTGACCATCTCGGCATCACCCTTCTATGACCCATCAAAACTACTCTGTTTTCGCTCAAATTTGTCCCAAACATTTTTATATTGTGTATAAATAATAATGGGAGATTTTTGGGTGAAAAGCTTTCTGTTACTTTTTCGAGCAAAAAAAAGGGCTATATCGGCGTCATCCTTCTATGCCCCATCAAAACTACTCTTTTTTCGCTCAAATTTGTCCAAAACATGTTTATATTGTGTATAGAATATAAATAGGAGCTTTTTGGGCGAAAAGTTTTCCGTGACTTTTTCGAGCCAAAAGTGACCATCTCGGCATCACCCTTCTATGACCCATCAAAACTACTCTGTTTTCGCTCAAATTTGTCCCAAACATTTTTATATTGTGTATAGATAATAATGGGAGATTTTTGGGCGAAAAGCTTTCCATTACTTTTTCGAGTAAAAAAAAGGGCTATATCGGCGTCACCCTTCTATGCCCCATCAAAACTACTCTTTTTTCGCTCAAATTTGTCCAAAACATGTTTATATTGTGTATAGAATATAAATAGGAGCTTTTTGGGCGAAAAGTTTTCCGTGACTTTTTCGAGCAAAAAGTGACCATCTCGGCATCACCCTTCTATGACCCATCAAAACTACTCTGTTTTCGCTCTAATTTGTCCCAACATTTTTATATTGATTATAGATAATAATGGGAGATTTATGGGCGAAAAGCTTTCCGTTACTTTTTCGAGCAAAAAAAAGGGCTATATCGGCGTCACCCTTCTATGCCACATCAAAATTACTCTGTTTTCGCTGAAATTTGTCTCAAACATGTTTATATTGTGTATAGATGATAATGGGAGCTTTTTGGGCGAAAACCTTTCCGTGACTTTTTCGAGGCAAAAGTGACCATATCGGCGTCACCATTCTATGCCCCATCAAAACTACTCTTTTTTCGCTCAAATTTGTCCAAAACATGATTATATTGTGTATAGAATATAAATAGGAGCTTTTTGGGCGAAAAGTTTGCCGTTACTTTTTCGAGCCAAAAGTGACCATATCGGCGTCACCCTTCTATGCCCCATCAAAACTACTCTGCTTTCGCTCAAATTTGTCCCAAACATTTTTATATTGTGTATAGATAATAATGGAAGATTTTTGGGCGAAAAGCTTTCAGTGACTTTTTGGAGCAAAAAAAAGGGCCTTATCGGCGTCACCCTTCTTTGCCCCATCAAAATTACTCTTTTTTCGCTCAAATTTGTCCAAAACATGTTTATATTGTGTATAGAATATAAATGGGAGCTTTTTGGGCCAAAAGCTTTCCGTGACTTTTTCGAGCCAAAAGTGACCATATCGTCGTCACCCTTCTATGCCCCATCAAAACTACTCTATTTTCGCTCAAATTTATTCCAAACATGTTTATATTGTGTATAGATGATAATGGGAGATTTTTTGACGAAAAGCTTTCCGTGACTTTTTCGAGCCAAAAGTGACCATATCGGCATAACCCTTCTATGCCACATCAAAACTACTCTATTTTCGCTCAAATTAGTCCCAAACATGTTTATATTGTGTATAGATGATAATGGTAGCTTTTTGGGAGAAAAGCTTTTCGTGATTTTTCGTGCCAAAAGTGACCATATCGGCGTCGCCCTTCTATGCCCCGTCAAAACTACTCTGTTTTCGCTCATATTTGTCCCAAACATGTTTATATTGTGTATAGATGATAATGGGAGCTTTTTGGGCGAAAAGATTTCCGTGACTTTTTCGAGGCAAAAGTGACCATATCGGCATCACCCTTCTATGCCCCATCAAAACTACTCTGTTTTCGCTCAAATTTGTCCCAAACATTTTTATATTGTGTATACATAATAATGGGAGATTTTTGGGCGAGAAGCTTTCCGTTACTTTTTCGAGCAAAAAAAAGGGCTATATCGGCGTCACCCTTCTATGCCCCATCAAAACTACTCTGCTTTCGCTCAAATTTGTCCCAAACATTTTTATATTGTGTATAGATAATAATGGGAGATTTTTGGGCGAAAAGCTTTCAGTGACTTTTTCGAGCAAAAAAAAGGGCCTTATCGGCGTCACCCTTCTTTGCCCCATCAAAATTACTCTTTTTTCGCTTAAATTTGTCCAAAACATGTTTATATTGTGTATAGAATATAAATGGGAGCTTTTTGGGCGAAAAGCTTTCCGTGACTTTTTCGAGCCAAAAGTGACCATATCGTCGTCACCCTTCTATGCCCCATCAAAACTACTCTATTTTCGCTCAAATTTATTCCAAACATGTTTATATTGTGTATAGATGATAATGGGAGATTTTTTGACGAAAAGCTTTCCGTGACTTTTTCGAGCCAAAAGTGACCATATCGGCATAACCCTTCTATGCCACATCAAAACTACTCTATTTTCGCTCAAATTTGTCCCAAACATGTTTATATTGTGTATAGATGATAATGGTAGCTTTTTGGGAGAAAAGCTTTTCGTAATTTTTCGTGCCAAAAGTGACCATATCGGCGTCGCCCTTCTATGCCCCGTCAAAACTACTCTTTTTTCGCTCATATTTGTCCCAAACATGTTTATATTGTGTATAGATGATAATGGGAGCTTTTTGGGCGAAAAGCTTTCCGTGACTTTTTCGAGGCAAAAGTGACCATATCGGCATCACCCTTCTATGCCCCATCAAAACTACTCTGTTTTCGCTCAAATTTGTCCCAAACATTTTTATATTGTGTATACATAATAATGGGAGATTTTTGGGCGAGAAGCTTTCCGTTACTTTTTCGAGCAAAAAAAAGGGCTATATCGGCGTCACCCTTCTATGCCCCATCAAAACTACTCTTTTTTCGCTCAAATTTGTCCAAAACATGTTTATATTGTGTATAGATTATAAGTAGGAGCTTTTTGGGCGAAAACCTTTTCGTGACTTTTTCGAGCCAAAAGTGACCATATCGGCGTCACCCTTCTATGCCCCATTAAAACTACTCTGCTTTCGCTCAAATTTGTCCCAAGCATTTCTATATTGTGTATAGATAATAATGGGAGATTTTTGGGCGAAAAGCTTTCAGTGACTTTTTCGAGCAAAAAAAAGGGTCATATCGGCGTCATCCTTCTTTGCCCCATCAAAACTACTCTTTTTTCGCTCAAATTTATCCAAAACATATTTATATTGTGTATAGAATATAAATGGGAGCTTTTGGGCGAAAAGCTTTCCGTGACTTTTTCGAGCCAAAAGTGACCATATCGACGTCACCCTTCTATGCCCCATCAAAACCACTCTATTTTCGCTTAAATTTGTCCCAAACATGTTTATATTGTGTATAGATAATAATGGGAGATTTTTGGGCGAAAAGCTTTCCGTGACTTTTTCGAGCCAAAAGTGTCCATATCGGCGTCACTCTTCTATGCTCCATCAAAACTACTATGTTTTCGCTCATATTTGTCCCAAATATGTTTATATTGTGTATAGATGATAATGAGAGCTTTTTGGGCGAAAAGCTTTCCGTGACTTTTTTGAGCCAAAAGTGACCATATCGGCGTCACCCTTCTATGCCCCATCAAAACTGCTCTGTTTCGCTCAAATTTGTCCCAAAAATTTTTATATTGTGTATATCAATAATGGGAGATTTTTGGGCGAAAAGCTTTTATGACTTTTTCGAGCAAAAAAAAGGGCAATATCGGCGTAACCCTTCTATGCCCCATCAAAACTACTCTTTTTTCGCTCAAATTTGTCCAAAACATGTTTATATTGTGTATAGAATATAAATGGGAGCTTTTTGGGCGAAAGCTTTCCGTTACTTTTTCGAGCCAAAAGTGACCATATCGGCGTCACCCTTCTATGCCCCATCAAAACTACTCTTTTTTCGATCAAATTTGTTCTAAACATGTTTATATTGTGTATAGATGATAATGGGAGATTTTTCGGCGAAAAGCTTTCCGTGACTTTTTCGAGCCAAAAGTGACCATATCGGCATCACCCTTCTATGCCACATCAAAACTACTCTATTTTCGCTCAAATTTGTTCCAAACATGTTTATTTTGTGTATAGATGATAATGGGAGCTTTTTGGAAGAAAAGCTTTTCGTGATTTTTCGTGCCAAAAGTGACCATATCGGCGTCGCCCTTCTATGCCCCGTCAAAACTACTCTGTTTTCGCTCATATTTGTTCCAAACATGTTTATATTGTGTATAGATGATAATGGGAGCTTTTTGGGCGAAAAGCTTTCCGTGACTTTTTCGAGGCAAAAGTGACCATATCGGCGTCATCCTTCTATGTTCCATCAAAACTACTATGTTTTCGCTCATATTTGTCCCAAACATGTTTATATTGAGTATAGATGATAATGGGAGCTTTTTGGGAGAAAAGCTTTCCGTGATTTTTCGTGCCAACCTTGACCATATCGGCATCCCCCTTCTATGCCCCGTCAAAACTACTCTGTTTTCGCTTATATTTGTCCCAAACATGTTTATATTGTGTATAGATGATAAGGGGAGCTTTTTGGGCGAAAAGATTTCCGTGACTTTTTCGAGCCAAAAGTGACCATATCGGCATCACCTTTCTATGCCCCATCAAAACTACTCTGTTTTCGCTTAAATTTGTCCCAAACATTTTTATATTGTGTATAGATAATAATGGGACATTTTCGGGCGAAAATCTTGCAGTGACTTTTTCGAGCAAAAAAAAGGGCCATATCGGCGTTACCCTTCTATGCCCCATCAAAACTATTATTTTTTCGCTCAAATTTGTCCAAAACATGTTTATATTGTGTATAGAATATAAATGGGAACTTTTTGGGCGAAAAGCCTTCCGTTACTTTTTCGAGCCAAAAGTGACAATATCGGCGTCACCCTTCTATGCCCATCAAAACTACTCTATTTTCATAGTCTGGGTAGCTGCTCGACAGAGATTACCGACGGGGAGAATAGTGAAACACTGGAAAGGGGATGCAGTTGCGTTATGCCCGCTGTGTAAGTTTTAAGAGGAATCTGAAGCGCATCTCTGGTTCTCCTGTCCCAGAATCTGTGAAGTCCGAGATATTGTTTGGAGATGGGTTGATCTTCCAACTCGGAGAGGAGATATAGCTGAGTGGCTTCGGTGGTTGGCTGCTTAACCGGATGCCGTACAGCGGTCTGACGTCTTTCAAGTGAAGCTGCTGGTGTTTATAGCTTTTATTTATTATACATGGAAGGGGCGCAATGAGGTAGTGTTTGGTACAGAAACTTGTAGACCAAAAGATTGGGCATTAAAAATTGTGGAAATGTGTAAGTCTCGGATTTCTCTAAGGTGCAAAGGCAAGTCACCTAGAGAAATCCGTTGGGTACATCATTTGTGAGCGAGGAAAATTTAGCGTTTGGGTTTTTTTTTTTGGGGGTTGGAGATTGGAGATGGAAAATAGAGGAGTAGAAATATAGGAGAATTTGGGAATTTTGTGCATTCATGTGGCTACATGCGATAGGTTTTTGGTGTTAGGCGTGTTTCCGGTTCCCTTTTGCGACAAACCCTAGCTTGATTTGTCTTTTTGTAACTATGTTACTTCATCTATAGATTTACCGCTTCAGATGATAATGGGAGCTTTTTGGGCGAAAAGCTTTCCGTGACTTTTTCGAGCCAAAATATACCATATCGGCGTCACCCTTCTATGCCCCATCAAAACTACTCTGTTTTCGATCATATTTGTCCCAAACATGTTTATATTGTGTATAGATGATAATGGGAGATTTTTGGGCGAAAAGATTTTCGTGAGTTTTCGAGCCAAAAGTGACCATATCGGCATCACCCTTCTATGCCACATCAAAACTACTATGTTTTCGCTCAAATTTGTCCCAAACATGTTTATATTGTGTATAGATGATAATGGGAGCTTTTTGGGAGAAAAGTTTTCCGTGATTTTTCGTGCCAAAAGTGACCATATCGGCGTCACCCTTCTATGCCCCATCAAAACTACTCTGTTTTCGCTCATATTTGTCCCAAACATATTTATATTGTGTATAGATGATAATGGGACCTTTTTGGGCGAAAAGCTTTCCGTGACTTTTTCGAGCCAAAAGTGACCATATCGGCGTCACCCTTCTATGCCCCATCAAAACTACTCTGTTTTCGCTCAAATTTGTTACAAACATTTTTATATTGTGTATAGATAATAATGGGAGATTTTTGGGCGAAAAGCTTTCAGTAACTTTTTCGAGCAAAAAAAAGGGTCATATCGGCGTCACCCTTCTATGCCCCATCAAAACTACTCTTTTTTCTCTCAAATTTGTCCAAAATATGTTTATATTGTGTATATAATATAAATGAGAGCTTTTTGGGCGAAAAGCTTTCCGTTACTTTTTCGAGCCAAAAGTGACCATATCGGCGTCACCCTTCTATGCCCCATCAAAACTACTCTATTTTTGCTCAAATTTGTCCCAAACATGTTTATATTGTGTATAGATGATAATGAAAGATTTTTGGGCAAAAAGCTTTCTGTGACTTTTTCGAGCCAAAAGTGACCATATTGGCATCACCCTTCTATGCCACATCAAAACTACTCTATTTTCACACAAATTTGTCAAAACATGTTTATATTGTGTATAGATGATAATGGGAGCTTAGGTTTTGGGCTAGAGTGGGAAACTCTAGAGAGAGAAACTCTCTTTGGTTTTTTCCTCTCTTCCTTCAATTCCTCCACCTATGCGGCCATTAATGTCTTCTTTTGCTTAATTGCAATTCATCTTTGGGTGGGTGTACTACATTTACTGTTCGGTTTGACATGTGTAAATTGAATGTTAGGTGTGGGTTCCCCAGATCTGGGAAGTGGGTTTCAAATGTAAAAATAAAAACTTTTTTTTATTTTTATGTTTGCTTCTTATTTTTGCCCAGATCTGGTCTTCTCCGGCGTCCTGGCTCCGGTGTGGGGCGATCTGGCTGGCCTGCCTGGTGTGCTCGTGCGGGCTACCTATTGGGGTGCGACCAGTGTGAGTTGGTGCCCGCGAAATTGGGTGCCCTGGTTCGTAGTGGCGGCTCGGGAGCGTCGCCGGGGCTGTCCAGCGCTTCTCTGGGTTATTCGGACGCTGGCGGGATGTGGTGGTCCGGAGTGGGAGGTTTGGTTGGGGTGGGGGCCGGTGTCGGATGGCCGGGTTCGCTCTCTCCTCTTTCGGGCTCTCCGTCGGTGCTTTGGATCTGTGTCGTTGTGGTGTGGTTTGCTCGGAGGTTTGGTTGTTGCCTAGATCGGGTCTCTTCTTTCCCTATCCCTCCTCCCTGTTTCTTTCCCCGCCTTCTTCGTGTATGTGCTGAACTCCAGGCGGTCCCGGAGATAGGGGTTTGGTGGCGGGGTGGGCGGCGGTTTGGTCTAGGTGGATGACTCGTTGGGCTGTTCCTAGGGCGGGGTGTTCGTGTGGATGCGCAGTGGTGGCTGGTTCCTCTTCTCTCCTCTTCCGGCGGGCATTATTTTTTCGACCTGTGCTAAATGCGTTGTCTGCTCTGGTGGGGCGTGGTGGGTGGCTCGTCGGTACTGGTATTTGTGTGAACTGTGCCCCTCCTTAGGTTGAAGACGCGTGAGGTTCGGCGGAGGGCAAGCGCGTGTGCGTGGGTGCTGTTGTCTGCTGGTCCTGTTACCGTGTTGAAGGAGGTTTTCCATCCAGCTTTTTGAAATTGGCAGAGCCTGTCTTTTTCTTTTAGCTTGTGATAGCGTGTCAGGCTAATTTTCTAGGTGGAGTAAAGTTTTTTGTGGGATTAAAATATGTGGGATTATCTTTGTGGTTGTAATGGTGCCAAGTGGCATGTGTGGGTTTGACTTTTGCGAGATGAAACTAGTGGTAGGCTTTTATTGATGTTTTTTTACATAAGACCCGTGGTATGGTCTTATCTACCTTATGTACTCTTGGCGTTAAGCCACCCATCTATCTATTTACCTATTCAGATGATAATGGGAGCATTTTGGGAGAAAAGCTTTCCGTGATTTTTCGTGCCAAAAGTGACCATATCGGCGTCACCCTTCTATGCCCCATCAAAACTACTTTGTTTTCGCTCAAATTTGTCCCAAACATTTTTATATTGTTTATAGATGATAATGGGAGCTTTTTGGGCGAAAAGCTTTCCGTGACTTTTTCGAGCCATAAGTGACAATATCGGCGTCACCCTTCTATGCCCCATGAAAACTACTATGTTTTCGCTCAAATTTATCCAAAACATGTTTATATTGTGTATAGATAATAATGGGAGCTTTTTGGGCGAAAAGCTTTCCGTGACTTTTTTGAGTCAAAAGTGACCATATCGGCGTCACCCTTCTACGCCCCATCAAAACTACTCTGTTTTCGCTCAAATTTGTCCCAAACATGTTTATATTGTGTATAGATGGTAATGGGAAATTTTTGGGCGAAAAACTTTCCGTGACTTTTTCAAGCCAAAAGTGTCCATATCGGCTTCAGCCTTCTATGCCCCATCAAAACTACTCTATTTTCGCTCAAATTTGTCCCAAATATGTTTATATTGTGTATAGAAGATAATGGGAGATTTTTGGGCGAAAAACTTTCCGTGACTTTTTCGTGCCAAAAGTGACCATATTGGCATCACCCTTCTATACCAAATCAAAATTACTCTGTTTTCGCTCAAATTTGTCCCAAACATGTTTATATTGTGTATAGATGATAATGCGAGCTTTTTGGGCAAAAATCTTTCCGTGACTTTTTCGAGCCAGAAGTGACCATATCGGAGTCACCCTTCTATCCTCCATCAAAACTACGCTGTTTTCGCTCATATTTGTCCTAAACATGTTTATATTGTGTATAGATGATAACGGGAGATTTTTGGGCGAAAAGCTTTCCGTTACTTTTTCGAGCAAAAAAAAGGGCAATATCGGCGTCACCCTTCTATGCCCCATCAAAACTACTCTTTTTTCACTCAAATTTGTCCAAAACATGTTTATATTGTGTATAGAATATAAATAGGAGCTTTTTGGGCGAAAAGTTTTCCGTTACTTTTTCGAGCCAAAAGTGACCATATCGGCGTCACCCTTCTATGCCCCATCAAAACTACTCTATTTTGGCTCAAATTTGTCCCAAACTGTTTATATTGTGTATAGATGATAATGGGAGATTTTTGGGCGAAAAGATTTCCGTGAGTTTTCGAGCCAAAAGTGACCACATCGGCATCACCCTTCTATGCCACATCAAAACTACTCTGTTTTCGCTCAAATATGTCCCAAACATGTTTATATTGTGTATAGATGATAAGGGAGATTTTTGGGCGAAAAGATTTCCGTGAGTTTTCGAGCCAAAAGTGACCATATCGGCATCACCCTTCTATGCCACATCAAAACTACTCTGTTTTCGCTCAAATTTGTCCCAAACATGTTTATATTGTGTATAGATGATAATGGGAGCTTTTATGGAGAAAAGCTTTCCGTGATTTTTCGTGCCAAAAGTGACCATATCGGCGTCACCCTTCTATACCCCATCAAAACTACTCAGTTTTCGCTCATATTTGTCCCAAACATGTTTATATTGTGTATAGATGATAATGGGAGCTTTTTGGGCGAAAAGCTTTCCGTGACTTTTTCGAGCCAAAAGTGACCATATCGGCATCACCCTTCTATACCTCATCAAAACTAATCTGTTTTCGCTCAAATTTATCACAAACATTTTTATATTTTGTATAGATAATAATGGGAAATTTTTGGGCAAAAAGTTTTCAGTAATTTTTTCGAGCAAAAAAAAGGGTCATATTGGCGTCATCCTTCTATGCCCCATCAAAACTACTCTTTTTTCTCTCAAATTTGTCCAAAACATGTTTATATTGTGTATATAATATAAATGAGAGCTTTTTGGGTGAAAAGCTTTCTGCTACTTTTTCGAGCCAAAAGTGACCATATCGGCGTCACCCTTGTATGCCCCATCAAAACTACTCTATTTTTGCTCAAATTTGTCCCAAACATGTTTATATTGTGTATAGATGATAATGGGAGATTTTTGGGCGAAAAGCTTTTCGTGACTTTTTCGAGCCAAAAGTGACCATATCGGCATCACCCTTCTATGCCACATCAAAACTACTCTGTTTTCACTCAAATTTGTCCCAAACATGTTTATATTGTTTATAGATGATAATGGGAGCTTTTTGGGAGAAAAGCTTTCCGTGATTTTTCGTGCCAAAAATGACCATATCGGCGTCACTCTTCTATGCCCCATCAAAACTACTTTGTTTTCGCTCAAATTTATCCCAAACATTTTTATATTGTTTATAGATGATAATGGGAGCTTTTTGGGCGAAAAGCTTTCCGTGACTTTTTCGAGCCATAAGTGACCATATCGGCGTCACCCTTCTATGCCCCATGAAAACTACTATGTTTTCGCTCAAATTTATCCAAAACATGTTTATATTGTGTATAGATAATAATGGGAGCTTTTTGGGCGAAAAGCTTTCCGTAACTTTTTTGAGTCAAAAGTGACCATATCGGCGTCACCCTTCTACGCCCCATCAAAACTGCTCTGTTTTCGCTCAAATTTGTCCCAAACATGTTTATATTGTGTATAGATGATAATGGGAAATTTTTGGGCGAAAAACTTTCCGTGACTTTTTCAAGCCAAAAGTGTCCATATCGGCTTCAGCCTTCTATGCCCCATCAAAACTACTCTATTTTCGCTCAAATTTGTCCCAAATATGTTTATATTGTGTATAGAAGATAATGGGAGATTTTTGGGCGAAAAACTTTCCGTGACTTTTTCGTGCCAAAAGTGACCATATTGACATCACCCTTCTATACCAAATCAAAACTACTCTGTTTTCGCTCAAATTTGTCCCAAACATGTTTATATTGTGTATAGATGATAATGCGAGCTTTTTGGGCGAAAATCTTTCCGTGACTTTTTCGAGCCAAAAGTGACCATATCGGCGTCACCCTTCTATCCTCCATCAAAACTACGCTGTTTTCGCTCAAATTTGTCCTAAACATGTTTATATTGTGTATAGATGATAAAGGGAGATTTTTGGGCGAAAAGCTTTCCGTTACTTTTTCGAGCAAAAAAAAGGGCCATATCGGCGTCACCCTTCTATGCCCCATCAAAACTACTCTTTTTTCGCTCAAATTTGTCCAAAACATGTTTATATTGTGTATAGAATATAAATAGGAGCTTTTTGGGCGAAAAGTTTTCCGTTACTTTTTCGAGCCAAAAGTGACCATATCGGCGTCACCCTTCTATGCCCCATCAAAACTACTCTATTTTGGCTCAAATTTGTCCCAAACTGTTTATATTGTGTATAGATGATAATGGGAGATTTTTGGGCGAAAAGATTTTCGTGAGTTTTCGAGCCAAAAGTGACCACATCGGCATAACCCTTCTATGCCACATCAAAACTACTCTGTTTTCGCTCAAATATGTCCCAAACATGTTTATATTGTGTATAGATGATAATGGGAGATTTTTGGGCGAAAAGATTTCCGTGAGTTTTCGAGCCAAAAGTGACCATATCGGCATCACCCTTCTATGCCACATCAAAACTACTCTGTTTTCGCTCAAATTTGTCCCAAACATGTTTATATTGTGTATAGATGATAATGGGAGCTTTTTTGGAGAAAAGCTTTCCGTGATTTTTCGTGCCAAAAGTGACCATATCGGCGTCACCCTTCTATACCCCATCAAAACTACTCTGTTTTCGCTCATATTTGTCCCAAACATGTTTATATTGTGTATAGATGATAATGGGAGCTTTTTGGGCGAAAAGCTTTCCGTGACTTTTTCGAGCCAAAAGTGACCATATCGGCATCACCCTTCTATACCTCATCAAAACTACTCTGTTTTCGCTCAAATTTATCACAAACATTTTTATATTGTGTATAGATAATAATGGGAGATTTTTGGGCGAAAAGTTTTCAGTAATTTTTTCGAGCAAAAAAAAGGGTCATATTGCCGTCATCCTTCTATGCCCCATCAAAACTACTCTTTTTTCTCTCAAATTTGTCCAAAACATGTTTATATTGTGTATATAATATAAATGAGAGTTTTTTGGGTGAAAAGCTTTCCGCTACTTTTTCGAGCCAAAAGTGACCATATCGGCGTCACCCTTCTATGCGCCATCAAAACTACTCTATTTTTGCTCAAATTTGTCCCAAACATGTTTATATTGTGTATAGATGATAATGGGAGATTTTTGGACGAAAAGCTTTCCGTGACTTTTTCGAGCCAAAAGTGACCATATCGGCATCACCCTTCTATGCCACATCAAAACTACTCTGTTTTCACTCAAATTTGTCCCAAACATGTTTATATTGTGTATAGATGATAATGGGAGCTTTTTGGGAGAAAAGCTTTCCGTGATTTTTCGTGCCAAAAATGACCATATCGGCGTCACTCTTCTATGCCCCATCAAAACTACTTTGTTTTCGCTCAAATTTGTCCCAAACATTTTTATATTGTTTATAGATGATAATGGGAGCTTTTTGGGCGAAAAGCTTTCCGTGACTTTTTCGAGCCATAAGTGACCATATCGGCGTCACCCTTCTATGCCCCATGAAAACTACTATGTTTTCGCTCAAATTTATCCAAAACATGTTTATATTGTGTATAGATAATAATGGGAGCTTTTTGGGCGAAAAGCTTTCCGTGACTTTTTCGAGCCAAAAGTGACCATATCGGCGTCACCCTTTTTCGAGCTTTCATTTGGTGAGACCCGTTTGGTAACTACCTCGGTTTCCGTGCTGTGTTCTCTCAGGGAGATTCTCCAGCCGTACTCCCCGGCTGTGGAACCCGACGCCACTGGCTAACCCTCACGGTTGTCGTGCCGGCGTCCAAGGTTCTCCGATGGGCAAGGAAGGGACCCCGACTGGTGTTCGGCCAGATCTGTTGCGTGCTCCTCCAGCGAAACAGGTGGTGAGCAGTAAAGGAGATTTGTCGGGTTCAGAGGATGTGCAGTGTGGAGTAAATGGGGAAGGTCAGAGAGTGGTTGGGGGTAAATTGAATGACCAACTAGGTTTTAATGGAGGTCTTGCTGGAAAAGACGATGGATCTAGGGCTATAAATATCTATGTGGAGTCGGATAAGGCAGATCTGGAGTGTTTGTCTTTTGCGCAAGCTGTTAGAAAGAGCCTCGCCAAGGCTAGGGCTTTGGTGCTTCAGATTTCTTCTTCTCCGCATAGAACAAATCGTCAGATTGAGGCAGCTGAGAAATTAGTTGTGTTTGAGGATGTCGACAGAGGAAGGGTCCAAATTAGGGCGGAAGATGTTGTGGATTCCAGGAAGGATTGGGCAGCAACTTTAATGGGAGTCATCGCCGGGAATCCAGTATCCTTTGCTCAGATCCAAAGCTTTGTTCAAACTGAATGGAAAGTGACTGCTCCTCATGTGTTTCAGAAGAATAATGGGGTGCTGGTGTTTAAGTTCTCTTCGGATAGCGATTTGGACTGGGTCCTTATGAACGGACCTTGGTCTATTCTTGGATCGAAACCCCTCCTTCTGAAGAGGTGGTCGCCGGGTATGCCGATTTCGTGGGCTGCTTTTGACAAGATCCCTTGTTGGATCTGTTTGCCTGACCTGGATCCCACCCTCTTCACCAACACTAATCTTAGTCGGATTGGGTGTTCGATAGGAACTCCGGTTTGTCTCGATGGGTGTACAGCCAGGGGAGAAAGACTCTCCTATGCTCGTATGCTCGTAGAAGTTTCTGTTCAGGAGGCTAGTATCAGGTCGACGGAAATTGTGAATGTGGATGGTTCTGCGTACAATCAGCCGGTCATTTTTGAATGGTTACCTCCCATGTGCTTTCACTGTGACAAATTTGGGCATTCTGGTGATCGTTGTCATAGTCGTCCTGTTCGTCAAGCTGTTCGAAGTAAACCAGCATGGGCAAGGACAGAGTTCAGAAAGGAGCCGAGTGGTGTTTTGGGTTCAAAAACAGATGGCAAGAAGAGTAGTATGGAGAAGTCGACGCCTGTGGGTATTATGACAGACAAGGGGTCAGACAGAGTTTGGGATGGCAATGCTGCTAAACAGCTGTTTGCTAAGCCAGATCAGAAAGGAAAAGGGGTGGTCTATGGGAGTCGTCGCCCTGAGAGAGTGATGACTACCTTGCAGTACAGAGCTACAGGGAATCGGTTTGCATTGAGTGGAAGTACTGATGGTATTCCTATGGAGAGCACCTCAAACTGGTGCAAAGTTCCCATGAAGAAATCTGTCACAGGGAATGGAGTGGTTCCAAATGGCAATTCTGGGCAGGAGAATATTTGCTCTCCCTCTAGGTTTGCTATTCTGGAAATCGAACAGCTAGATGTTGACAATGCTAAGGTCCTCTGTGAGAGTAGCACTCACTCGCAAGGGTTTGATGGATAAAATCAAACTAGCAGCTTGGAACATTGCGGGGATTAAGGACCCCATTAAAAATAGAATAATTACTAAATATTGCTTTGATAATGACATTGCTATGATTGGGCTTTTGGAAACTAAACTCTTGTGGAAGAATTATGAGGAGGTGAAGAGGAGACTGATGCAGGGATGGAAAGTGGTTGTGAATGGTAACATCCAAGAAAAAGGGAGAATCTGGCTCACGTGGAATCCTCTTGTGTTTGATGTTAACGTTTTAAGGATCACTGATCAGGTTATTCACTGCTTGGTATCTACTGTCGATCTGAAATTCCAGTTTTTTGCAACTTTTGTGTATGCTCATAATTATAAGGTGGAAAGGGAGCCTTTATGGCAGGACATCAGACAGTTTGCTATTCAGATTGATCGTCCTTGGGCTGTTCTTGGTGATCTAAATTGCCTATTAAGTGTGGATGAAAAGTGGCCTGCAAGAAAGCTTGCTCAGAGAGATGAGTTTGAAGAGCTGAAATCTGTAATGAGCGACTGTGGCTTGTTTGATTTGTGTTTCACAGGTGCAGCATTAACTTGGAGTAATAAGCAAACAGGTAAAAACAGGCTTGAGAGGAAATTAGATAGAATCATGGTTAATGATTCCTGGATTGAGAACTTTGAGGATACCAAAGCCTTCTTTGACACTCCTCTTTGCTCTGACCATAGCCCAACTGTGCTAACACTGAAAAATGTGATCACACATAGAAGATATCCTTTTCGATACAAAAACTCCTGGGGTAAGGAGAAGGAATTTCTCGATATAGTTAAAGCTACGTGGATGTTAGATGTGGTTGGTTCAAAGCAGCTGAAGCTGGTCAAGCGTCTTAAAAATGTGAAAGATGTGTTAAAGCCTTGGGACAAGTCTAGGTTCCCGGAACTTGAAACGACCATTGAACTACAGAAGGGGATGCTTAAGGAAATGCAACTGCAGCTTCAGAATGAGAAGGAAAATTGCAGACTGATGATGGAGAAGATCATTGAAACAGAATCAGAACTGCGAAGCAATATTGCACGACAGATTAGTCTCACGAATCAAAAAGCAAACCTGCATTGGCTCACTTCTGGTGAGGAAACCTCTTCACTCTTTTATAGAAATGTGAAGGAGAGGCGTTCTAGGAATGCAATTCACATGCTGAGAAATGACAGAGGTGTGGTTCTAGAAGAAGAACAAGAGATTCGTGGGCATGTTCTTAACTACTACACTGACCTGTTGTCATCAACTGATGTACCTGATGGGTTTGATTTCAATCTTCCAGGGCCGAAACTCAATCCAGATTCTCATTCTGATCTTATGGCCCTACCCAGCTATGACGAAATCAGGAAAAGTATATGGAGTATTGGAGCAAACAAATCACCAGGACCCGATGGTTTCGGGAGTCAATTCTTTGGAGATGCCTGGGCAATTGTAGGGAAAGATACATGTGAAGCAGTTAGGGAGATCTTTCGAAATGGGAGGATTCTTAAGCAACTAAACTCAACGTTCAACTCGCTTCTGCCTAAGGTCCCTAATCCGACTACAGTGAAGGATTGGAGGCCCATCTCATGCTGTAACACAATTCTAAAAGCTGTCACGAAAATCATATCTGGGCGTATTAAATCTCTTATTGGAGGCCTTGTTTCTGAATGTCAAGGTGCTTTTGTTCCGGGGCGCTCGTTAGCACACAATTCGGCAGTGGCCACTGAGATTGTTCAAGGCTATGGAACGAAGAGGATTTCTCGACGTTGTACAATCAAAGTTGATCTTCAAAAAGCTTACGACTTCTTGAACTGGGATTTCATCCGTAGCACTCTTGTTTAATTGGGTTTTCCAAGCACCCTTGTTCAGCTAATCATGGAGAGTGTTACATCTCCTTCCTTCTCGGTACTTATCAATGGATCTCCTGAAGGTTTTTTTCCGAGTAAGCGTGGTATAAGGCAGGGGGATCCCCTTTCCCCCTATCTCTTTGTCTTATGCATGGAAGTATTAAGTCGAATGCTGAAAAATATGTCTGAAAATCCTCTGTTCCGGTTCCATCCGAAGTGCAAGAATCCTGGGATTGTGCACTTAGCTTTTGCGGATGACCTTCTAATTTTCTGTCATGCCGATTCTGCCTCCTTACAGCTTGTACATGAATGCTTGGCCAGCTTCTTTGCCATGTCTAGTTTACGAGTTAATAAGGAGAAAAGCACGGTTTTCCTGGCCGGGGTAACTGATCAGATGGCTGATGAACTTATACAGCTCCTGGGTTTTGTTAGGGGTGAATTCCCAGTAAAATATCTTGGTCTCCCTCTTCACTCTAAAAGGGTTGCTATACATCAGCACAGTGACTTACTTGGGAAGTTTAGAACGCTTATGGCATCCTGGACCACCCGGAAGCTCTCTTATGCTGGGAGACTTCAGTTGATTCAGTCGGTTTGTGCAGGCGTCTTCAATTTCTGGAGTCAAGTGGCTTTGATTCCAAGAGGAATACTCGAGCAGATCGAGGGGATGTGCAGGAAATTTTTGTGGACAGGTTCGATTGATGGAAGGAAAAATCTTGTAGCATGGGAAGATGTTTCAAAACCTTATTCTGAAGGGGGTTTGGCTGTTTGTGAACTGTTGGCATGGAATAAATGTGTTCAAGCTAAGTTGTTTATGGAATTGCATAACAATGTCGACAGTGTTTGGTATAGATGGTGTGCAGCAAACCACATCACTTCTACTAGGATTTGGGATACAACGAGGAGGGTCGACGACACTTGGCTTTGGAAATGTGTGGTCGACAACAAAGATGAGGTGAAGCAGCTGCTACAGGGGGGCTGGTCAGGGGGCTGAAGGGTTGGACAGTTTGATTGGATCGAATGGTAGATTCTCGTGCAGCAATGCATATGAGCTTCTTCGGCATAAAGGACAGCAAGTTGATTGGGGGGGATGATATGGAGACGTCCCCAATGTCGGAAATGGGCCTTTGTGGTATGGCTTGCTGCTCGAGAACGTTTACACACCGGTGATAAGGCCAAACATTGGTGTGGCCAGGGAGCCGTTGCTTGTCCGCTTTGTGAATCGGAGGATGAATCTGTGCAGCACTTATGGTTCAGATGTAGCAAGGTAAAGGAGGTACAGCGAGACGTTTTCAGCTGGGTTGGCTTGCCCTCTCGACCCGGATCTGTTTCCGACTGGCTATGCTGGTTCGCTAATGTCACTCCCCGAGAGCAAAGAAGTGTTCAATTCTAGGCGAAGCTGATTACTTTCCAAGCGCTCGTCTATTTTACATGGATGGGTCGGAACAAGAAGGTTTTTTGTGAAGAAAATTTCAATGTAAATTCCTATATTATTCAAATCATTGAAAGTTGTAAGTCTCGTATATCCCTTTTGTGCAAGTGCAAATCGCGGGGGGATATCCGATGGCGTACAACCTTAGTAGGGCGTAGTTGGGTGCAAATGGTATAGCAGGTTTGGAGTTCGTAGGGGAAATGGGTACATGTAGTTTTTTGGGCTGTGATGGTGGTTTTTTGGTGGGTATAGCCGTGTATGAGTGAGTTCCTATAGTCTTTATTTTCTTTTGGTAGGCCTTGGTAGGCCTCTCTTTTTTGTAACACTTGGGTTTTCCCCACTCATCTATATATTTACCAATTCAGATGATAATGGGAAATTTTTGGGCGAAAAACTTTCCGTGACTTTTTCGAGCCAAAAGTGACCATATTGGCATCACCGTTCTATGCCACTTCAAAACTTCTCTGTTTTCGCTCAAATTTGTACCAAACATGTTTATATTGTGTATAGATGATAATGGGAGCTTTTGGGGCGAAAAGTTTTCCGTTACTTTTTCGAGCCAAAAGTGACCATATCGGCGTCACCCTTCTATGCCCCATCAAAACTACTCTATTTTCGTTCAAATTTGTCCCAAACATGTTTATATTGTGTATAGATGATAATGGGAGATTATAAGGGTTTTGAGAGTGTTTTTCCGTACATCCGTACAGTGCTGAGAGCGAGAGGGATTTTCCGAGCGGTGAGGCGGCAAACCGTCGCTCTCTCCAGCAGGGAATCTGAACCACGGGAAA
This sequence comes from Persicaria maculosa, assembly GCA_963922045.1. Taxonomy (NCBI): domain Eukaryota; kingdom Viridiplantae; phylum Streptophyta; class Magnoliopsida; order Caryophyllales; family Polygonaceae; genus Persicaria; species Persicaria maculosa. The sequence goes on from OY998255.1 coordinate 35,394,340, forward strand.
GGGATGGGTAGATCTAGCACACCTGGAAGTGGAAGGGTTAAGATTTTGCTTCCAAAAAGAGGGATTTTGATGCGAGAAAACTTGACGGGGAAATCTAGGGTTTCAGTGAAAATCGGCGACCAGGAGCATATGAGTAAGCCAGAAACACAGTTGGGGCCTGATATGAGTACATCGGAAGAGAATCGAATGGTGGATGCTGTGAAACGATACTTTGAGAAGAAGGAGAAGAAAGGGGAGATTAATCCGAAGTCAGGTGAGGGTCGTCCCTTTGCGAGCTCGATTAGTGTGAATAGAAACATTCAACAGGCAGAGAAACTGAGCTTCCACCCTGAGATTGCGAAGGGCAAGGTTGTGATAACCAAGGCCGAAATCAAGGAAGCGCGCAAGGAATGGGAAGCTACACTGGTTGGCGTCATCCCTGGATTCGCCCCACAGTTCCAGATGGTACAGGCTTTTGCAAAGAGCATGTGGCAGGTAGAGTTGCCCAGAATCTTCATGAAGGAAAATGGGGTTTTCCTTTTTCAGTTCAGAACGGAGGATGACATGAACTGGGTAATGGAGAGAGGGCCATGGATTTTTGAAAATACCAGGCCAATGCTGCTAAAGAAGTGGTGTCCAGGCATGCCGATAACTTGGGAAATCTTCGACAGAGTGCCACTCTGGGTTTGTCTGCCCGATTTGGACCCTATTCTGTTCAGCAATGAGCTTTTGGGAAAAATTGGGAGTGCGATAGGTAGGCCAGTGTGTATGGATGGATGCACAGCTAACAGGAGCAGACTCTCCTATGCGAGGATGCTGGTGGAAGTCACTCCGGAGGAATCGAAGAGGACTGAGATGATAATAGCAGATGAGGAAGGGGCAAGTCGAAAGCAGGAGGTCCGATTTGAATGGTTACCTTGGGCTTGCTCGATCTGCAACAAATTCGGACATGAGAACTATAGATGCCGCGACAGAAAACAGGACAAGAAACAAGCTGAGAGGATCACAGAGCCAGAACGACAGCATCCTGGTGCTGGGTTTCAGTGGCAGAAAAAAAGAATGGTGGTAAATGATCAGATAGTGAGAAACACAGAACAGAAGGAAGGATCTGTTGGGAATAGAATTGACAATGTTCATTTGGAAGATAGGAAAGGAAAGGCCATTGTACAGGAAGAGAAACATGATAGCCAGTCAGGAAATACTGAGCAAAGGTTACCACGGAATGGCTCAAACCAGGGAAAGCAGAATCTTGGGCAGGACAGCTGGGCAAGAGTAGTAGCCAGAAATGGAGCAAAGCGGGATCAAGCTGGGCAAAAGCCTCATGAGCAGTTTACCCTGGAGACGAGCAATCGATTTGTTAATGTGGAGGAGTATAATCTGGGCAGACAATTTGATCAGCAGGGCAAAATATTGTTCACTGAATTTGAGAAGGCTCAAGGAAATCAGACGGGTGGTAGCAGCCTGCATCAAGAGGGCATATGACGAGCTTAAAAATCGGGTCATGGAATGTCAGAGGGTTTAATAGCTCTGGCAAACATACTATGGTAAATAATTTTATACATAGTAATACTATTAGTATATTAGCAATTTTGGAAACAAAAATGACAGTAAAGGGGGAGAAAGAGGTCCTGAAACGCATGCCGAAAGATTGGAAACATTTTCTTAATAGAGGAAATTTAGCCAAAGGAAGAATGTGGCTATGGTGGGATCCATGGTCGGTTAATGTTAGCATTCTGACGGTGGAAGAGCAGTTTATTCATTGCCATGTAGCAAGCATGGATGGGAATTTCCAGTTTGTGGTTAGCTTTGTCTATGCAATGAATGAAAAACCACAGAGGAGAGTGTGTTGGGAGGCGCTGAAACAGCTAAATGTGGGAAACACACTACCTTGGCTCATCATTGGGGATTTTAATTGCATATATGAGATGGAGGATCGCTGGCCTCAAGTTGATATGCCCACTGATGACTTTTCTGAAATCAGGAGAATGATGGAGGAATGTGATGTTTCCGACCTTGAGTACACTGGATGCAGGCTGACTTGGAATAACAACCAGGTGGGCAGGGACAGAGTTGAAAGGAAAATTGACAGAGCTCTTGTTAATGAAAGGTGGAGAGATATTATGCCCTTCACAAAAGCTGCTTTTGATATCCCCCTGTTATCTGATCATTCCCCAGCAGTAGTTACAATCAGAGAAAGCCAGCGTAACAAGGGGTATCCCTTTCGGTTTAAAAACTTCTGGTGTGAGGAGCCAGAATTCATGAGGATAGTAGCTGATGTCTGGCGCCAGTACCACAGAGGCAGTAGACAGTATGTGCTCCGGCAGAAACTTCAAGGGCTGAAAGAAGTTCTTAAGGGCTGGGATAGAAGGAAGTTTGCTCAGCTAAGACAGGAGATTGATCGTGATACAAAACAGCTGCGAGATACCCAACTGGAATTTCAGGCTCAGCGGGAGAATGTAGAATTACAAAGACAGGTAAAACACCTTCAGAGAGTGGTGAGTGCAAATATGAAGAAGCTTTCGAGCCTAGCAGCACAACAGGCTAAACTCCATTGGCTTACTCAGGGGGAGGAGGTGTCCAGTATGTTTTACCGCCAACTAAAAGTGAGACGAGGCACCAACTCTATCATGTTTATGAAAGACAGTCGGGGGCAACGGGTAGATGAACCCACTGCGCTGATTCAGTTAATTGTCGGGTTTTATAAGGATCTACTTGGAGCTCCTTCAGCCGAAGTTGGTAATTTTATTTTCCCTGTTGGATGCAAACTGCTGGACGACAGGCTGATCAGTATGAGCAATGCGCCAACTCTGAGTGAAATTCGAACAGCGCTATGGAGCATAGGAGAAAATAAATCGCCTGGTCCCGATGGATTTGGGAGCGCTGTGTTCAAGAAAGGCTGGACTGTGATGAAGACAGATATCAGAAAAGCAATACATGAGTACTTCCGATGTGGTAAGCTATTAAAACAGTATAATCATACTTTCATATCGTTGATTCCGAAAGTAGATAACCCCACTCTGGTTAAGGACCTCCGCCCCATTTCGTGTTGTAACACGATGCTGAAAATGATAACAAAAATACTAGCGGAGAGAATTCAGGGAGTGCTGGATGGTCTGATATCGGACTCTCAAGGGGCATCTGTGCCTGGCCGAGCCTTAAACCATAATGTTGCTGTAGCTACAGAAATTCTAAGGGGCTATGGTACGAAGGGTGTATCTCCGAGATGCGCACTCAAGGTGGACTTGCATAAAGCATATGACACGCTAAGTTGGGATTTTATAGAAAAAACTCTGCTGTATTTCAAATTCCCGAGCAAATTTGTGCAGCTGGTCATGGGTTGTATAACTACGGCTAGTTTCTCCGTCTTAATCAATGGAATCCCTGAAGATTTCTTTCACAGCAAGCGTGGTCTTCGGCAAGGCGATCCAATGTCGCCGTATATTTTCGTTATGTGTATGGAGATCTTTGGGAGAATGCTTAGAGACATGGCCAGTCACCCTGATTTCCATCATCATCCGAAGTGCAGAGAGCTGAACTTGGTGCATCTGGCATTTGCGGATGACCTATTTATTTTCTGCCGGGGTGATAACAAATCTGTGGAGATGGTGAAAGGCTGTATGGAAGCTTTTGCAGCAGTGTCGGGGCGTCAACCTAATTATGCTAAATCTGAAATCTATCTAGCGGGCATGACAGCTGATCGAGAACAGACCATTGTGGATCTACTGGGATTCAGACGGGGGTCCCTGCCAGTCCGTTATCTGGGCTGTCCGCTGCATGACAAAAGGTTGAAAATAGCTGAGTATGAGCCTCTGATTTCGAAGATAGAAAAACAGATCAATTGCTGGGCGGCGAGAAACCTCTCTTATGCAGGTCGATTGCAACTCATTAACTCCGTCTTGATGGGGGTGATGGGTTTCTGGAGTCAGGTATTTTTGCTCCCAGCAGGGGTTGTTGATCGCATAGAATCAATGTGTAAGCGCTTTCTATGGAATGGAAATCTGGAAGGTCGTAGATACTTAGTTGATTGGGGAATTGTCACTCTTCCTAGACAGGAGGGGGGATTGGGCATTAAGGAGATTCTCGCATGGAATAAAGCAATATTTGTGAAGCTTGCAGCCGATGTTGTTCAACACCGTGAGTGTATATGGACAAGATGGGTTGAAGCTAATATTCTGAAAGAGAATGAAATACACATTATCCCAATAGTAGCTCAAGACTCATGGATGTGGAAAAGCGTGGTCGGTGTCACGCAAGAATTTGTAGCTGCTTTTGATGGTCATGCACAGCGCCTTGGTTTGGAGGGGACGGCTATGAATCTGTTGGAAAGGAATGAAAAGGATCTCCCTAAAATTGCCTATGAGGTGCTGAGGGCACACGGGCAACCGAGAGGATGGGGGGGGGGGGGGGGATATATTGGACAGGTTTGCAATCGAAAAAATGGAGCTTTTTCACTTGGCTTGTAGTGCTGGATAGGCTGCACACTCGGGCTCGATTATTTAAATGGAATGCTGTACCGTCTCAGGAATGCGTATTCTGGGGAGATGAGGTTGAAGATTGTGGTCATCTATGGTTTAGCTGTGCTTACACCCGAAGGGTAGCTGAGATAGTGTTCAGCTGGCTGGGGATTCAGCAAAGGCATGATAGTGTCATTGAGTGGTTGGAATGGTTTGCGGGGAGGACCAACCGGAGATCTGTTGGGTTCCAAGCGCAACTAATGGCCATCAACTGCATCGTTTACTACATTTGGAGAGCTCGAAACATGGGGATATGGGAGGGAAAATTTTGGAGTATAGATGAGTGTGCATATTTGATAGTTCAAGAATGTAAGGACCGGGTGAGAGTTAAGGGGAGATCCACTAGTAGAGTGGATAGGGTGGTGCGAGATAGGCTAATAGCCTAATCATCATTTTTGTATTTTACAAGTGGTTCCTCGTTTCGAATCACTTCTTTTTGTAAAGCCTTGGCCTTGGCCTTCCTCCTTTGGGAGATTTATATATATTTACCAGTTCAGATGATAATGGGAGATTTTTGGGCGAAAAGATTTCCGTGAGTTTTCGAGCCAAAAGTGACCATATCGGCATCACCCTTCTATGCCACATCAAAACTACTCTGTTTTCGCTCAAATTTGCCCCAAACATGTTTATATTGTGTATAGATGATAATGGGAGCTTTTTGGGAGAAAAGCTTTCCGTGATTTTTCGTGCCAAAAGTGACCATATCGGCGTCACCCTTCTATGCCCCATCAAAACTACTCTGTTTTCGCTCATATTTGTCTCAAACATGTTTATATTGTGTATAGATAATAATGGGAGCTTTTTGGGCGAAAAGCTTTTCGTGACTTTTTCGAGCCAAAAGTGACCATATCGGCGTCACTCTTCTATGCCCCATCAAAACTACTTTGTTTTTGCTCAAATTTGTCACAAACATTTTTATATTGTGTATAGATAATGATGGGAGATTTTTGGGCGAAAAGCTTTCAGTAACTTTTTCGAGCAAAAAAAAGGGTCATATCGGCGTCACCCTTCTATCCCCCATCAAAACTACTCTTTTTTCGCTCATATTTGTCCCAAACATGTTTATATTGTGTATAGTTAATAATGGAAGATTTTTGGGCGAAAAGCTTTCAGTGACTTTTTCAAGCAAAAAAAAGGGCCATATCGGCGTCACCCTTCTATGCCCCATCAAAACTACTCTTTTCTCGCTCAAATTTGTCCAAAACATGTTTATATTGTGTATAGAATATAAATGGGAGCTTTTTGGGCGAAAAGCTTTCCGTTACTTTTTCGAGCCAAAAGTGACCATCTCGGCATCACCCTTCTATACCACATCAAAACTACTCTGTTTTTGCTAAAATTTGTCCCAAGTATGTTTATATTGTGTATTGATGATAATGCGAGCTTTTTGGGCGACAAGCTTTCCGTGACTTTATCGAGCCAAAAGTGACCATATCGGCGTCACCCTTCTATGCCCCATCAAAATTACTCTGTTTTCGCTCAAATTTGTCACAAACATTTTTATATTGTGTATAGATAATAATGGGAGATTTTTGGGCGAAAAGCTTTCAGTAATTTTTTCGAGCAAAAAAAAGGGTCATATCGGCGTCACCCTTCTATGCCCCATCAAAACTATTCTTTTTTCTCTCAAATTTGTCCAAAACATGTTTATATTGTGTATATAATATAAATGAGAGCTTTTTTGGCGAAAAGCTTTCCGTTACTTTTTCGAGCCAAAAGTGACCATCTCGGCATCACCCTTCTATGCCCCATCATAACTACTCTGTTTTCGCTCAAATTTGTCCCAAACCTTTTTATATTGTGTATAGATAATAATGGGAGATTTTTGGGCGAAAAGCTTTCCGTAACTTTTTCGAGCAAAAAAAAGGGCTATATCGGCGTCACCCTTCTATGCCCCATCAAAACTACTCTTTTTTCGCTCAAATTTGTCCAAAACATGTTTATATAGTGTATAGAATATAAATAGGAGCTTTTTGGGCAAAAGGTTTGCCGTTACTTTTTCGAGCCAAAAGTGACCATATCTGCGTCACCCTTCTATGCCCCATCAAAACTACTCTATTTTAGGTCAAATTTGTCCCAAACATGTTTATATTGTGTATAGATGATAATGGGAGATTTTTGGACGAAAAGATTTCCGTGAGTTTTTGAGCGAAAAGTGACCATATCGGCATCACCCTTCTATGCCACATCAAAACTACTCTGTTTTCGCTCAAATTTGTCCCAAACATGTTTATATTGTGTATAGATGATAATGAGAGCTTTTTGGGAGAAAAGCTTTCCGTGATTTTTCGTGCCAAAAGTGACCATATCGGCGTCACCCTTCTATGCCACATCAAAACTACTCTGTTTTCGCTCATATTTGTCCCAAACATGTTTATATTGTGTATAGATAATAATGGAAGATTTTTGGGCGAAAAGCTTTCAGTGATTTTTTGAAGCAAAAAAAAGGGCCATATCGGCGTCACCCTTCTATGCCCCATCAAAACTACTCTTTTCCCGCTCAAATTTGTCCAAAACATGTTTATATTGTGTATAGAATATAAATGGGAGCTTTTTGGGCGAAAAGCTTTCCGTTACTTTTTCGAGCCAAAAGTGACCATCTTGGCATCACCTTTCTATACCACATCAAAACTACTCTGTTTTCGCTAAAATTTGTCCCAAGCATGTTTATATTGTGTATTGATGATAATGCGAGCTTTTTGGGCGACAAGCTTTCCGTGACTTTATCGAGCCAAAAGTGACCATATCGGCGTCACCCTTCTATGCCCCATCAAAACTACTCTATTTTCGCTCAAATTTGTCACAAACATTTGTATATTGTGTATAGATAATAATGGGAGATTTTTGGGCGAAAAGCTTTCAGTAATTTTTTTGAGCAAAAAAAAGGGTCATATCGGCGTCACCCTTCTATGCCCCATCAAAACTACTCTTTTTTCTCTCAAATTTGTCCAAAACATGTTTATATTGTGTATATAATATAAATGAGAGCTTTTTGGGCGAAAAGATTTCCGTTACTTTTTCGAGCCAAAAGTGACCATATCGGCGTCACCCTTCTATGCCACATCAAAACTACTCTATTTTCACTCAAATTTGTCTCAAACATGTTTATATTGTGTATAGATGATAATGGGAGCTTTTTGGGAGAAAAGCTTTCCGTGATTTTTCGTGCCAAAAATGACCATATCGGCGTCACCCTTTTATGCCCCATCAAAACTACTTTGTTTTCGCTCAAATTTGTCCCAAACATTTTTATATTGTTTATAGATGATAATGGGACCTTTTTGGGCGAAAAGCTTTCCGTGACTTTTTCGAGCCATAAGTGACCATATCGGCGTCACCCTTCTATGCCCCATGAAAACTACTATGTTTTCGCTCAAATTTATCCAACACATGTTTATATATTGTATAGATAATAATGAGAGCTTATTGGGCGAAAAGCTTTCCGTGACTTTTTCGAGCCAAAAGTGACCATATCGGCGTCACCCCTGTATACCCCAGCAGAACTACTCTGTTTTCGCTCAAATTTGACCCAAACATGTTTTTATTGTGTATAGATGATAATGGGAAATTTTTGGGCGAAAAACTTTCCGTGACTTTTTCGAGCCAAAAGTGACTATATTGGCATCACCGTTCTATGCCACTTCAAAACTTCTCTGTTTTCGCTCAAATTTGTCCCAAACATGTTTATATTGTGTATAGATGATAATGGGAGCTTTTGGGGCGAAAAGTTTTCCGTTACTTTTTCGAGCTAAAAGTGACCATATCGGCGTCACCCTTCTATGCCCCATCAAAAATACTCTATTTTCGCTCAAATTTGTCCCAAACATGTTTATATTGTGTATAGATAATAATGGGAGATTTTTGGGCGAAAAGCTTTCCGTGACTTTTTCGAGCCAAAAGTGACCATATCGGCGTCACCCTTCTATGCTCCATCAAAACTACTATGTTTTCGCTCCTATTTATCCCAAACATGTTTATATTGTGTATAGATGATAATGGGAGCTATTTAGGAGAAAAGCTTTTCGTGATTTTTCGCGCCAAAAGTGACCATATCGGCGTCACCCATCTATGCCCCATCAAAACTACTATGTTTTCGCTCAAATTTGTCCCAAACATTTTTATATTGTGTATATCAATAATGAGAGATTTTTGGGCGACAAGCTGTTATGACTTTTTCGAGCAAAAAAAAGGGCCATATCGGTGTAACCCTTCTATGCCCCATCATAACTACTCTTTTTTCGCTCAAATTTGTCCAAAACATGTATATTGTGTATATAATATAAATGAGAGCTTTTTGGGCGAAAAGCTTTCCGTGACTTTTTCGAGCCAAAAGATACCATATCGGCGTCACCCTTCTATGCCCCATCAAAACTACTCTGTTTTCGATCATATTTGTCCCAAACATGTTTATATTGTGTATAGATGATAATGGGAGATTTTTGGGCGAAAAGATTTCCGTGAGTTTTCGAGCCAAAAGTGACCATATCGGCATCACCCTTCTATGCCAAATCAAAACTACTCTGTTTTCGCTCAAATTTGTCCCAAACAAGTTTATATTGTGTATAGATGATAATGGGAGCTTTTTGGGAGAAAAGCTTTCCGTGATTTTTCGTGCCAAAAGTGACCATATCGGTGTCGCCCTTCTATGCCCCGTCAAAACTACTCTGTTTTCGCTCATATTTGTCCCAAACATGTTTATATTGTGTATAGATGATAATGGGAGCTTTTTGGGCGAAAAGCTTTCCGTGACTTTTTCGAGCCAAAAGTGACCATATCGGCGTCACCCTTCTATGCTCCATCAAAACTACTATGTTTTCGCTCATATTTGTCCCAAACATGTTTATATTGAGTATAGATGATAATGGGAGCTTTTTGGGAGAAAAGCTTTCCGTGACTTTTTCGAGCCAAAAGTGACCATCTCGGCGTCACCCTTCTATGCCCCATCATAACTACTCTGTTTTCGCTCAAATTTGTCCCAAACCTTTTTATATTGTGTATAGATAATAATGGGAGATTTTTGGGCGAAAAGCTTTCCGTAACTTTTTCGAGCAAAAAAAAGGGCTATATCGGCGTCACCCTTCTATGCCCCATCAAAACTACTCTTTTTTCGCTCAAATTTGTCTAAAACATGTTTATATTGTGTATAGAATATAAATAGGAGCTTTTTGGGCGAAAAGTTTTCCGTGGCTTTTTCGAGCCAAAAGTGACCATCTCGGCATCACCCTTCTATGCCTCATCAAAACTACTCTGTTTTCGCTCAAATTTGTCCCAAACATTTTTATAATGTGTATAGATAATAATGGGCGATTTTTGGGCAAAAAGTTTTCCGTTACTTTTTCGAGCAAAAAAAAGGGCCATATCGGCGTCACCCTTCTATGCCCCATTAAAACTACTCTTTTATCACTCAAATTTGTCCAAAACATGTTTATATTGTGTATAGAATATAAATAGGAGCTTTTTGGGCGAAAAGTTTGCCGTTACTTTTTCGATCCAAAAGTGACCATATCGGCGTCACCCTTCTATGCCCCATCAAAACTACTCTATTTTAGGTCAAATTTGTCCCAAACATGTTTATATTGTGTATAGATGATAATGGGAGATTTTTGGACGAAAAGATTTCCGTGAGTTTTTGAGCCAAAAGTGACCATATCGGCATCACCCTTCTATGCCACATCAAAACTACTCTGTTTTCGCTCAAATTTGTCCCAAACATGTTTATATTGTGTATAGATGATAATGGGAGCTTTTTGGGAGAAAAGCTTTTCGTGATTTTTCGCGCCAAAAGTGACCATATCGGCGTCACCCATCTATGCCCCATCAAAACTGCTCTGTTTTCGCTCAAATTTGTCCCAAACATTTTTATATTGTGTATATCAATAATGGGAGATTTTTGGGCGAAAAGCTTTTATGACTTTTTCTAGCAAAAAAAAGGGCCATATCGGCGTAACCCTTCTATGCCTCATCAAAACTACTCTTTTTTCTCGGCATCACCCTTCTATGCCCCGTCAAAACTACTCTGTTTTGGGCGAAAAGCTTTCCGTGACTTTTTCAAGCCAAAAGTGACCATATCGGCATAACCCTTCTATGCCACATTAAAACTACTCTGTTTTCGCTCAAATTTGTCCCAAATATGTTTATATTGTGTATAGATGATAATGGGAGCTTTTTGGTAGAAAAGCTTTTCGTGATTTTTCGTGCCAAAAGTGACCATATCGGCGTCGCCCTTCTATGCCCCGTCAAAACTACTCTGTTTTCACTCATATTTGTCCCAAACATGTTTATATTGTGTATAGATGATAATGGGAGCTTTTTGGGTGAAAAGCTTTCTGTGACTTTTTCGAGGCAAAAGGGACCATATCGGCGTCACCCTTCTATGCTCCATCAAAACTACTATCTTTTCGCTCATATTTGTCCCAAACATGTTTATATTGAGTATAGATGATAATGGGAGCTTTTTGGGAGAAAAGCTTTCCGTGACTTTTTTGAGCCAAAAGTGACCATCTCGGCATCACCCTTCTATGCCCCATCATAACTACTCTGTTTTTGCTCAAATTTGTCCCAAACCTTTTTATATTGTGTATAGATAATAATGGGAGATTTTTGGACGAAAAGCTTTCCGTTACTTTTTCGAGCAAAAAAAAGGGCTATATCGGCGTCACCCTTCTATGCCCCATCAAAACTACTCTTTTTTCGCTCAAATTTGTCCAAAACATGTTTATATTGTGTATAGAATATAAATAGGAGCTTTTTGGCCGAAAAGTTTTCCGTCGCTTTTTCGAGCCAAAAGTGACCATCTCGGCATCACCCTTCTATGCCCCATCAAAACTACTCTGTTTTCGCTCAAATTTGTCCCAAACATTTTTATATTGTGTATAGATAATAATGGGCGATTTTTGGGCAAAAAGCTTTCCGTTACTTTTTCGAGCAAAAAAAAGGGCCATATCGGCGTCACCCTTCTATGCCCCATCAAAACTACTCTTTTTTCGCTCAAATTTGTCCAAAACATGTTTATATTGTGTATAGAATATAAATAGGAGCTTTTTGGGCGAAAAGCTTTCCGTTACTTTTTCGAGCCAAAAGTGACCATCTCGGCATCACCCTTCTATGCCACATCAAAACTACTCTGTTTTCGCTCAAATTTGTCCCAAACATGTTTATATTGTGTATAGATGATAATGGAAGCTTTTTGGGAGAAAAGCTTTCCATGATTTTTCGTGCCAAAAGTGACCATATCGGCGTCACCCTTCTATGCCCCATCAAAACTACTCTGTTTTCGCTCATATTTGTCCCCAACATGTTTATATTGTGTATAGATAATAATGGAAGATTTTTGGGCGAATAGCTTTCAGTGACTTTCTAAAGCAAAAAAAAGGGCCATATCGGCGTCACCCTTCTATGCCCGATCAAAACTACTCTTTTCTCGCTCAAATTTGTCCAAAACATCTTTATATTGTGTATAGAATATAAATGGGAGCTTTTTGGGCGAAAAGCTTTCCGTTACTTTTTCGAGCCAAAAGTGACCATCTCGGCATCACCCTTCTATACCACATCAAAATTACTCTGTTTTCGCTAAAATTTGTCCCAAGCATGTTTATATTGTGTATTGATGATAATGGGAGCTTTTTGGGCGAAAAGCTTTTCGTGACTTTTTCGAGCCAAAAGTGACCATATCGGCGTCACCCTTCTATGCCCCATCAAAACTACTCTGCTTTCGCTCAAATTTATCCAAAACATGTTTATATTGTGTATAGAATATAAATGGGAGTTTTTTGGCGAAAAGCTTTCCGTGACTTTTTCGAGGCAAAAGTGACCATATCGACGTCACCCTTCTATGCCCCATCAAAACCACTCGATTTTCGCTCAAATTTGTCCCAAACATATTTATATTGTGTATAGATAATAATGGGAGATTTTTGGGCGAAAAGCTTTCCGTGACTTTTTCGAGCCAAAAGTGACCATATCGGCGTCACCCTTCTATGCTCCATCAAAAATACTATGTTTTCGCTCATATTTGTGCCAAACATGTTTATATTGTGTATAGATGATAATGAGAGCTTTTTGGGCGAAAAGCTTTCCGTGACTTTTTTGAACCAAAAGTGACCATATCGGCGTCACCCTTCTATTCCCCATCAAAACTGCTCTATTTTCGCTCAAATTTGTCCCAAAAATTTTTATATTGTGTATATCAATAATGGGAGATTTTTGGGCGAAAAGCTTTTATAACTTTTTCGAGCAAAAGAAAGGGTCATATCGGCGTAACCCTTCTATGCCCCATCAAAACTACTCTTTTTTTGCTCAAATTTGTCCAAAACATCTTTAAATTGTGTATAGAATATAAATGGGATCATTTTGGGCGAAAGCTTTCCGTTACTTTTTCGAGCCAAAAGTGACCATATCGGCGTCACCCTTCTATGCCCCATCAAAACTACTCTATTTTCGCTCAAATTTGTTCTAAACATGTTTATATTGTGTATAGATGATAATGGGAGATTTTTGGGCGAAAAGCTTTCCGTGAGTTTTTCGAGCCAAAAGTGACCATATCGGCATCACCCTTCTATGCCACATCAAAACTACTCTATTTTCGCTCAAATTTGTCCTAAACATGTTTATATTGTGTATAGATGATAATGGGAGTTTTTTGGGAGAAACGCTTTTCGTGATTTTTCGAGCCAAAAGTGACCATATCGGCGTCTCCCTTCTATGCCCCGTGAAAACTACTCTGTTTTCGCTCATATTTGTTCCAAACATGTTTATATTGTGTATAGATGATAATGGGAGCTTTTTGGGCGAAAAGCTTTCCGTGACTTTTTCGAGGCAAAAGTGACCATAACGGCGTCACCCTTCTATGCTCCATCAAAACTACTATGTTTTCGCTCATATTTGTCCCATACATGTTTATATTGAGTATAGATGATATTGGGAGCTTTTTGGGAGAAAAGCTTTCCGTGATTTTTCGTGCCAAACTTGACCATATCGGCGTCGCCCTTCTATGCCCCGTAAAAACTACTCTGTTTTCGCTTATATTTGTCCCAAACATGTTTATATTGTGTATATATGATAATGGGAGGTTTTTGGGCGAAAAGCTTTACGTGACTTTTTCGAGCCAAAAGTGACCATATTGGCGTCACCTTTCTATGCCCCATCAAAACTACTCTGTTTTCGCTTAAATTTGTCCCAAACATTTTTATATTGTGTATAGATAATAATGGGAGATTTCCGGGCGAAAATCTTTCAGTGAGTTTTTCGAGCAAAAAAAAGGGCCATATCGGCGTTACCCTTCTATGCCCCATCAAAACTACTATTTTTTCGCTCAAATTTGTCCAAAACATGTTTATATTGTGTATAGAATTTAAATGGGAACTTTTTGGGCGAAAAGCCTTCCGTTACTTTTTCGAGCCAAAAGTGACAATATCGGCGTCACCCTTCTATGCCCCATCAAAACTACTCTATTTTCATAGTCTGGGTAGCTGCTCGACAGAGATTACCGACGGGGAGAATAGTGAAACACTGGAAAAGGGATGCAGCTGCGTTATGCCCGCTGTGTAAGTTGGAAGAGGAATCTGAAGCGCATCTCTGGTTCTCCTGTCCCAGAATCTGTGAAGTCCGAGATATTGTTTGGAGATGGTTGAGCTTCCAACTCGGAGAGGAGATATAGCTGAGTGGCTTCGGTGGTTTGCTGCTGAACCGGATGCCGTACAGCGGTCTGACGTCTTTCAAGTGAAGCTGCTGGTGTTTATAGCTTTTATTTATTATACATGGAAGGGGCTCAATGAGGTAATGTTTGGTACAGAAACTTGTAGACCAAAAGATTGGGCATTAAAAATTGTGGAAATGTGTAAGTCTCGGATTTCTCTAAGGTGCAAAGGCAAGTCACCTAGAGAAATCCGTTGGGTACATCATTTATGAGCGAGGAAAATTTAGCGTTTGGGTTTTTTTTTTTTGGGTTGGAGATTGGAGATGGAAAATAGAGGAGTAGAAATATAGGAGAATTTGGGAATTTTGTGCATTCATGTGGCTACACGCGATAGGTTTTTGGTGTTAGGCGTGTTTCCGGTTCCCTTTTGCGACAAACCCTAGCTTGGTTTGTCTTTTTGTAACTATGTTACTTCATCTATAGATTTACCGCTTCAGATGATAATGGGAGCTTTTTGGGCGAAAAGCTTTCCGTGACTTTTTCGAGCCAAAAGATACCATATCGGCGTCACCCTTCTATGCCCCATCAAAACTACTCTGTTTTCGATCATATTTGTCCCAAACATGTTTATATTGTGTATAGATGATAATGGGAGATTTTTGGGCGAAAAGATTTCCGTGAGTTTTCGAGCCAAAAGTGACCATATCGGCATCACCCTTCTATGCCAAATCAAAACTACTCTGTTTTCGCTCAAATTTGTCCCAAACAAGTTTATATTGTGTATAGATGATAATGGGAGCTTTTTGGGAGAAAAGCTTTCCGTGATTTTTCGTGCCAAAAGTGACCATATCGGCGTCGCCCTTCTATGCCCCGTCAAAACTACTCTGTTTTCGCTCATATTTGTCCCAAACATGTTTATATTGTATATAGATGATAATGGGAGCTTTTTGGGCGAAAAGCTTTCCGTGACTTTTTCGAGCCAAAAGTGACCATATCGGCGTCATCCTTCTATGCTCCACCAAAACTACTATGTTTTCGCTCATATTTGTCCCAAACATGTTTATATTGAGTATAGATGATAATGGGAGCTTTTTGGGAGAAAAGCTTTCCGTGACTTTTTCGAGCCAAAAGTGACCATCTCGGCGTCACCCTTCTATGCCCCATCATAACTACTCTGTTTTCGCTAAAATTTGTCCCAAACCTTTTTATATTGTGTATAGATAATAATGGGAGATTTTTGGGCGAAAAGCTTTCCGTAACTTTTTCGAGCAAAAAAAAGGGCTATATCGGCGTCACCCTTCTATGCCCCATCAAAACTATTCTTTTTTCGCTCAAATTTGTCTAAAACATGTTTATATTGTGTATAGAATATAAATAGGAGCTTTTTGGGCGAAAAGTTTTCCGTGGCTTTTTCGAGCCAAAAGTGACCATCTCGGCATCACCCTTCTATGCCTCATCAAAACTACTCTGTTTTCGCTCAAATTTGTCCCAAACATTTTTATAATGTGTATAGATAATAATGGGCGATTTTTGGGCAAAAAGTTTTCCGTTACTTTTTCGAGCAAAAAAAAGGGCCATATCGGCGTCACCCTTCTATGCCCTATCAAAACTACTCTTTTATCGCTAAAATTTCTCCAAAACATGTTTATATTGTGTATAGAATATAAATAGGAGCTTTTTGGGCGAAAAGTTTGCCGTTACTTTTTCGATCCAAAAGTGACCATATCGGCGTCACCCTTCTATGCCCCATCAAAACTACTCTATTTTAGGTCAAATTTGTCCCAAACATGTTTATATTGTGTATAGATGATAATGGGAGATTTTTGGACGAAAAGATTTCCGTGAGTTTTTGAGCCAAAAGTGACCATATCGGCATCACCCTTCTATGCCACATCAAAACTACTCTGTTTTCGCTCAAATTTGTCCCAAACATGTTTATATTGTGTATAGATGATAATGGGAGCTTTTTGGGAGAAAAGCTTTTCGTGATTTTTCGCGCCAAAAGTGACCATATCGGCGTCACCCATCTATGCCCCATCAAAACTGCTCTGTTTTCGCTCAAATTTGTCCCAAACATTTTTATATTGTGTATATCAATAATGGGAGATTTTTGGGCGAAAAGCTTTTATGACTTTTTCTAGCAAAAAAAAGGGCCATATCGGCGTAACCCTTCTATGCCTCATCAAAACTACTCTTTTTTCTCGGCATCACCCTTCTATGCCCCGTCAAAACTACTCTGTTTTGGGCGAAAAGCTTTCCGTGACTTTTTCGAGCCAAAAGTGACCATATCGACGTCACCCTTCTATGCCCCATCAAAACCACTCGATTTTCGCTCAAATTTGTCCCAAACATATTTATATTGTGTATAGATAATAATGGGAGATTTTTGGGCGAAAAGCTTTCCGTGACTTTTTCGAGCCAAAAGTGACCATATCGGCGTCACCCTTCTATGCTCCATCAAAAATACTATGTTTTCGCTCATATTTGTCCCAAACATGTTTATATTGTGTATAGATGATAATGAGAGCTTTTTGGGCGAAAAGCTTTCCGTGACTTTTTTGAGCCAAAAGTGACCATATCGGCGTCACCCTTCTATTCCCCATCAAAACTGCTCTATTTTCGCTCAAATTTGTCCCAAAAATTTTTATATTGTGTATATCAATAATGGGAGATTTTTGGGCGAAAAGCTTTTATAACTTTTTCGAGCAAAAGAAAGGGTCATATCGGCGTAACCCTTCTATGCCCCATCAAAACTACTCTTTTTTTGCTCAAATTTGTCCAAAACATCTTTAAATTGTGTATAGAATATAAATGGGATCATTTTGGGCGAAAGCTTTCCGTTACTTTTTCGAGCCAAAAGTGACCATATCGGCGTCACCCTTCTATGCCCCATCAAAACTACTCTATTTTCGCTCAAATTTGTTCTAAACATGTTTATATTGTGTATAGATGATAATGGGAGATTTTTGGGCGAAAAGCTTTCCGTGAGTTTTTCGAGCCAAAAGTGACCATATCGGCATCACCCTTCTATGCCACATCAAAACTACTCTATTTTCGCTCAAATTTGTCCTAAACATGTTTATATTGTGTATAGATGATAATGGGAGTTTTTTGGGAGAAACGCTTTTCGTGATTTTTCGAGCCAAAAGTGACCATATCGGCGTCTCCCTTCTATGCCCCGTGAAAACTACTCTGTTTTCGCTCATATTTGTTCCAAACATGTTTATATTGTGTATAGATGATAATGGGAGCTTTTTGGGCGAAAAGCTTTCCGTGACTTTTTCGAGGCAAAAGTGACCATATCGGCGTCACCCTTCTATGCTCCATCAAAACTACTATGTTTTCGCTCATATTTGTCCCATACATGTTTATATTGAGTATAGATGATATTGGGAGCTTTTTGGGAGAAAAGCTTTCCGTGATTTTTCGTGCCAAACTTGACCATATCGGCGTCGCCCTTCTATGCCCCGTAAAAACTACTCTGTTTTCGCTTATATTTGTCCCAAACATGTTTATATTGTGTATATATGATAATGGGAGGTTTTTGGGCGAAAAGCTTTACGTGACTTTTTCGAGCCAAAAGTGACCATATTGGCGTCACCTTTCTATGCCCCATCAAAACTACTCTGTTTTCGCTTAAATTTGTCCCAAACATTTTTATATTGTGTATAGATAATAATGGGAGATTTCCGGGCGAAAATCTTTCAGTGACTTTTTCGAGCAAAAAAAAGGGCCATATCGGCGTTACCCTTCTATGCCCCATCAAAACTACTATTTTTTCGCTCAAATTTGTCCAAAACATGTTTATATTGTGTATAGAATTTAAATGGGAACTTTTTGGGCGAAAAGCCTTCCGTTACTTTTTCGAGCCAAAAGTGACAATATCGGCGTCACCCTTCTATGCCCCATCAAAACTACTCTATTTTCATAGTCTGGGTAGCTGCTCGACAGAGATTACCGACGGGGAGAATAGTGAAACACTGGAAAAGGGATGCAGCTGCGTTATGCCCGCTGTGTAAGTTGGAAGAGGAATCTGAAGCTCATCTCTGGTTCTCCTGTCCCAGAATCTGTGAAGTCCGAGATATTGTTTGGAGATGGGTTGAGCTTCCAACTCGGAGAGGAGATATAGCTGAGTGGCTTCGGTGGTTTGCTGCTGAACCGGATGCCGTACAGCGGTCTGACGTCTTTCAAGTGAAGCTGCTGGTGTTTATAGCTTTTATTTATTATACATGGAAGGGGCGCAATGAGGTAATGTTTGGTACAGAAACTTGTAGACCAAAAGATTGGGCATTAAAAATTGTGGAAATGTGTAAGTCTCGGATTTCTCTAAGGTGCAAAGGCAAGTCACCTAGAGAAATCCGTTGGGTACATCATTTATGAGCGAGGAAAATTTAGCGTTTGGGTTTTTTTTTTTTTGGGTTGGAGATTGGAGATGGAAAATAGAGGAGTAGAAATATAGGAGAATTTGGGAATTTTGTGCATTCATGTGGCTACACGCGATAGGTTTTTGGTGTTAGGCGTGTTTCCGGTTCCCTTTTGCGACAAACCCTAGCTTGGTTTGTCTTTTTGTAACTATGTTACTTCATCTATAGATTTACCGCTTCAGATGATAATGGGAGCTTTTTGGGCGAAAAGCTTTCCGTGACTTTTTCGAGCCAAAAGATACCATATCGGCGTCACCCTTCTATGCCCCATCAAAACTACTCTGTTTTCGATCATATTTGTCCCAAACATGTTTATATTGTGTATAGATGATAATGGGAGATTTTTGGGCGAAAAGATTTCCGTGAGTTTTCGAGCCAAAAGTGACCATATCGGCATCACCCTTCTATGCCAAATCAAAACTACTCTGTTTTCGCTCAAATCTGTCCCAAACAAGTTTATATTGTGTATAGATGATAATGGGAGCTTTTTGGGAGAAAAGCTTTCCGTGATTTTTCGTGCCAAAAGTGACCATATCGGTGTCGCCCTTCTATGCCCCGTCAAAACTACTCTGTTTTCGCTCATATTTGTCCCAAACATGTTTATATTGTGTATAGATGATAATGGGAGCTTTTTGGGCGAAAAGCTTTCCGTGACTTTTTCGAGCCAAAAGTGACCATATCGGCGTCACCCTTCTATGCTCCATCAAAACTACTATGTTTTCGCTCATATTTGTCCCAAACATGTTTATATTGAGTATAGATGATAATGGGAGCTTTTTGGGAGAAAAGCTTTCCGTGACTTTTTCGAGCCAAAAGTGACCATCTCGGCGTCACCCTTCTATGCCCCATCATAACTACTCTGTTTTCGCTCAAATTTGTCCCAAACCTTTTTATATTGTGTATAGATAATAATGGGAGATTTTTGGGCGAAAAGCTTTCCGTAACTTTTTCGAGCAAAAAAAAGGGCTATATCGGCGTCACCCTTCTATGCCCCATCAAAACTACTCTTTTTTCGCTCAAATTTGTCTAAAACATGTTTATATTGTGTATAGAATATAAATAGGAGCTTTTTGGGCGAAAAGTTTTCCGTGGCTTTTTCGAGCCAAAAGTGACCATCTCGGCATCACCCTTCTATGCCTCATCAAAACTACTCTGTTTTCGCTCAAATTTGTCCCAAACATTTTTATAATGTGTATAGATAATAATGGGCGATTTTTGGGCAAAAAGTTTTCCGTTACTTTTTCGAGCAAAAAAAAGGGCCATATCGGCGTCACCCTTCTATGCCCCATTAAAACTACTCTTTTATCGCTCAAATTTGTCCAAAACATGTTTATATTGTGTATAGAATATAAATAGGAGCTTTTTGGGCGAAAAGTTTGCCGTTACTTTTTCGATCCAAAAGTGACCATATCGGCGTCACCCTTCTATGCCCCATCAAAACTACTCTATTTTAGGTCAAATTTGTCCCAAACATGTTTATATTGTGTATAGATGATAATGGGAGATTTTTGGACGAAAAGATTTCCGTGAGTTTTTGAGCCAAAAGTGACCATATCGGCATCACCCTTCTATGCCACATCAAAACTACTCTGCTTTCGCTCAAATTTGTCCCAAACATGTTTATATTGTGTATAGATGATAATGGGAGCTTTTTGGGAGAAAAGCTTTTCGTGATTTTTCGCGCCAAAAGTGACCATATCGGCGTCACCCATCTATGCCCCATCAAAACTGCTCTGTTTTCGCTCAAATTTGTCCCAAACATTTTTATATTGTGTATATCAATAATGGGAGATTTTTGGGCGAAAAGCTTTTATGACTTTTTCTAGCAAAAAAAAGGGCCATATCGGCGTAACCCTTCTATGCCTCATCAAAACTACTCTTTTTTCTCGGCATCACCCTTCTATGCCCCGTCAAAACTACTCTGTTTTGGGCGAAAAGCTTTTCGTGACTTTTTCAAGCCAAAAGTGACCATATCGGCATAACCCTTCTATGCCACATTAAAACTACTCTGTTTTCGCTCAAATTTGTCCCAAATATGTTTATATTGTGTATAGATGATAATGGGAGCTTTTTGGTAGAAAAGCTTTTCGTGATTTTTCGTGCCAAAAGTGACCATATCGGCGTCGCCCTTCTATGCCCCGTCAAAACTACTCTGTTTTCACTCATATTTGTCCCAAACATGTTTATATTGTGTATAGATGATAATGGGAGCTTTTTGGGTGAAAAGCTTTCTGTGACTTTTTCGAGGCAAAAGGGACCATATCGGCGTCACCCTTCTATGCTCCATCAAAACTACTATCTTTTCGCTCATATTTGTCCCAAACATGTTTATATTGAGTATAGATGATAATGGGAGCTTTTTGGGAGAAAAGCTTTCCGTGACTTTTTTGAGCCAAAAGTGACCATCTCGGCATCACCCTTCTATGCCCCATCATAACTACTCTGTTTTTGCTCAAATTTGTCCCAAACCTTTTTATATTGTGTATAGATAATAATGGGAGATTTTTGGACGAAAAGCTTTCCGTTACTTTTTCGAGCAAAAAAAAGGGCTATATCGGCGTCACCCTTCTATGCCCCATCAAAACTACTCTTTTTTCGCTCAAATTTGTCCAAAACATGTTTATATTGTGTATAGAATATAAATAGGAGCTTTTTGGCCGAAAAGTTTTCCGTCGCTTTTTCGAGCCAAAAGTGACCATCTCGGCATCACCCTTCTATGCCCCATCAAAACTACTCTGTTTTCGCTCAAATTTGTCCCAAACATTTTTATATTGTGTATAGATAATAATGGGCGATTTTTGGGCAAAAAGCTTTCCGTTACTTTTTCGAGCAAAAAAAAGGGCCATATCGGCGTCACCCTTCTATGCCCCATCAAAACTACTCTTTTTTCGCTCAAATTTGTCCAAAACATGTTTATATTGTGTATAGAATATAAATAGGAGCTTTTTGGGCGAAAAGCTTTCCGTTACTTTTTCGAGCCAAAAGTGACCATCTCGGCATCACCCTTCTATGCCACATCAAAACTACTCTGTTTTCGCTCAAATTTGTCCCAAACATGTTTATATTGTGTATAGATGATAATGGAAGCTTTTTGGGAGAAAAGCTTTCCATGATTTTTCGTGCCAAAAGTGACCATATCGGCGTCACCCTTCTATGCCCCATCAAAACTACTCTGTTTTCGCTCATATTTGTCCCCAACATGTTTATATTGTGTATAGATAATAATGGAAGATTTTTGGGCGAATAGCTTTCAGTGACTTTCTAAAGCAAAAAAAAGGGCCATATCGGCGTCACCCTTCTATGCCCGATCAAAACTACTCTTTTCTCGCTCAAATTTGTCCAAAACATCTTTATATTGTGTATAGAATATAAATGGGAGCATTTTGGGCGAAAAGCTTTCCGTTACTTTTTCGAGCCAAAAGTGACCATCTCGGCATCACCCTTCTATACCACATCAAAATTACTCTGTTTTCGCTAAAATTTGTCCCAAGCATGTTTATATTGTGTATTGATGATAATGGGAGCTTTTTGGGCGAAAAGCTTTTCGTGACTTTTTCGAGCCAAAAGTGACCATATCGGCGTCACCCTTCTATGCCCCATCAAAACTACTCTGCTTTCGCTCAAATTTATCCAAAACATGTTTATATTGTGTATAGAATATAAATGGGAGTTTTTTGGCGAAAAGCTTTCCGTGACTTTTTCGAGGCAAAAGTGACCATATCGACGTCACCCTTCTATGCCCCATCAAAACCACTCGATTTTCGCTCAAATTTGTCCCAAACATATTTATATTGTGTATAGATAATAATGGGAGATTTTTGGGCGAAAAGCTTTCCGTGACTTTTTCGAGCCAAAAGTGACCATATCGGCGTCACCCTTCTATGCTCCATCAAAAATACTATGTTTTCGCTCATATTTGTGCCAAACATGTTTATATTGTGTATAGATGATAATGAGAGCTTTTTGGGCGAAAAGCTTTCCGTAACTTTTTTGAGCCAAAAGTGACCATATCGGCGTCACCCTTCTATTCCCCATCAAAACTGCTCTATTTTCGCTCAAATTTGTCCCAAAAATTTTTATATTGTGTATATCAATAATGGGAGATTTTTGGGCGAAAAGCTTTTATAACTTTTTCGAGCAAAAGAAAGGGTCATATCGGCGTAACCCTTCTATGCCCCATCAAAACTACTCTTTTTTTGCTCAAATTTGTCCAAAACATGTTTATATTGTGTATAGAATATAAATGGGATCATTTTGGGCGAAAGCTTTCCGTTACTTTTTCGAGCCAAAAGTGACCATATCGGCGTCACCCTTCTATGCCCCATCAAAACTACTCTATTTTCGCTCAAATTTGTTCTAAACATGTTTATATTGTGTATAGATGATAATGGGAGATTTTTGGGCGAAAAGCTTTCCGTGAGTTTTTCGAGCCAAAAGTGACCATATCGGCATCACCCTTCTATGCCACATCAAAACTACTCTATTTTCGCTCAAATTTGTCCTAAACATGTTTATATTGTGTATAGATGATAATGGGAGTTTTTTGGGAGAAACGCTTTTCGTGATTTTTCGAGCCAAAAGTGACCATATCGGCGTCTCCCTTCTATGCCCCGTGAAAACTACTCTGTTTTCGCTCATATTTGTTCCAAACATGTTTATATTGTGTATAGATGATAATGGGAGCTTTTTGGGCGAAAAGCTTTCCGTGACTTTTTCGAGGCAAAAGTGACCATATCGGCGTCACCCTTCTATGCTCCATCAAAACTACTATGTTTTCGCTCATATTTGTCCCATACATGTTTATATTGAGTATAGATGATATTGGGAGCTTTTTGGGAGAAAAGCTTTCCGTGATTTTTCGTGCCAAACTTGACCATATCGGCGTCGCCCTTCTATGCCCCGTAAAAACTACTCTGTTTTCGCTTATATTTGTCCCAAACATGTTTATATTGTGTATATATGATAATGGGAGGTTTTTGGGCGAAAAGCTTTACGTGACTTTTTCGAGCCAAAAGTGACCATATTGGCGTCACCTTTCTATGCCCCATCAAAACTACTCTGTTTTCGCTTAAATTTGTCCCAAACATTTTTATATTGTGTATAGATAATAATGGGAGATTTCCGGGCGAAAATCTTTCAGTGACTTTTTCGAGCAAAAAAAAGGGCCATATCGGCGTTACCCTTCTATGCCCCATCAAAACTACTATTTTTTCGCTCAAATTTGTCCAAAACATGTTTATATTCTGTATAGAATTTAAATGGGAACTTTTTGGGCGAAAAGCCTTCCGTTACTTTTTCGAGCCAAAAGTGACAATATCGGCGTCACCCTTCTATGCCCCATCAAAACTACTCTATTTTCATAGTCTGGGTAGCTGCTCGACAGAGATTACCGACGGGGAGAATAGTGAAACACTGGAAAAGGGATGCAGCTGCGTTATGCCCGCTGTGTAAGTTGGAAGAGGAATCTGAAGCTCATCTCTGGTTCTCCTGTCCCAGAATCTGTGAAGTCCGAGATATTGTTTGGAGATGGGTTGAGCTTCCAACTCGGAGAGGAGATATAGCTGAGTGGCTTCGGTGGTTTGCTGCTGAACCGGATGCCGTACAGCGGTCTGACGTCTTTCAAGTGAAGCTGCTGGTGTTTATAGCTTTTATTTATTATACATGGAAGGGGCGCAATGAGGTAATGTTTGGTACAGAAACTTGTAGACCAAAAGATTGGGCATTAAAAATTGTGGAAATGTGTAAGTCTCGGATTTCTCTAAGGTGCAAAGGCAAGTCACCTAGAGAAATCCGTTGGGTACATCATTTATGAGCGAGGAAAATTTAGCGTTTGGGTTTTTTTTTTTTTGGGTTGGAGATTGGAGATGGAAAATAGAGGAGTAGAAATATAGGAGAATTTGGGAATTTTGTGCATTCATGTGGCTACACGCGATAGGTTTTTGGTGTTAGGCGTGTTTCCGGTTCCCTTTTGCGACAAACCCTAGCTTGGTTTGTCTTTTTGTAACTATGTTACTTCATCTATAGATTTACCGCTTCAGATGATAATGGGAGCTTTTTGGGCGAAAAGCTTTCCGTGACTTTTTCGAGCCAAAAGATACCATATCGGCGTCACCCTTCTATGCCCCATCAAAACTACTCTGTTTTCGATCATATTTGTCCCAAACATGTTTATATTGTGTATAGATGATAATGGGAGATTTTTGGGCGAAAAGATTTCCGTGAGTTTTCGAGCCAAAAGTGACCATATCGGCATCACCCTTCTATGCCAAATCAAAACTACTCTGTTTTCGCTCAAATCTGTCCCAAACAAGTTTATATTGTGTATAGATGATAATGGGAGCTTTTTGGGAGAAAAGCTTTCCGTGATTTTTCGTGCCAAAAGTGACCATATCGGTGTCGCCCTTCTATGCCCCGTCAAAACTACTCTGTTTTCGCTCATATTTGTCCCAAACATGTTTATATTGTGTATAGATGATAATGGGAGCTTTTTGGGCGAAAAGCTTTCCGTGACTTTTTCGAGCCAAAAGTGACCATATCGGCGTCACCCTTCTATGCTCCATCAAAACTACTATGTTTTCGCTCATATTTGTCCCAAACATGTTTATATTGAGTATAGATGATAATGGGAGCTTTTTGGGAGAAAAGCTTTCCGTGACTTTTTCGAGCCAAAAGTGACCATCTCGGCGTCACCCTTCTATGCCCCATCATAACTACTCTGTTTTCGCTCAAATTTGTCCCAAACCTTTTTATATTGTGTATAGATAATAATGGGAGATTTTTGGGCGAAAAGCTTTCCGTAACTTTTTCGAGCAAAAAAAAGGGCTATATCGGCGTCACCCTTCTATGCCCCATCAAAACTACTCTTTTTTCGCTCAAATTTGTCTAAAACATGTTTATATTGTGTATAGAATATAAATAGGAGCTTTTTGGGCGAAAAGTTTTCCGTGGCTTTTTCGAGCCAAAAGTGACCATCTCGGCATCACCCTTCTATGCCTCATCAAAACTACTCTGTTTTCGCTCAAATTTGTCCCAAACATTTTTATAATGTGTATAGATAATAATGGGCGATTTTTGGGCAAAAAGTTTTCCGTTACTTTTTCGAGCAAAAAAAAGGGCCATATCGGCGTCACCCTTCTATGCCCCATTAAAACTACTCTTTTATCGCTCAAATTTGTCCAAAACATGTTTATATTGTGTATAGAATATAAATAGGAGCTTTTTGGGCGAAAAGTTTGCCGTTACTTTTTCTATCCAAAAGTGACCATATCGGCGTCACCCTTCTATGCCCCATCAAAACTACTCTATTTTAGGTCAAATTTGTCCCAAACATGTTTATATTGTGTATAGATGATAATGGGAGATTTTTGGACGAAAAGATTTCCGTGAGTTTTTGAGCCAAAAGTGACCATATCGGCATCACCCTTCTATGCCACATCAAAACTACTCTGTTTTCGCTCAAATTTGTCCCAAACATGTTTATATTGTGTATAGATGATAATGGGAGCTTTTTGGGAGAAAAGCTTTTCGTGATTTTTCGCGCCAAAAGTGACCATATCGGCGTCACCCATCTATGCCCCATCAAAACTGCTCTGTTTTCGCTCAAATTTGTCCCAAACATTTTTATATTGTGTATATCAATAATGGGAGATTTTTGGGCGAAAAGCTTTTATGACTTTTTCTAGCAAAAAAAAGGGCCATATCGGCGTAACCCTTCTATGCCTCATCAAAACTACTCTTTTTTCTCGGCATCACCCTTCTATGCCCCGTCAAAACTACTCTGTTTTGGGCGAAAAGCTTTCCGTGACTTTTTCAAGCCAAAAGTGACCATATCGGCATAACCCTTCTATGCCACATTAAAACTACTCTGTTTTCGCTCAAATTTGTCCCAAATATGTTTATATTGTGTATAGATGATAATGGGAGCTTTTTGGTAGAAAAGCTTTTCGTGATTTTTCGTGCCAAAAGTGACCATATCGGCGTCGCCCTTCTATGCCCCGTCAAAACTACTCTGTTTTCACTCATATTTGTCCCAAACATGTTTATATTGTGTATAGATGATAATGGGAGCTTTTTGGGTGAAAAGCTTTCTGTGACTTTTTCGAGGCAAAAGGGACCATATCGGCGTCACCCTTCTATGCTACATCAAAACTACTATCTTTTCGCTCATATTTGTCCCAAACATGTTTATATTGAGTATAGATGATAATGGGAGCTTTTTGGGAGAAAAGCTTTCCGTGACTTTTTTGAGCCAAAAGTGACCATCTCGGCATCACCCTTCTATGCCCCATCATAACTACTCTGTTTTTGCTCAAATTTGTCCCAAACCTTTTTATATTGTGTATAGATAATAATGGGAGATTTTTGGACGAAAAGCTTTCCGTTACTTTTTCGAGCAAAAAAAAGGGCTATATCGGCGTCACCCTTCTATGCCCCATCAAAACTACTCTTTTTTCGCTCAAATTTGTCCAAAACATGTTTATATTGTGTATAGAATATAAATAGGAGCTTTTTGGCCGAAAAGTTTTCCGTCGCTTTTTCGAGCCAAAAGTGACCATCTCGGCATCACCCTTCTATGCCCCATCAAAACTACTCTGTTTTCGCTCAAATTTGTCCCAAACATTTTTATATTGTGTATAGATAATAATGGGCGATTTTTGGGCAAAAAGCTTTCCGTTACTTTTTCGAGCAAAAAAAAGGGCCATATCGGCGTCACCCTTCTATGCCCCATCAAAACTACTCTTTTTTCGCTCAAATTTGTCCAAAACATGTTTATATTGTGTATAGAATATAAATAGGAGCTTTTTGGGCGAAAAGCTTTCCGTTACTTTTTCGAGCCAAAAGTGACCATCTCGGCATCACCCTTCTATGCCACATCAAAACTACTCTGTTTTCGCTCAAATTTGTCCCAAACATGTTTATATTGTGTATAGATGATAATGGAAGCTTTTTGGGAGAAAAGCTTTCCATGATTTTTCGTGCCAAAAGTGACCATATCGGCGTAACCCTTCTATGCCCCATCAAAACTACTCTGTTTTCGCTCATATTTGTCCCCAACATGTTTATATTGTGTATAGATAATAATGGAAGATTTTTGGGCGAATAGCTTTCAGTGACTTTCTAAAGCAAAAAAAAGGGCCATATCGGCGTCACCCTTCTATGCCCGATCAAAACTACTCTTTTCTCGCTCAAATTTGTCCAAAACATCTTTATATTGTGTATAGAATATAAATGGGAGCTTTTTGGGCGAAAAGCTTTCCGTTACTTTTTCGAGCCAAAAGTGACCATCTCGGCATCACCCTTCTATACCACATCAAAATTACTCTGTTTTCGCTAAAATTTGTCCCAAGCATGTTTATATTGTGTATTGATGATAATGGGAGCTTTTTGGGCGAAAAGCTTTTCGTGACTTTTTCGAGCCAAAAGTGACCATATCGGCGTCACCCTTCTATGCCCCATCAAAACTACTCTGCTTTCGCTCAAATTTATCCAAAACATGTTTATATTGTGTATAGAATATAAATGGGAGTTTTTTGGCGAAAAGCTTTCCGTGACTTTTTCGAGGCAAAAGTGACCATATCGACGTCACCCTTCTATGCCCCATCAAAACCACTCGATTTTCGCTCAAATTTGTCCCAAACATATTTATATTGTGTATAGATAATAATGGGAGATTTTTGGGCGAAAAGCTTTCCGTGACTTTTTCGAGCCAAAAGTGACCATATCGGCGTCACCCTTCTATGCTCCATCAAAAATACTATGTTTTCGCTCATATTTGTGCCAAACATGTTTATATTGTGTATAGATGATAATGAGAGCTTTTTGGGCGAAAAGCTTTCCGTGACTTTTTTGAGCCAAAAGTGACCATATCGGCGTCACCCTTCTATTCCCCATCAAAACTGCTCTATTTTCGCTCAAATTTGTCCCAAAAATTTTTATATTGTGTATATCAATAATGGGAGATTTTTGGGCGAAAAGCTTTTATAACTTTTTCGAGCAAAAGAAAGGGTCATATCGGCGTAACCCTTCTATGCCCCATCAAAACTACTCTTTTTTTGCTCAAATTTGTCCAAAACATGTTTATATTGTGTATAGAATATAAATGGGATCATTTTGGGCGAAAGCTTTCCGTTACTTTTTCGAGCCAAAAGTGACCATATCGGCGTCACCCTTCTATGCCCCATCAAAACTACTCTATTTTCGCTCAAATTTGTTCTAAACATGTTTATATTGTGTATAGATGATAATGGGAGATTTTTGGGCGAAAAGCTTTCCGTGAGTTTTTCGAGCCAAAAGTGACCATATCGGCATCACCCTTCTATGCCACATCAAAACTACTCTATTTTCGCTCAAATTTTCCTAAACATGTTTATATTGTGTATAGATGATAATGGGAGTTTTTTGGGAGAAACGCTTTTCGTGATTTTTCGAGCCAAAAGTGACCATATCGGCGTCTCCCTTCTATGCCCCGTGAAAACTACTCTGTTTTCGCTCATATTTGTTCCAAACATGTTTATATTGTGTATAGATGATAATGGGAGCTTTTTGGGCGAAAAGCTTTCCGTGACTTTTTCGAGGCAAAAGTGACCATATCGGCGTCACCCTTCTATGCTCCATCAAAACTACTATGTTTTCGCTCATATTTGTCCCATACATGTTTATATTGAGTATAGATGATATTGGGAGCTTTTTGGGAGAAAAGCTTTCCGTGATTTTTCGTGCCAAACTTGACCATATCGGCGTCGCCCTTCTATGCCCCGTAAAAACTACTCTGTTTTCGCTTATATTTGTCCCAAACATGTTTATATTGTGTATATATGATAATGGGAGGTTTTTGGGCGAAAAGCTTTACGTGACTTTTTCGAGCCAAAAGTGACCATATTGGCGTCACCTTTCTATGCCCCATCAAAACTACTCTGTTTTCGCTTAAATTTGTCCCAAACATTTTTATATTGTGTATAGATAATAATGGGAGATTTCCGGGCGAAAATCTTTCAGTGACTTTTTCGAGCAAAAAAAAGGGCCATATCGGCGTTACCCTTCTATGCCCCATCAAAACTACTATTTTTTCGCTCAAATTTGTCCAAAACATGTTTATATTGTGTATAGAATTTAAATGGGAACTTTTTGGGCGAAAAGCCTTCCGTTACTTTTTCGAGCCAAAAGTGACAATATCGGCGTCACCCTTCTATGCCCCATCAAAACTACTCTATTTTCATAGTCTGGGTAGCTGCTCGACAGAGATTACCGACGGGGAGAATAGTGAAACACTGGAAAAGGGATGCAGCTGCGTTATGCCCGCTGTGTAAGTTGGAAGAGGAATCTGAAGCTCATCTCTGGTTCTCCTGTCCCAGAATCTGTGAAGTCCGAGATATTGTTTGGAGATGGGTTGAGCTTCCAACTCGGAGAGGAGATATAGCTGAGTGGCTTCGGTGGTTTGCTGCTGAACCGGATGCCGTACAGCGGTCTGACGTCTTTCAAGTGAAGCTGCTGGTGTTTATAGCTTTTATTTATTATACATGGAAGGGGCGCAATGAGGTAATGTTTGGTACAGAAACTTGTAGACCAAAAGATTGGGCATTAAAAATTGTGGAAATGTGTAAGTCTCGGATTTCTCTAAGGTGCAAAGGCAAGTCACCTAGAGAAATCCGTTGGGTACATCATTTATGAGCGAGGAAAATTTAGCGTTTGGGTTTTTTTTTTTTTGGGTTGGAGATTGGAGATGGAAAATAGAGGAGTAGAAATATAGGAGAATTTGGGAATTTTGTGCATTCATGTGGCTACACGCGATAGGTTTTTGGTGTTAGGCGTGTTTCCGGTTCCCTTTTGCGACAAACCCTAGCTTGGTTTGTCTTTTTGTAACTATGTTACTTCATCTATAGATTTACCGCTTCAGATGATAATGGGAGCTTTTTGGGCGAAAAGCTTTCCGTGACTTTTTCGAGCCAAAAGATACCATATCGGCGTCACCCTTCTATGCCCCATCAAAACTACTCTGTTTTCGATCATATTTGTCCCAAACATGTTTATATTGTGTATAGATGATAATGGGAGATTTTTGGGCGAAAAGATTTCCGTGAGTTTTCGAGCCAAAAGTGACCATATCGGCATCACCCTTCTATGCCAAATCAAAACTACTCTGTTTTCGCTCAAATTTGTCCCAAACAAGTTTATATTGTGTATAGATGATAATGGGAGCTTTTTGGGAGAAAAGCTTTCCGTGATTTTTCGTGCCAAAAGTGACCATATCGGTGTCGCCCTTCTATGCCCCGTCAAAACTACTCTGTTTTCGCTCATATTTGTCCCAAACATGTTTATATTGTGTATAGATGATAATGGGAGCTTTTTGGGCGAAAAGCTTTCCGTGACTTTTTCGAGCCAAAAGTGACCATATCGGCGTCACCCTTCTATGCTCCATCAAAACTACTATGTTTTCGCTCATATTTGTCCCAAACATGTTTATATTGAGTATAGATGATAATGGGAGCTTTTTGGGAGAAAAGCTTTCCGTGACTTTTTCGAGCCAAAAGTGACCATCTCGGCGTCACCCTTCTATGCCCCATCATAACTACTCTGTTTTCGCTCAAATTTGTCCCAAACCTTTTTATATTGTGTATAGATAATAATGGGAGATTTTTGGGCGAAAAGCTTTCCGTAACTTTTTCGAGCAAAAAAAAGGGCTATATCGGCGTCACCCTTCTATGCCCCATCAAAACTACTCTTTTTTCGCTCAAATTTGTCTAAAACATGTTTATATTGTGTATAGAATATAAATAGGAGCTTTTTGGGCGAAAAGTTTTCCGTGGCTTTTTCGAGCCAAAAGTGACCATCTCGGCATCACCCTTCTATGCCCCATCAAAACTACTCTATTTTCGCTCAAATTTGTCCCAAACATGTTTATATTGTGTATAGATGATAATGGGAGATTTTTGGGCGAAAAGCTTTCCGTGAGTTTTTCGAGCCAAAAGTGACCATATCGGCATCACCCTTCTATGCCACATCAAAACTACTCTATTTTCGCTCAAATTTGTCCTAAACATGTTTATATTGTGTATAGATGATAATGGGAGTTTTTTGGGAGAAACGCTTTTCGTGATTTTTCGAGCCAAAAGTGACCATATCGGCGTCTCCCTTCTATGCCCCGTGAAAACTACTCTGTTTTCGCTCATATTTGTTCCAAACATGTTTATATTGTGTATAGATGATAATGGGAGCTTTTTGGGCGAAAAGCTTTCCGTGACTTTTTCGAGGCAAAAGTGACCATATCGGCGTCACCCTTCTATGCTCCATCAAAACTACTATGTTTTCGCTCATATTTGTCCCATACATGTTTATATTGAGTATAGATGATATTGGGAGCTTTTTGGGAGAAAAGCTTTCCGTGATTTTTCGTGCCAAACTTGACCATATCGGCGTCGCCCTTCTATGCCCCGTAAAAACTACTCTGTTTTCGCTTATATTTGTCCCAAACATGTTTATATTGTGTATATATGATAATGGGAGGTTTTTGGGCGAAAAGCTTTACGTGACTTTTTCGAGCCAAAAGTGACCATATTGGCGTCACCTTTCTATGCCCCATCAAAACTACTCTGTTTTCGCTTAAATTTGTCCCAAACATTTTTATATTGTGTATAGATAATAATGGGAGATTTCCGGGCGAAAATCTTTCAGTGACTTTTTCGAGCAAAAAAAAGGGCCATATCGGCGTTACCCTTCTATGCCCCATCAAAACTACTATTTTTTCGCTCAAATTTGTCCAAAACATGTTTATATTGTGTATAGAATTTAAATGGGAACTTTTTGGGCGAAAAGCCTTCCGTTACTTTTTCGAGCCAAAAGTGACAATATCGGCGTCACCCTTCTATGCCCCATCAAAACTACTCTATTTTCATAGTCTGGGTAGCTGCTCGACAGAGATTACCGACGGGGAGAATAGTGAAACACTGGAAAAGGGATGCAGCTGCGTTATGCCCGCTGTGTAAGTTGGAAGAGGAATCTGAAGCTCATCTCTGGTTCTCCTGTCCCAGAATCTGTGAAGTCCGAGATATTGTTTGGAGATGGGTTGAGCTTCCAACTCGGAGAGGAGATATAGCTGAGTGGCTTCGGTGGTTTGCTGCTGAACCGGATGCCGTACAGCGGTCTGACGTCTTTCAAGTGAAGCTGCTGGTGTTTATAGCTTTTATTTATTATACATGGAAGGGGCGCAATGAGGTAATGTTTGGTACAGAAACTTGTAGACCAAAAGATTGGGCATTAAAAATTGTGGAAATGTGTAAGTCTCGGATTTCTCTAAGGTGCAAAGGCAAGTCACCTAGAGAAATCCGTTGGGTACATCATTTATGAGCGAGGAAAATTTAGCGTTTGGGTTTTTTTTTTTTGGGTTGGAGATTGGAGATGGAAAATAGAGGAGTAGAAATATAGGAGAATTTGGGAATTTTGTGCATTCATGTGGCTACACGCGATAGGTTTTTGGTGTTAGGCGTGTTTCCGGTTCCCTTTTGCGACAAACCCTAGCTTGGTTTGTCTTTTTGTAACTATGTTACTTCATCTATAGATTTACCGCTTCAGATGATAATGGGAGCTTTTTGGGCGAAAAGCTTTCCGTGACTTTTTCGAGCCAAAAGATACCATATCGGCGTCACCCTTCTATGCCCCATCAAAACTACTCTGTTTTCGATCATATTTGTCCCAAACATGTTTATATTGTGTATAGATGATAATGGGAGATTTTTGGGCGAAAAGATTTCCGTGAGTTTTCGAGCCAAAAGTGACCATATCGGCATCACCCTTCTATGCCAAATCAAAACTACTCTGTTTTCGCTCAAATTTGTCCCAAACAAGTTTATATTGTGTATAGATGATAATGGGAGCTTTTTGGGAGAAAAGCTTTCCGTGATTTTTCGTGCCAAAAGTGACCATATCGGTGTCGCCCTTCTATGCCCCGTCAAAACTACTCTGTTTTCGCTCATATTTGTCCCAAACATGTTTATATTGTGTATAGATGATAATGGGAGCTTTTTGGGCGAAAAGCTTTCCGTGACTTTTTCGAGCCAAAAGTGACCATATCGGCGTCACCCTTCTATGCTCCATCAAAACTACTATGTTTTCGCTCATATTTGTCCCAAACATGTTTATATTGAGTATAGATGATAATGGGAGCTTTTTGGGAGAAAAGCTTTCCGTGACTTTTTCGAGCCAAAAGTGACCATCTCGGCGTCACCCTTCTATGCCCCATCATAACTACTCTGTTTTCGCTCAAATTTGTCCCAAACCTTTTTATATTGTGTATAGATAATAATGGGAGATTTTTGGGCGAAAAGCTTTCCGTAACTTTTTCGAGCAAAAAAAAGGGCTATATCGGCGTCACCCTTCTATGCCCCATCAAAACTACTCTTTTTTCGCTCAAATTTGTCTAAAACATGTTTATATTGTGTATAGAATATAAATAGGAGCTTTTTGGGCGAAAAGTTTTCCGTGGCTTTTTCGAGCCAAAAGTGACCATCTCGGCATCACCCTTCTATGCCTCATCAAAACTACTCTGTTTTCGCTCAAATTTGTCCCAAACATTTTTATAATGTGTATAGATAATAATGGGCGATTTTTGGGCAAAAAGTTTTCCGTTACTTTTTCGAGCAAAAAAAAGGGCCATATCGGCGTCACCCTTCTATGCCCCATTAAAACTACTCTTTTATCGCTCAAATTTGTCCAAAACATGTTTATATTGTGTATAGAATATAAATAGGAGCTTTTTGGGCGAAAAGTTTGCCGTTACTTTTTCGATCCAAAAGTGACCATATCGGCGTCACCCTTCTATGCCCCATCAAAACTACTCTATTTTAGGTCAAATTTGTCCCAAACATGTTTATATTGTGTATAGATGATAATGGGAGATTTTTGGACGAAAAGATTTCCGTGAGTTTTTGAGCCAAAAGTGACCATATCGGCATCACCCTTCTATGCCACATCAAAACTACTCTGTTTTCGCTCAAATTTGTCCCAAACATGTTTATATTGTGTATAGATGATAATGGGAGCTTTTTGGGAGAAAAGCTTTTCGTGATTTTTCGCGCCAAAAGTGACCATATCGGCGTCACCCATCTATGCCCCATCAAAACTGCTCTGTTTTCGCTCAAATTTGTCCCAAACATTTTTATATTGTGTATATCAATAATGGGAGATTTTTGGGCGAAAAGCTTTTATGACTTTTTCTAGCAAAAAAAAGGGCCATATCGGCGTAACCCTTCTATGCCTCATCAAAACTACTCTTTTTTCTCGGCATCACCCTTCTATGCCCCGTCAAAACTACTCTGTTTTGGGCGAAAAGCTTTCCGTGACTTTTTCAAGCCAAAAGTGACCATATCGGCATAACCCTTCTATGCCACATTAAAACTACTCTGTTTTCGCTCAAATTTGTCCCAAATATGTTTATATTGTGTATAGATGATAATGGGAGCTTTTTGGTAGAAAAGCTTTTCGTGATTTTTCGTGCCAAAAGTGACCATATCGGCGTCGCCCTTCTATGCCCCGTCAAAACTACTCTGTTTTCACTCATATTTGTCCCAAACATGTTTATATTGTGTATAGATGATAATGGGAGCTTTTTGGGTGAAAAGCTTTCTGTGACTTTTTCGAGGCAAAAGGGACCATATCGGCGTCACCCTTCTATGCTCCATCAAAACTACTATCTTTTCGCTCATATTTGTCCCAAACATGTTTATATTGAGTATAGATGATAATGGGAGCTTTTTGGGAGAAAAGCTTTCCGTGACTTTTTTGAGCCAAAAGTGACCATCTCGGCATCACCCTTCTATGCCCCATCATAACTACTCTGTTTTTGCTCAAATTTGTCCCAAACCTTTTTATATTGTGTATAGATAATAATGGGAGATTTTTGGACGAAAAGCTTTCCGTTACTTTTTCGAGCAAAAAAAAGGGCTATATCGGCGTCACCCTTCTATGCCCCATGAAAACTACTCTTTTTTCGCTCAAATTTGTCCAAAACATGTTTATATTGTGTATAGAATATAAATAGGAGCTTTTTGGCCGAAAAGTTTTCCGTCGCTTTTTCGAGCCAAAAGTGACCATCTCGGCATCACCCTTCTATGCCCCATCAAAACTACTCTGTTTTCGCTCAAATTTGTCCCAAACATTTTTATATTGTGTATAGATAATAATGGGCGATTTTTGGGCAAAAAGCTTTCCGTTACTTTTTCGAGCAAAAAAAAGGGCCATATCGGCGTCACCCTTCTATGCCCCATCAAAACTACTCTTTTTTCGCTCAAATTTGTCCAAAACATGTTTATATTGTGTATAGAATATAAATAGGAGCTTTTTGGGCGAAAAGCTTTCCGTTACTTTTTCGAGCCAAAAGTGACCATCTCGGCATCACCCTTCTATGCCACATCAAAACTACTCTGTTTTCGCTCAAATTTGTCCCAAACATGTTTATATTGTGTATAGATGATAATGGAAGCTTTTTGGGAGAAAAGC
Organism: Persicaria maculosa; assembly: GCA_963922045.1. Classification (NCBI taxonomy): domain Eukaryota; kingdom Viridiplantae; phylum Streptophyta; class Magnoliopsida; order Caryophyllales; family Polygonaceae; genus Persicaria; species Persicaria maculosa. Next base: position 35,430,378 of record OY998255.1, read on the forward strand.
TTTCCATGATTTTTCGTGCCAAAAGTGACCATATCGGCGTCACCCTTCTATGCCCCATCAAAACTACTCTGTTTTCGCTCATATTTGTCCCCAACATGTTTATATTGTGTATAGATAATAATGGAAGATTTTTGGGCGAATAGCTTTCAGTGACTTTCTAAAGCAAAAAAAAGGGCCATATCGGCGTCACCCTTCTATGCCCGATCAAAACTACTCTTTTCTCGCTCAAATTTGTCCAAAACATCTTTATATTGTGTATAGAATATAAATGGGAGCTTTTTGGGCGAAAAGCTTTCCGTTACTTTTTCGAGCCAAAAGTGACCATCTCGGCATCACCCTTCTATACCACATCAAAATTACTCTGTTTTCGCTAAAATTTGTCCCAAGCATGTTTATATTGTGTATTGATGATAATGGGAGCTTTTTGGGCGAAAAGCTTTTCGTGACTTTTTCGAGCCAAAAGTGACCATATCGGCGTCACCCTTCTATGCCCCATCAAAACTACTCTGCTTTCGCTCAAATTTATCCAAAACATGTTTATATTGTGTATAGAATATAAATGGGAGTTTTTTGGCGAAAAGCTTTCCGTGACTTTTTCGAGGCAAAAGTGACCATATCGACGTCACCCTTCTATGCCCCATCAAAACCACTCGATTTTCGCTCAAATTTGTCCCAAACATATTTATATTGTGTATAGATAATAATGGGAGATTTTTGGGCGAAAAGCTTTCCGTGACTTTTTCGAGCCAAAAGTGACCATATCGGCGTCACCCTTCTATGCTCCATCAAAAATACTATGTTTTCGCTCATATTTGTGCCAAACATGTTTATATTGTGTATAGATGATAATGAGAGCTTTTTGGGCGAAAAGCTTTCCGTGACTTTTTTGAGCCAAAAGTGACCATATCGGCGTCACCCTTCTATTCCCCATCAAAACTGCTCTATTTTCGCTCAAATTTGTCCCAAAAATTTTTATATTGTGTATATCAATAATGGGAGATTTTTGGGCGAAAAGCTTTTATAACTTTTTCGAGCAAAAGAAAGGGTCATATCGGCGTAACCCTTCTATGCCCCATCAAAACTACTCTTTTTTTGCTCAAATTTGTCCAAAACATGTTTATATTGTGTATAGAATATAAATGGGATCATTTTGGGCGAAAGCTTTCCGTTACTTTTTCGAGCCAAAAGTGACCATATCGGCGTCACCCTTCTATGCCCCATCAAAACTACTCTATTTTCGCTCAAATTTGTTCTAAACATGTTTATATTGTGTATAGATGATAATGGGAGATTTTTGGGCGAAAAGCTTTCCGTGAGTTTTTCGAGCCAAAAGTGACCATATCGGCATCACCCTTCTATGCCACATCAAAACTACTCTATTTTCGCTCAAATTTGTCCTAAACATGTTTATATTGTGTATAGATGATAATGGGAGTTTTTTGGGAGAAACGCTTTTCGTGATTTTTCGAGCCAAAAGTGACCATATCGGCGTCTCCCTTCTATGCCCCGTGAAAACTACTCTGTTTTCGCTCATATTTGTTCCAAACATGTGTATATTGTGTATAGATGATAATGGGAGCTTTTTGGGCGAAAAGCTTTCCGTGACTTTTTCGAGGCAAAAGTGACCATATCGGCGTCACCCTTCTATGCTCCATCAAAACTACTATGTTTTCGCTCATATTTGTCCCATACATGTTTATATTGAGTATAGATGATATTGGGAGCTTTTTGGGAGAAAAGCTTTCCGTGATTTTTCGTGCCAAACTTGACCATATCGGCGTCGCCCTTCTATGCCCCGTAAAAACTACTCTGTTTTCGCTTATATTTGTCCCAAACATGTTTATATTGTGTATATATGATAATGGGAGGTTTTTGGGCGAAAAGCTTTACGTGACTTTTTCGAGCCAAAAGTGACCATATTGGCGTCACCTTTCTATGCCCCATCAAAACTACTCTGTTTTCGCTTAAATTTGTCCCAAACATTTTTATATTGTGTATAGATAATAATGGGAGATTTCCGGGCGAAAATCTTTCAGTGACTTTTTCGAGCAAAAAAAAGGGCCATATCGGCGTTACCCTTCTATGCCCCATCAAAACTACTATTTTTTCGCTCAAATTTGTCCAAAACATGTTTATATTGTGTATAGAATTTAAATGGGAACTTTTTGGGCGAAAAGCCTTCCGTTACTTTTTCGAGCCAAAAGTGACAATATCGGCGTCACCCTTCTATGCCCCATCAAAACTACTCTATTTTCATAGTCTGGGTAGCTGCTCGACAGAGATTACCGACGGGGAGAATAGTGAAACACTGGAAAAGGGATGCAGCTGCGTTATGCCCGCTGTGTAAGTTGGAAGAGGAATCTGAAGCTCATCTCTGGTTCTCCTGTCCCAGAATCTGTGAAGTCCGAGATATTGTTTGGAGATGGGTTGAGCTTCCAACTCGGAGAGGAGATATAGCTGAGTGGCTTCGGTGGTTTGCTGCTGAACCGGATGCCGTACAGCGGTCTGACGTCTTTCAAGTGAAGCTGCTGGTGTTTATAGCTTTTATTTATTATACATGGAAGGGGCGCAATGAGGTAATGTTTGGTACAGAAACTTGTAGACCAAAAGATTGGGCATTAAAAATTGTGGAAATGTGTAAGTCTCGGATTTCTCTAAGGTGCAAAGGCAAGTCACCTAGAGAAATCCGTTGGGTACATCATTTATGAGCGAGGAAAATTTAGCGTTTGGGTTTTTTTTTTTTTGGGTTGGAGATTGGAGATGGAAAATAGAGGAGTAGAAATATAGGAGAATTTGGGAATTTTGTGCATTCATGTGGCTACACGCGATAGGTTTTTGGTGTTAGGCGTGTTTCCGGTTCCCTTTTGCGACAAACCCTCGCTTGGTTTGTCTTTTTGTAACTATGTTACTTCATCTATAGATTTACCGCTTCAGATGATAATGGGAGCTTTTTGGGCGAAAAGCTTTCCGTGACTTTTTCGAGCCAAAAGATACCATATCGGCGTCACCCTTCTATGCCCCATCAAAACTACTCTGTTTTCGATCATATTTGTCCCAAACATGTTTATATTGTGTATAGATGATAATGGGAGATTTTTGGGCGAAAAGATTTCCGTGAGTTTTCGAGCCAAAAGTGACCATATCGGCATCACCCTTCTATGCCAAATCAAAACTACTCTGTTTTCGCTCAAATTTGTCCCAAACAAGTTTATATTGTGTATAGATGATAATGGGAGCTTTTTGGGAGAAAAGCTTTCCGTGATTTTTCGTGCCAAAAGTGACCATATCGGTGTCGCCCTTCTATGCCCCGTCAAAACTACTCTGTTTTCGCTCATATTTGTCCCAAACATGTTTATATTGTGTATAGATGATAATGGGAGCTTTTTGGGCGAAAAGCTTTCCGTGACTTTTTCGAGCCAAAAGTGACCATATCGGCGTCACCCTTCTATGCTCCATCAAAACTACTATGTTTTCGCTCATATTTGTCCCAAACATGTTTATATTGAGTATAGATGATAATGGGAGCTTTTTGGGAGAAAAGCTTTCCGTGACTTTTTCGAGCCAAAAGTGACCATCTCGGCGTCACCCTTCTATGCCCCATCATAACTACTCTGTTTTCGCTCAAATTTGTCCCAAACCTTTTTATATTGTGTATAGATAATAATGGGAGATTTTTGGGCGAAAAGCTTTCCGTAACTTTTTCGAGCAAAAAAAAGGGCTATATCGGCGTCACCCTTCTATGCCCCATCAAAACTACTCTTTTTTCGCTCAAATTTGTCTAAAACATGTTTATATTGTGTATAGAATATAAATAGGAGCTTTTTGGGCGAAAAGTTTTCCGTGGCTTTTTCGAGCCAAAAGTGACCATCTCGGCATCACCCTTCTATGCCTCATCAAAACTACTCTGTTTTCGCTCAAATTTGTCCCAAACATTTTTATAATGTGTATAGATAATAATGGGCGATTTTTGGGCAAAAAGTTTTCCGTTACTTTTTCGAGCAAAAAAAAGGGCCATATCGGCGTCACCCTTCTATGCCCCATCAAAACTACTCTTTTATCGCTCAAATTTGTCCAAAACATGTTTATATTGTGTATAGAATATAAATAGGAGCTTTTTGGGCGAAAAGTTTGCCGTTACTTTTTCGATCCAAAAGTGACCATATCGGCGTCACCCTTCTATGCCCCATCAAAACTACTCTATTTTAGGTCAAATTTGTCCCAAACATGTTTATATTGTGTATAGATGATAATGGGAGATTTTTGGACGAAAAGATTTCCGTGAGTTTTTGAGCCAAAAGTGACCATATCGGCATCACCCTTCTATGCCACATCAAAACTACTCTGTTTTCGCTCAAATTTGTCCCAAACATGTTTATATTGTGTATAGATGATAATAGGAGCTTTTTGGGAGAAAAGCTTTTCGTGATTTTTCGCGCCAAAAGTGACCATATCGGCGTCACCCATCTATGCCCCATCAAAACTGCTCTGTTTTCGCTCAAATTTGTCCCAAACATTTTTATATTGTGTATATCAATAATGGGAGATTTTTGGGCGAAAAGCTTTTATGACTTTTTCTAGCAAAAAAAAGGGCCATATCGGCGTAACCCTTCTATGCCTCATCAAAACTACTCTTTTTTCTCGGCATCACCCTTCTATGCCCCGTCAAAACTACTCTGTTTTGGGCGAAAAGCTTTCCGTGACTTTTTCAAGCCAAAAGTGACCATATCGGCATAACCCTTCTATGCCACATTAAAACTACTCTGTTTTCGCTCAAATTTGTCCCAAATATGTTTATATTGTGTATAGATGATAATGGGAGCTTTTTGGTAGAAAAGCTTTTCGTGATTTTTCGTGCCAAAAGTGACCATATCGGCGTCGCCCTTCTATGCCCCGTCAAAACTACTCTGTTTTCACTCATATTTGTCCCAAACATGTTTATATTGTGTATAGATGATAATGGGAGCTTTTTGGGTGAAAAGCTTTCTGTGACTTTTTCGAGGCAAAATGGACCATATCGGCGTCACCCTTCTATGCTCCATCAAAACTACTATCTTTTCGCTCATATTTGTCCCAAACATGTTTATATTGAGTATAGATGATAATGGGAGCTTTTTGGGAGAAAAGCTTTCCGTGACTTTTTTGAGCCAAAAGTGACCATCTCGGCATCACCCTTCTATGCCCCATCATAACTACTCTGTTTTTGCTCAAATTTGTCCCAAACCTTTTTATATTGTGTATAGATAATAATGGGAGATTTTTGGACGAAAAGCTTTCCGTTACTTTTTCGAGCAAAAAAAAGGGCTATATCGGCGTCACCCTTCTATGCCCCATCAAAACTACTCTTTTTTCGCTCAAATTTGTCCAAAACATGTTTATATTGTGTATAGAATATAAATAGGAGCTTTTTGGCCGAAAAGTTTTCCGTCGCTTTTTCGAGCCAAAAGTGACCATCTCGGCATCACCCTTCTATGCCCCATCAAAACTACTCTGTTTTCGCTCAAATTTGTCCCAAACATTTTTATATTGTGTATAGATAATAATGGGCGATTTTTGGGCAAAAAGCTTTCCGTTACTTTTTCGAGCAAAAAAAAGGGCCATATCGGCGTCACCCTTCTATGCCCCATCAAAACTACTCTTTTTTCGCTCAAATTTGTCCAAAACATATTTATATTGTGTATAGAATATAAATAGGAGCTTTTTGGGCGAAAAGCTTTCCGTTACTTTTTCGAGCCAAAAGTGACCATCTCGGCATCACCCTTCTATGCCACATCAAAACTACTCTGTTTTCGCTCAAATTTGTCCCAAACATGTTTATATTGTGTATAGATGATAATGGAAGCTTTTTGGGAGAAAAGCTTTCCATGATTTTTCGTGCCAAAAGTGACCATATCGGCGTCACCCTTCTATGCCCCATCAAAACTACTCTGTTTTCGCTCATATTTGTCCCCAACATGTTTATATTGTGTATAGATAATAATGGAAGATTTTTGGGCGAATAGCTTTCAGTGACTTTCTAAAGCAAAAAAAAGGGCCATATCGGCGTCACCCTTCTATGCCCGATCAAAACTACTCTTTTCTCGCTCAAATTTGTCCAAAACATCTTTATATTGTGTATAGAATATAAATGGGAGCTTTTTGGGCGAAAAGCTTTCCGTTACTTTTTCGAGCCAAAAGTGACCATCTCGGCATCACCCTTCTATACCACATCAAAATTACTCTGTTTTCGCTAAAATTTGTCCCAAGCATATTTATATTGTGTATTGATGATAATGGGAGCTTTTTGGGCGAAAAGCTTTTCGTGACTTTTTCGAGCCAAAAGTGACCATATCGGCGTCACCCTTCTATGCCCCATCAAAACTACTCTGCTTTCGCTCAAATTTATCCAAAACATGTTTATATTGTGTATAGAATATAAATGGGAGTTTTTTGGCGAAAAGCTTTCCGTGACTTTTTCGAGGCAAAAGTGACCATATCGACGTCACCCTTCTATGCCCCATCAAAACCACTCGATTTTCGCTCAAATTTGTCCCAAACATATTTATATTGTGTATAGATAATAATGGGAGATTTTTGGGCGAAAAGCTTTCCGTGACTTTTTCGAGCCAAAAGTGACCATATCGGCGTCACCCTTCTATGCTCCATCAAAAATACTATGTTTTCGCTCATATTTGTGCCAAACATGTTTATATTGTGTATAGATGATAATGAGAGCTTTTTGGGCGAAAAGCTTTCCGTGACTTTTTTGAGCCAAAAGTGACCATATCGGCGTCACCCTTCTATTCCCCATCAAAACTGCTCTATTTTCGCTCAAATTTGTCCCAAAAATTTTTATATTGTGTATATCAATAATGGGAGATTTTTGGGCGAAAAGCTTTTATAACTTTTTCGAGCAAAAGAAAGGGTCATATCGGCGTAACCCTTCTATGCCCCATCAAAACTACTCTTTTTTTGCTCAAATTTGTCCAAAACATGTTTAAATTGTGCATAGAATATAAATGGGATCATTTTGGGCGAAAGCTTTCCGTTACTTTTTCGAGCCAAAAGTGACCATATCGGCGTCACCCTTCTATGCCCCATCAAAACTACTCTATTTTCGCTCAAATTTGTTCTAAACATGTTTATATTGTGTATAGATGATAATGGGAGATTTTTGGGCGAAAAGCTTTCCGTGAGTTTTTCGAGCCAAAAGTGACCATATTGGCGTCACCTTTCTATGCCCCATCAAAACTACTCTGTTTTCGCTTAAATTTGTCCCAAACATTTTTATATTGTGTATAGATAATAATGGGAGATTTCCGGGCGAAAATCTTTCAGTGAGTTTTTCGAGCAAAAAAAAGGGCCATATCGGCGTTACCCTTCTATGCCCCATCAAAACTACTATTTTTTCGCTCAAATTTGTCCAAAACATGTTTATATTGTGTATAGAATTTAAATGGGAACTTTTTGGGCGAAAAGCCTTCCGTTACTTTTTCGAGCCAAAAGTGACAATATCGGCGTCACCCTTCTATGCCCCATCAAAACTACTCTATTTTCATAGTCTGGGTAGCTGCTCGACAGAGATTACCGACGGGGAGAATAGTGAAACACTGGAAAAGGGATGCAGCTGCGTTATGCCCGCTGTGTAAGTTGGAAGAGGAATCTGAAGCGCATCTCTGGTTCTCCTGTCCCAGAATCTGTGAAGTCCGAGATATTGTTTGGAGATGGGTTGAGCTTCCAACTCGGAGAGGAGATATAGCTGAGTGGCTTCGGTGGTTTGCTGCTGAACCGGATGCCGTACAGCGGTCTGACGTCTTTCAAGTGAAGCTGCTGGTGTTTATAGCTTTTATTTATTATACATGGAAGGGGCGCAATGAGGTAATGTTTGGTACAGAAACTTGTAGACCAAAAGATTGGGCATTAAAAATTGTGGAAATGTGTAAGTCTCGGATTTCTCTAAGGTGCAAAGGCAAGTCACCTAGAGAAATCCGTTGGGTACATCATTTATGAGCGAGGAAAATTTAGCGTTTGGGTTTTTTTTTTTTTGGGTTGGAGATTGGAGATGGAAAATAGAGGAGTAGAAATATAGGAGAATTTGGGAATTTTGTGCATTCATGTGGCTACACGCGATAGGTTTTTGGTGTTAGGCGTGTTTCCGGTTCCCTTTTGCGACAAACCCTAGCTTGGTTTGTCTTTTTGTAACTATGTTACTTCATCTATAGATTTACCGCTTCAGATGATAATGGGAGCTTTTTGGGCGAAAAGCTTTCCGTGACTTTTTCGAGCCAAAAGATACCATATCGGCGTCACCCTTCTATGCCCCATCAAAACTACTCTGTTTTCGATCATATTTGTCCCAAAAATGTTTATATTGTGTATAGATGATAATGGGAGATTTTTGGGCGAAAAGATTTCCGTGAGTTTTCGAGCCAAAAGTGACCATATCGGCATCACCCTTCTATGCCAAATCAAAACTACTCTGTTTTCGCTCAAATTTGTCCCAAACAAGTTTATATTGTGTATAGATGATAATGGGAGCTTTTTGGGAGAAAAGCTTTCCGTGATTTTTCGTGCCAAAAGTGACCATATCGGCGTCGCCCTTCTATGCCCCGTCAAAACTACTCTGTTTTCGCTCATATTTGTCCCAAACATGTTTATATTGTGTATAGATGATAATGGGAGCTTTTTGGGCGAAAAGCTTTCCGTGACTTTTTCGAGCCAAAAGTGACCATATCGGCGTCATCCTTCTATGCTCCACCAAAACTACTATGTTTTCGTTCATATTTGTCCCAAACATGTTTATATTGAGTATAGATGATAATGGGAGCTTTTTGGGAGAAAAGCTTTCCGTGACTTTTTCGAGCCAAAAGTGACCATCTCGGCGTCACCCTTCTATGCCCCATCATAACTACTCTGTTTTCACTAAAATTTGTCCCAAACCTTTTTATATTGTGTATAGATAATAATGGGAGATTTTTGGGCGAAAAGCTTTCCGTAACTTTTTCGAGCAAAAAAAAGGGCTATATCGGCGTCACCCTTCTATGCCCCATCAAAACTATTCTTTTTTCGCTCAAATTTGTCTAAAACATGTTTATATTGTGTATAGAATATAAATAGGAGCTTTTTGGGCGAAAAGTTTTCCGTGGCTTTTTCGAGCCAAAAGTGACCATCTCGGCATCACCCTTCTATGCCTCATCAAAACTACTCTGTTTTCGCTCAAATTTGTCCCAAACATTTTTATAATGTGTATAGATAATAATGGGCGATTTTTGGGCAAAAAGTTTTCCGTTACTTTTTCGAGCAAAAAAAAGGGCCATATCGGCGTCACCCTTCTATGCCCTATCAAAACTACTCTTTTATCGCTAAAATTTCTCCAAAACATGTTTATATTGTGTATAGAATATAAATAGGAGCTTTTTGGGCGAAAAGTTTGCCGTTACTTTTTCGATCCAAAAGTGACCATATCGGCGTCACCCTTCTATGCCCCATCAAAACTACTCTATTTTAGGTCAAATTTGTCCCAAACATGTTTATATTGTGTATAGATGATAATGGGAGATTTTTGGACGAAAAGATTTCCGTGAGTTTTTGAGCCAAAAGTGACCATATCGGCATCACCCTTCTATGCCACATCAAAACTACTCTGTTTTCGCTCAAATTTGTCCCAAACATGTTTATATTGTGTATAGATGATAATGGGAGCTTTTTGGGAGAAAAGCTTTTCGTGATTTTTCGCGCCAAAAGTGACCATATCGGCGTCACCCATCTATGCCCCATCAAAACTGCTCTGTTTTCGCTCAAATTTGTCCCAAACATTTTTATATTGTGTATATCAATAATGGGAGATTTTTGGGCGAAAAGCTTTTATGACTTTTTCTAGCAAAAAAAAGGGCCATATCGGCGTAACCCTTCTATGCCTCATCAAAACTACTCTTTTTTCTCGGCATCACCCTTCTATGCCCCGTCAAAACTACTCTGTTTTGGGCGAAAAGCTTTCCGTGACTTTTTCAAGCCAAAAGTGACCATATCGGCATAACCCTTCTATGCCACATTAAAACTACTCTGTTTTCGCTCAAATTTGTCCCAAATATGTTTATATTGTGTATAGATGATAATGGGAGCTTTTTGGTAGAAAAGCTTTTCGTGATTTTTCGTGCCAAAAGTGACCATATCGGCGTCGCCCTTCTATGCCCCGTCAAAACTACTCTGTTTTCGCTCATATTTGTCCCAAACATGTTTATATTGTGTATAGATGATAATGGGAGCTTTTTGGGTGAAAAGCTTTCTGTGACTTTTTCGAGGCAAAAGGGACCATATCGGCGTCACCCTTCTATGCTCCATCAAAACTACTATGTTTTGGCTCATATTTGTCCCAAACATGTTTATATTGAGTATAGATGATAATGGGAGCTTTTTGAGAGAAAAGCTTTCCGTGACTTTTTCGAGCCAAAAGTGACCATCTCGGCATCACCCTTCTATGCCCCATCATAACTACTCTGTTTTTGCTCAAATTTGTCCCAAACCTTTTTATATTGTGTATAGATAATAATGGGAGATTTTTGGACGAAAAGCTTTCCGTTACTTTTTCGAGCAAAAAAAAGGGCTATATCGGCGTCACCCTTCTATGCCCCATCAAAACTACTCTTTTTTCGCTCAAATTTGTCCAAAACATGTTTATATTGTGTATAGAATATAAATAGGAGCTTTTTGGCCGAAAAGTTTTCCGTGGCTTTTTCGAGCCAAAAGTGACCATCTCGGCATCACCCTTCTATGCCCCATCAAAACTACTCTGTTTTCGCTCAAATTTGTCCCAAACATTTTTATATTGTGTATAGATAATAATGGGCGATTTTTGGGCAAAAAGCTTTCCGTTACTTTTTCGAGCAAAAAAAAGGGCCATATCGGCGTCACCCTTCTATGCCCCATCAAAACTACTCTTTTTTCGCTCAAATTTGTCCAAAACATGTTTATATTGTGTATAGAATATAAATAGGAGCTTTTTGGGCGAAAAGCTTTCCGTTACTTTTTCGAGCCAAAAGTGACCATCTCGGCATCACCCTTCTATGCCACATCAAAACTACTCTGTTTTCGCTCAAATTTGTCCCAAACATATTTATATTGTGTATAGATGATAATGGAAGCTTTTTGGGAGAAAAGCTTTCCATGATTTTTCGTGCCAAAAGTGACCAGATCGGCGTCACCCTTCTATGCCCCATCAAAACTACTCTGTTTTCGCTCATATTTGTCCCAAACATGTTTATATTGTGTATAGATAATAATGGAAGATTTTTGGGCGAATAGCTTTCAGTGACTTTCTAAAGCAAAAAAAAGGGCCATATCGGCGTCACCCTTCTATGCCTGATCAAAACTACTCTTTTCTCGCTCAAATTTGTCCAAAACATCTTTATATTGTCTATAGAATATAAATGGGAGCTTTTTGGGCGAAAAGCTTTCCGTTACTTTTTCGAGCCAAAAGTGACCATCTCGGCATCACCCTTCTATACCACATCAAAACTACTCTGTTTTCGCTAAAATTTGTCCCAAGCATGTTTATATTGTGTATTGATGATAATGGGAGCTTTTTGGGCGAAAAGCTTTTCGTGACTTTTTCGAGCCAAAAGTGACCATATCGGCGTCACCCTTCTATGCCCCATCAAAACTACTCTGCTTTCGCTCAAATTTATCCAAAACATGTTTATATTGTGTATAGAATATAAATGGGAGTTTTTTGGCGAAAAGCTTTCCGTGACTTTTTCGAGGCAAAAGTGACCATATCGACGTCACCCTTCTATGCCCCATCAAAACCACTCGATTTTCGCTCAAATTTGTCCCAAACATATTTATATTGTGTATAGATAATAATGGGAGATTTTTGGGCGAAAAGCTTTCCGTGACTTTTTCGAGCCAAAAGTGACCATATCGGCGTCACCCTTCTATGCTCCATCAAAAATACTATGTTTTCGCTCATATTTGTCCCAAACATGTTTATATTGTGTATAGATGATAATGAGAGCTTTTTGGGCGAAAAACTTTCCGTGACTTTTTTGAGCCAAAAGTGACCATATCGGCGTCACCCTTCTATTCCCCATCAAAACTGCTCTATTTTCGCTCAAATTTGTCCCAAAAATTTTTATATTGTGTATATCAATAATGGGAGATTTTTGGGCGAAAAGCTTTTATAACTTTTTCGAGCAAAAGAAAGGGTCATATCGGCGTAACCCTTCTATGCCCCATCAAAACTACTCTTTTTTTGCTCAAATTTGTCCAAAACATGTTTATATTGTGTATAGAATATAAATGGGATCATTTTGGGCGAAAGCTTTCCGTTACTTTTTCGAGCCAAAAGTGACCATATCGGCGTCACCCGTCTATGCCCCATCAAAACTACTCTATTTTCGCTCAAATTTGTTCTAAACATGTTTATATTGTGTATAGATGATAATGGGAGATTTTTGGGCGAAAAGCTTTCCGTGAGTTTTTCGAGCCAAAAGTGACCATATCGGCATCACCCTTCTATGCCACATCAAAACTACTCTATTTTCGCTCAAATTTGTCCTAAACATGTTTATATTGTGTATAGATGATAATGGGAGTTTTTTGGGAGAAACGCTTTTCGTGATTTTTCGAGCCAAAAGTGACCATATCGGCGTCTCCCTTCTATGCCCCGTGAAAACTACTCTGTTTTCGCTCATATTTGTTCCAAACATGTTTATATTGTGTATAGATGATAATGGGAGCTTTTTGGGCGAAAAGCTTTCCGTGACTTTTTCGAGGCAAAAGTGACCATATCGGCGTCACCCTTCTATGCTCCATCAAAACTACTATGTTTTCGCTCATATTTGTCCCATACATGTTTATATTGAGTATAGATGATATTGGGAGCTTTTTGGGAGAAAAGCTTTCCGTGATTTTTCGTGCCAAACTTGACCATATCGGCGTCGCCCTTCTATGCCCCGTAAAAACTACTCTGTTTTCGCTTATATTTGTCCCAAACATGTTTATATTGTGTATATATGATAATGGGAGGTTTTTGGGCGAAAAGCTTTACGTGACTTTTTCGAGCCAAAAGTGACCATATTGGCGTCACCTTTCTATGCCCCATCAAAACTACTCTGTTTTCGCTTAAATTTGTCCCAAACATTTTTATATTGTGTATAGATAATAATGGGAGATTTCCGGGCGAAAATCTTTCAGTGACTTTTTCGAGCAAAAAAAAGGGCCATATCGGCGTTACCCTTCTATGCCCCATCAAAACTACTATTTTTTCGCTCAAATTTGTCCAAAACATGTTTATATTGTGTATAGAATTTAAATGGGAACTTTTTGGGCGAAAAGCCTTCCGTTACTCTTTTGAGCCAAAAGTGACAATATCGGCGTCACCCTTCTATGCCCCATCAAAACTACTCTATTTTCATAGTCTGGGTAGCTGCTCGACAGAGATTACCGACGGGGAGAATAGTGAAACACTGGAAAAGGGATGCAGCTGCGTTATGCCCGCTGTGTAAGTTGGAAGAGGAATCTGAAGCGCATCTCTGGTTCTCCTGTCCCAGAATCTGTGAAGTCCGAGATATTGTTTGGAGATGGGTTGAGCTTCCAACTCGGAGAGGAGATATAGCTGAGTGGCTTCGGTGGTTTGCTGCTGAACCGGATGCCGTACAGCGGTCTGACGTCTTTCAAGTGAAGCTGCTGGTGTTTATAGCTTTTATTTATTATACATGGAAGGGGCGCAATGAGGTAATGTTTGGTACAGAAACTTGTAGACCAAAAGATTGGGCATTAAAAATTGTGGAAATGTGTAAGTCTCGGATTTCTCTAAGGTGCAAAGGCAAGTCACCTAGAGAAATCCGTTGGGTACATCATTTATGAGCGAGGAAAATTTAGCGTTTGGGTTTTTTTTTTTTTGGGTTGGAGATTGGAAATGGAAAATAGAGGAGTAGAAATATAGGAGAATTTGGGAATTTTGTGCATTCATGTGGCTACACGCGATAGGTTTTTGGTGTTAGGCGTGTTTCCGGTTCCCTTTTGCGACAAACCCTAGCTTGGTTTGTCTTTTTGTAACTATGTTACTTCATCTATAGATTTACCGCTTCAGATGATAATGGGAGCTTTTTGGGCGAAAAGCTTTCCGTGACTTTTTCGAGCCAAAAGATACCATATCGGCGTCACCCTTCTATGCCCCATCAAAACTACTCTGTTTTCGATCATATTTGTCCCAAACATGTTTATATTGTGTATAGATGATAATGGGAGATTTTTGGGCGAAAAGATTTCCGTGAGTTTTCGAGCCAAAAGTGACCATATCGGCATCACCCTTCTATGCCAAATCAAAACTACTCTGTTTTCGCTCAAATTTGTCCCAAACAAGTTTATATTGTGTATAGATGATAATGGGAGCTTTTTGGGAGAAAAGCTTTCCGTGATTTTTCGTGCCAAAAGTGACCATATCGGCGTCGCCCTTCTATGCCCCGTCAAAACTACTCTGTTTTCGCTCATATTTGTCCCAAACATGTTTATATTGTGTATAGATGATAATGGGAGCTTTTTGGGCGAAAAGCTTTCCGTGACTTTTTCGAGCCAAAAGTGACCATATCGGCGTCATCCTTCTATGCTCCACCAAAACTACTATGTTTTCGTTCATATTTGTCCCAAACATGTTTATATTGAGTATAGATGATAATGGGAGCTTTTTGGGAGAAAAGCTTTCCGTGACTTTTTCGAGCCAAAAGTGACCATCTCGGCGTCACCCTTCTATGCCCCATCATAACTACTCTGTTTTCGCTAAAATTTGTCCCAAACCTTTTTATATTGTGTATAGATAATAATGGGAGATTTTTGGGCGAAAAGCTTTCCGTAACTTTTTCGAGCAAAAAAAAGGGCTATATCGGCGTCACCCTTCTATGCCCCATCAAAACTATTCTTTTTTCGCTCAAATTTGTCTAAAACATGTTTATATTGTGTATAGAATATAAATAGGAGCTTTTTGGGCGAAAAGTTTTCCGTGGCTTTTTCGAGCCAAAAGTGACCATCTCGGCATCACCCTTCTATGCCTCATCAAAACTACTCTGTTTTCGCTCAAATTTGTCCCAAACATTTTTATAATGTGTATAGATAATAATGGGCGATTTTTGGGCAAAAAGTTTTCCGTTACTTTTTCGAGCAAAAAAAAGGGCCATATCGGCGTCACCCTTCTATGCCCTATCAAAACTACTCTTTTATCGCTAAAATTTCTCCAAAACATGTTTATATTGTGTATAGAATATAAATAGGAGCTTTTTGGGCGAAAAGTTTGCCGTTACTTTTTCGATCCAAAAGTGACCATATCGGCATCACCCTTCTATGCCACATCAAAACTACTCTGTTTTCGCTCAAATTTGTCCCAAACATGTTTATATTGTGTATAGATGATAATGGGAGCTTTTTGGGAGAAAAGCTTTTCGTGATTTTTCGCGCCAAAAGTGACCATATCGGCGTCACCCATCTATGCCCCATCAAAACTGCTCTGTTTTCGCTCAAATTTGTCCCAAACATTTTTATATTGTGTATATCAATAATGGGAGATTTTTGGGCGAAAAGCTTTTATGACTTTTTCTAGCAAAAAAAAGGGCCATATCGGCGTAACCCTTCTATGCCTCATCAAAACTACTCTTTTTTCTCGGCATCACCCTTCTATGCCCCGTCAAAACTACTCTGTTTTGGGCGAAAAGCTTTCCGTGACTTTTTCAAGCCAAAAGTGACCATATCGGCATAACCCTTCTATGCCACATTAAAACTACTCTGTTTTCGCTCAAATTTGTCCCAAATATGTTTATATTGTGTATAGATGATAATGGGAGCTTTTTGGTAGAAAAGCTTTTCGTGATTTTTCGTGCCAAAAGTGACCATATCGGCGTCGCCCTTCTATGCCCCGTCAAAACTACTCTGTTTTCGCTCATATTTGTCCCAAACATGTTTATATTGTGTATAGATGATAATGGGAGCTTTTTGGGCGAAAAGCTTTCCGTGACTTTTTCGAGCCAAAAGTGACCATATCGGCGTCACCCTTCTATGCCCCATCAAAACTACTCTGTTTTCGCTCAAATTTGTTACAAACATTTTTATATTGTGTATATATAATAATGGGAGATTTTTGGGCGAAAAGCTTTCAGTAACTTTTTCGAGCAAAAAAAAGGGTCATATCGGGGTCACCCTTCTATGCCCTATCAAAACTACTCTTTTTTTCTCTCAAATTTGTCCAAAACATGTTTATATTGTGTATATAATATAAATGAGAGCTTTTTGGGCGAAAAGCTTTCCGTTACTTTTTCGAGCCAAAAGTGACCATATCGGCGTCACCCTTCTATGCCCCATCAAAACTACTCTATTTTTGCTCAAATTTGCCCCAAACATGTTTATATTGTGTATAGATGATAATGGGAGATTTTTGGGCAAAAAGCTTTCTGTGACTTTTTCGAGCCAAAAGTGACCATATCGGCATCACCCTTCTATGCCACATCAAAACTACTCTATTTTCACTCAAATTTGTAAAAACATGTTTATATTGTGTATAGATGATAATGGGAGCTTTTTGGGAGAAAAGCTTTCCGTGATTTTTCGTGCCAAAAGTGACCATATCGGCGCCACCCTTCTATGCCCCATCAAAACTACTTTGTTTTCGCTCAAATTTGTCCCAAACATTTTTATATTGTCTATAGATGATAATGGGAGCTTTTTGGGCGAAAAGGTTTCCGTGACTTTTTCGAGCCATTAGTGACAATATCGGCGTCACCCTTCTATGCCCCATGAAAACTACTATGTTTTCGCTCAAATTTATCCAAAACATGTTTATATTGTGTATAGATAACAATGGGAGCTTTTTGGCGAAAAGCTTTCCGTGACTTTTTCGAGTCAAAAGTGACCATATCGGCGTCACCCTTCTACGCCCCATCAAAACTACTCTGTTTTCGCTCAAATTTGTCCCAAACATGTTTATATTGTGTATAGATGATAATGTAAGCTTTTTGGGCGACAAGCTTTCCGTTACTTTTTTGAGTCAAAAGTGACCATATCGGCGTCACCCTTGTATACCCCAGCAGAACTACTCTGTTTTCGCTCAAATTTGTCCCAAACATGTTTTTATTGTGTATAGATGATAATGGGAAATAGGTTTTGGAGTCATGTGAGAGAAACTAGTGAGAGAAACTCTCTTTTGAGAGGCTCCTTGTTTTTCTCTTAGGCATGCTCAAACCTCCACCCACTTTCATTCACTTTATCATGAATTTATTTTTTAAATTCAATTTTATGGGTGTAATTTACTGTCGAGCAGTTATGTTGGGAGATTTGAGTGATTCACTCTTCCTTTGTGACGGTGTGCATCTTGTACCCGAGGATGCTGCTCGCGGGTGGTGTGTCGTCTCAGATCTGGGTGACGCAGATTTGGCTCGGCGTTATCCCTATGGTATCGGAGTTGGGTGCTACTGGTGCGGCTTCTTCACAGGGTAGGGGTGATGGTGCTTCGTCTCAGATCTGGGATGCCTAGCGCACATATCTCTTGAGCCCAGATCTGTGGACTGTTCGTATTTCGTCTCAGATCTATGCAGTTCCGATCTTCATTTCCTTCAGATCTGGTGTTTGCTCGGGGTCTTCGTTCTGGATCTGGGCAGTTTATTCTCGTCGTCTCTCCCTCGGCCCAGATCCAAAAATTACCGGCGTTGTGAGTGCTCAGATCTGTGTGCTTGTTCCGTTCGCTTATCCGGTGCTGGTGTGGTAGCCGCTTTGGAGAGAAGGTGGCTGTTCTCGGGCTACTGGAAGTGCGACTTTTTCAGATCTGGGTGGAGCCGACTTATCAGATCTAGGCGGTGTTGTCCTGTCGTCTATATCTCGTTCCTAGAACTGATGAAGTGTAGGGGTGTGGAGGCTCTAGGAGTTTGGTGTCGACGCCGGTGGTCTTCAGGGCCCGCGGGGGTGTTGGTTCGGGAGGCTAGGGCTCAGATCCGGTAGCGTACACGGCTCGGACGGGGTATGTTTGCTCAGATCTGTAAGTTTTCCTCTTTCTCCTCACCTTTTCGCTTGGGTTCAGGTTTGCTGGGGTGGTAACGCGCTGGTGCTCGGCATCACCCTTCTATGCCACATCAAAACTACTCTGTTTTCGCTCAAATTTGTCCCAAACATGTTTATATTGTGTATAGATGATAATGAGAGCTTTTTGGGAGAAAAGCTTTTCGTGATTTTTCGTGCCAAAAGTGACCATATCGGCGTCACCCTTCTATGCCACATCAAAACTACTCTGTTTTCACTCATATTTGTCCCAAACATGTTTATATTGTGTATAGATAATAATGGAAGATTTTTGGGCGAAAAGCTTTCAATGACTTTTTGAAGCAAAAAAAAAGGGCCATATCGGCGTCACCCTTCTATGCCCCATCAAAACTACTTTTTTCTCGCTCAAATTTGTCCAAAACATGTTTATATAGTATATAGAATATAAATGGGAGCTTTTTGGGCGAAAAGCTTTCCGTTACTTTTTCGAGCCAAAAGTGACCATCTCGGCATCACCTTTCTATACCACATCAAAACTACTCTGTTTTCGCTAAAATTTGTCCCAAGCATGTTTATATTGTGTATTGATGATAATGCGAGCTTTTTGGGTGACAAGCTTTCCGTGAATTTATCGAGCCAAAAGTGACCATATCGGCGTCACCCTTCTATGCCACATCAAAACTACTCTGTTTTCGCTCAAATTTGTCCCAAACATGTTTATATTGTGTATAGATGATAATGAGAGCTTTTTGGGAGAAAAGCTTTCCGTGATTTTTCGTGCCAAAAGTGACCATATCGGCGTCACCCTTCTATGCCACATCAAAACTACTCTGTTTTCGCTCATATTTGTCCCAAACATGTTTATATTGTGTATAGATAATAATGGAAGATTTTTGGGCGAAAAGCTTTCAGTGACTTTTTAAAGCAAAAAAAAGGGCCATATCGGCGTCACCCTTCTATGCCCCATCAAAACTACTCTTTTCTCGCTCAAATTTGTCCAAAACATGTTTATATTGTATATAGAATATAAATGGGAGCTTTTTGAGCGAAAAGCTTTCCGTTACTTTTTCGAGCCAAAAGTGACCATCTCGGCATCACCTTTCTATACCACATCAAAACTACTCTGTTTTCGCTAAAATTTGTCCCAAGCATGTTTATATTGTGTATTGATGATAATGCGAGCTTTTTGGGTGACAAGCTTTCCGTGAATTTATCGAGCCAAAAGTGACCATATCGGCGTCACCCTTCTATGCCCTATCAAAACTACTCTGTTTTTGCTCAAATTTGTCACAAACATTTTTATATTGTGTATAGATAATAATGGGAGATTTTTGGGCAAAAAGCTTTCAGTAATTTTTTTGAGCAAAAAAAAGGGTCATATCGGCGTCACCCTTCTATGCCCTATCAAAACTACTCTTTTTTCTCTCAAATTTGTCCAAAACATGTTTATATTGTGTATATAATATAAATGAGAGCTTTTTGGGCGAAAAGCTTTCCGTTACTTTTTCGAGCCAAAAGTGACCATATCGGCGTCACCCTTCTATGCCACATCAAAACTACTCTATTTTCACTCAAATTTGTCTCAAACATGTTTATATTGTGTATAGATGATAATGGGAGCTTTTTGGGAGAAAAGCTTTCCGTGATTTTTCGTGCCAAAAATTACCATATCGGCGTCACCCTTTTATGCCCCATCAAAACTACTTTATTTTCGCCCAAATTTGTCCCAAACATTTTTATATTGTTTATAGATGATAATGGGAGCTTTTTGGGCGAAAAGCTTTCCGTGACTTTTTCGAGCCAAAAGTGACCATATCGGCGTCACCCCTGTATACCCCAGCAGAACTACTCTGTTTTCGCTCAAATTTGTCCCAAACATGTTTTTATTGTGTATAGATGATAATGGGAAATTTTTGGGCGAAAAACTTTCCGTGACTTTTTCGAGCCAAAAGTGACAATATTGGCATCACCGTTCTATGCCACTTCAAAACTTCTCTGTTTTCGCTCAAATTTGTCCCAAACATGTTTATATTGTGTATAGATGATAATGGGAGCTTTTGGGGCGAAAAGTTTTCCGTTACTTTTTCGAGCTAAAAGTGACCATATCGGCGTCACCCTTCTATGCCCCATCAAAACTACTCTATTTTCGCTCAAATTTTTCCCAAACATGTTTATATTGTGTATAGATGATAATGAGAGCTTTTTGGGAGAAAAGCTTTCCGTGACTTTTTCGAGCCAAAAGTGACCATATCGGCGTCACCCTTCTATGATCCATCAAAACTACTATGTTTTCGCTCCTATTTATCCCAAACATGTTTATTTTGTGTATAGATGATAATGGGATCTTTTTGGGAGAAAAGCTTTTCGTGATTTTTCGCGCCAAAAGTGACCATATCGGCGTCACCCATCTATGCCCCATCAAAACTACTCTGTTTTCGCTCAAATTTGTCCCAAACATTTTTATATTGTGTATATCAATAATGGGAGATTTTTGGGCGACAAGCTTTTATGACTTTTTCGAGCAAAAAAAAGGGCCATATCGGCGTAACCCTTCTATGCCCCATCAAAACTACTCTTTTTTCGCTCAAATTTGTCCAAAACATGTATATTTTGTATATAATATAAATGAGAGCTTTTTGGGCGATAAGCTTTCCGTTACTTTTTCGAGCCAAAAGTGATCATATCGGCGTCACCCTTCTATGCCCCATCAAAACTACTCTATTTTCGCTCAAATTTATTCCAAACACGTTTATATTGTGTATAGATGATAATGGGAGATTTTTGGGCGAAAAGCTTTCCGTGACTTTTTCGAGCCAAAAGTGACCATATCGGCATAACCCATCTATGCCACATTAAAACTACTCTGTTTTCGCTCAAATTTGTCCCAAACATGTTTATATTGTGTATAGATTATAATGGGAGCTTTTTGGGAGAAAAGCTTTTCGTGATTTTTCGTGCCGAAAGTGACCATATCGGCGTCGCCCTTCTATGCCCCGTCAAAACTACTCTGTTTTCGCTCATATTTGTCCCAAACATGTTTATATTGTGTATAGATGATAATGGGAGCTTTTTGGGCGAAAAGCTTTCCGTGAGTTTTTCGAGGCAAAAGTGACCATATCGGCGTCACCCTTCTATGCTCCATCAAAACTACTATGTTTTCGCTCATATTTGTCCCAAACATGTTTATATTGAGTATAGATGATAATGGGAGCTTTTTGGGAGAAAAGCTTTCCGTGACTTTTCGAGCCAAAAGTGACCATCTCGGCGTCACCCTTCTATACCACATCAAAACTACTCTGTTTTCGCTAAAATTTGTCCCAAACATGTTTATATTGTGTATTGATGATAATGCGAGCTTTTTGGGCGACAAGCTTTCCGTGATTTATCGAGCCAAAAGTGACCATATCGGCGTCACCCTTCTATGCCCCATCAAAACTACTCTGTTTTCGCTCAAATTTGTCACAAACATTTTTATATTGTGTATAGATAATAACGGGAGATTTTTGGGCGAAAAGCTTTCAGTAATTTTTTTGAGCAAAAAAAAGGGTCATATCGGCGTCACCCTTCTATGCCCCATCAAAACTACTCTTTTTTCTCTCAAATTTGTCCAAAACATGTTTATATTGTGTATATAATATAAATGAGAGCTTTTTGGGCGAAAAGCTTTCCGTTACTTTTTCGAGCCAAAAGTGACCATATCGGCGTCACCCTTCTATGCCACATCAAAACTACTCTATTTTCACTCAAATTTGTCTCAATCATATTTATATTGTGTATAGATAATAATGGGAGATTTTTGGGAGAAAAGCTTTCCGTAACTTTTTCGAGCAAAAAAAAGGGCTATATCGGCGTCACCCTTCTATGCCCCATCAAAACTACTCTTTTTTCACTCAAATTTGTCCAAAACATGTTTATATTGTGTATAGAATATAAATAGGAGCTTTTTGGGCGAAAAGCTTTCAGTGGCTTTTTCGAGCCAAAAGTGACCATATCGGCGTCACCCTTCTACGCCCCATCAAAACTACTCTGTTTTCGCTCAAATTTGTCCAAAACATGTTTATATTGTGTATAGATAAATATGGGCGATTTTTGGGCAAAAAGCTTTCCGTTACTTTTTCGAGCAAAAAAAAGGGCCATATCGGCGTCACCCTTCTATGCCCCATCAAAACTACTCTTTTTTCGCTCAAATTTGTCCAAAACATGTTTATATTGTGTATAGAATATAAATAGGAGCTTTTTGGGCGACAAGCTTTCCGTGACTTTATCGAGCCAAAAGTGACCAAATCGGCGTCACCCTTCTATGCCCCATCAAAACTACTCTATTTTAGGTCAAATTTGTCCCAAACATGTTTATATTGTGTATAGATGATAATGGGAGATTTTTGGACGAAAAGATTTCCGTGAGTTTTTGAGCCAAAAGTGACCATATCGGCATCACCCTTCTATGCCACATCAAAACTACTCTGTTTTCGCTCATATTTGTCCCAAACATGTTTATATTGTGTATAGATGATAATGGGAGCTTTTTGGGAGAAAAGCTTTCCGTGATTTTTCGTGCCAAAAGTGACCATATCGGCGTCACCCTTCTATGCCACATCAAAACTACTCTGTTTTCGCTCATATTTGTCCCAAACATGTTTATATTGTGTATAGATAATAATGAAGATTTTTGGGCGAAAAGCTTTCAGTGACTTTTTGAAGCAAAAAAAAGGGCCATATCGGCGTCACCCTTCTATGCCCCATCAAAACTACTCTTTTCTCGCTCAAATTTGTCCAAAACATGTTTATATTGTGTATAGAATATAAATGGGAGCTTTTTGGGCGAAAAGCTTTCCGTTACTTTTTCGAGCCAAAAGTGACCATCTCGGCATCACCCTTCTATACCACATCAAAACTACTCTGTTTTCGCTAAAATTTGTCCCAAACATGTTTATATTGTGTATTGATGATAATGCGAGCTTTTTGGGCGACAAGCTTTCCGTGACTTTATCGAGCCAAAAGTGACCATATCGGCGTCACCCTTCTATGCCCCATCAAAACTACTCTGTTTTCGCTCAAATTTGTCACAAACATTTTTATATTGTGTATAGATAATAACGGGAGATTTTTGGGCGAAAAGCTTTCAGTAATTTTTTTGAGCAAAAAAAAGGGTCATATCGGCGTCACCCTTCTATGCCCCATCAAAACTACTCTTTTTTCTCTCAAATTTGTCCAAAACATGTTTATATTGTGTATATAATATAAATGAGAGCTTTTTGGGCGAAAAGCTTTCCGTTACTTTTTCGAGCCAAAAGTGACCATATCGGCGTCACCCTTCTATGCCACATCAAAACTACTCTATTTTCACTCAAATTTGTCTCAAACATATTTATATTGTGTATAGATAATAATGGGAGCTTTTTGGGAGAAAAGCTTTCCGTGATTTTTCGTGCCAAAAATGACCATATCGGCGTCACCCTTTTATGCCCCATCAAAACTACTTTGTTTTCGCTCAAATTTGTCCCAAACATTTTTATATTGTTTATAGATGATAATGGGAGCTTTTTGGGCGTAAAGCTTTCCGTGACTTTTTCGAGCCATAAGTGACCATATCGGCGTCACCCATCTATGCCCCATGAAAACTACTATGTTTTCGCTCAAATTTATCCAAAACATGTTTATATTGTGTATAGATAATAATGGGAGCTTTTTGGGGGAAAAGCTTTCCGTGACTTTTTTGAGGCAAAAGTGACCATATCGGCGTCACTCCTGTATACCCCAGCAGAACTACTCTGTTTTCGCTCAAATTTGTCCCAAACATGTTTTTATTGTGTATAGATGATAATGGAAAATTTTTGGGCGAAAAACTTTCCGTGACTTTTTCGAGCCAAAAGTGACCATATTGGCATCACCGTTCTATGCCAATTCAAAACTTCACTGTTTTCGCTCAAATTTGTCCCAAACATGTTTATATTGTGTATAAATGATAATGGGAGCTTTTGGGGCGAAAAGTTTTCCGTTACTTTTTCGAGCTAAAAGTGACCATATCGGCGGTACCCTTCTATGCCCCATCAAAACTACTCTATTTTCGCTCAAATTTGTCCCAAACATGTTTATATTGTGTATAGATAATAATGGGAGATTTTTGGGCGAAAAGCTTTCCGTGACTTTTTCGAGCCAAAAGTGACCATATCGGCGTCACCCTTCTATGCTCCATCAAAACTACTATTTTTTCGCTCCTATTTATCCCAAAAATGTTTATATTGTGTATAGATGATAATGGGAGCTTTTTGGGAGAAAAGCTTTTCGTGATTTTTCGCGCCAAAAGTGACCATATCGGCGTCACCCATCTATGCCCCATCAAAACTGCTCTGTTTTCGCTCAAATTTGTCCCAAACGTTTTTTTATTGTGTATATCAATAATGGGAGATTTTTGGGCGAAAAGCTTTTATGACTTTTTCGAGCAAAAAAAAGGGCCATATCGGCGTAACCCTATTATGCCCCATCAAAACTACTCTTTTTTCGCTCAAATTTGTCCAAAACATTTATATTGTGTATATAATATAAATGAGAGCTTTTTGGGCGAAAAGCTTTCCGTTACTTTTTCGAGCCAAAAGTGACCATATCGGCGTCACCCTTCTATGCCCCATCAAAACTACTCTTTTTTCTCTCAAATTTGTCCAAAACATGTTTATATTGTGTATATAATATAAATGAGAGCTTTTTGGGCGAAAAGCTTTCCGTTACTTTTTCGAGCCAAAAGTGACCATATCGGCGTCACCCTTCTATGCCACATCAAAACTACTCTATTTTCACTCAAATTTGTCTCAAACATGTTTATATTGTGTATAGATAATAATGGGAGCTTTTTGGGAGAAAAGCTTTCCGTGATTTTTCGTGCCAAAAATGACCATATCGGCGTCACCCTTTTATGCCCCATCAAAACTACTTTGTTTTCGCTCAAATTTGTCCCAAACATTTTTATATTGTTTATAGATGATAATGGGAGCTTTTTGGGCGTAAAGCTTTCCGTGACTTTTTCGAGCCATAAGTGACCATATCGGCGTCACCCATCTATGCCCCATGAAAACTACTATGTTTTCGCTCAAATTTATCCAAAACATGTTTATATTGTGTATAGATAATAATGGGAGCTTTTTGGGGGAAAAGCTTTCCGTGACTTTTTTGAGGCAAAAGTGATCATATCGGCGTCACTCCTGTATACCCCAGCAGAACTACTCTGTTTTCGCTCAAATTTGTCCCAAACATGTTTTTATTGTGTATAGATGATAATGGAAAATTTTTGGGCGAAAAACTTTCCGTGACTTTTTCGAGCCAAAAGTGACCATATTGGCATCACCGTTCTATGCCAATTCAAAACTTCACTGTTTTCGCTCAAATCTGTCCCAAACATGTTTATATTGTGTATAAATGATAATGGGAGCTTTTGGGGCGAAAAGTTTTCCGTTACTTTTTCGAGCTAAAAGTGACCATATCGGCGGTACCCTTCTATGCCCCATCAAAACTACTCTATTTTCGCTCAAATTTGTCCCAAACATGTTTATATTGTGTATAGATAATAATGGGAGATTTTTGGGCGAAAAGCTTTCCGTGACTTTTTCGAGCCAAAAGTGACCATATCGGCGTCACCCTTCTATGCTCCATCAAAACTACTATTTTTTCGCTCCTATTTATCCCAAAAATGTTTATATTGTGTATAGATGATAATGGGAGCTTTTTGGGAGAAAAGCTTTTCGTGATTTTTCGCGCCAAAAGTGACCATATCGGCGTCACCCATCTATGCCCCATCAAAACTGCTCTGTTTTCGCTCAAATTTGTCCCAAACGTTTTTATATTGTGTATATCAATAATGGGAGATTTTTGGGCGAAAAGCTTTTATGACTTTTTCGAGCAAAAAAAAGGGCCATATCGGCGTAACCCTATTATGCCCCATCAAAACTACTCTTTTTTCGCTCAAATTTGTCCAAAACATTTATATTGTGTATATAATATAAACGAGAGCTTTTTGGGCGAAAAGCTTTCCGTTACTTTTTCGAGCCAAAAGTGACCATATCGGCGTCACCCTTCTATGCCCCATCAAAACTACTCTATTTTCGCTCAAATTTATTCCAAACATGTTTATATTGTATATATATGATAATGGGAGATTTTTGGACGAAAAGCTTTCCGTGACTTTTTCGAGCCAAAAGTGACCATATCGGCATAACCCTTCTATGCCACATTAAAACTACTCTGTTTTCGCTCAAATTTGTCCCAAACATGTTTATATTGTGTATAGATGATAATGGGAGCTTTTTGGGAGAAAAGCTTTTCGTGATTTTTCGTGCCAAAAGTGACCATATCGGCGTCACCCTTCTATGCCCCATCAAAACTACTCTATTTTCGCTCAAATTTGTTACAAACATTTTTATATTGTGTATAGATAATAATGGGAGATTTTTGGGCGAAAAGCTTTCAGTAACTTTTTCGAGCAAAAAAAAGGGTTATATCGGGGTCACCCTTCTATGCCCCATCAAAACTACTCTTTTTTCCCCTCAAATTTGTCCAAAATATGTTTATATTGTGTATATAATATAAATGAGAGCTTTTTGGGCGAAAAGCTTTCCGTTACTTTTTCGAGCCAAAAGTGACCATATCGGCGTCACCCTTCTATGCCCCATCAAAACTACTATGTTTTCGCTCATATTTGTCCCAAACATGTTTATATTGTGTATAGATGATAATGGGAGCTTTTTGGGCGAAAAGCTTTCCGTGACTTTTTCGAGGCAAAAGTGACCATATCGGCGTCACCCTTCTATGCTCCATCAAAACTACTATGTTTTCGCTCATATTTGTCCCAAACATGTTTATATTGAGTATAGATGATAATGGGAGCTTTTTGGGAGAAAAGCTTTCCGTGACTTTTTCGAGCCAAAAGTGACCATCTCGGCATCACCCTTCTATGCCCCATCATAACAACTCTGTTTTTGCTCAAATTTGTCCCAAACATTTTTATATTGTGTATAGATAATAATGGGAGATTTATGGGCGAAAAGCTTTCCGTTACTTTTTCGAGAAAAAAAAGGGCTATATCGGCGTCACCCTTCTATGCCCCATCAAAACTACTCTTTTTTCGCTCAAATTTGTCCAAAACATGTTTATATTGTGTATAGAATATAAATAGGAGCTTTTTTGGCGAAAAGTTTGCTGTTACTTTTTCGAGCCAAAAGTGACCATATCGGCGTCACCCATCTATGCCCCATCAAAACTACTCTCTTTTAGGTCAAATTTGTTCCAAACATGTTTATATTGTGTATAGTTGATAATGGGAGATTTTTGGACGAAAAGATTTCCGTGAGTTTTTGAGCCAAAAGTGACCATATCGGCATCACCCTTCTATGCCACATCAAAACTACTCTGTTTTCGCTCAAATTTGTCCCAAACATGTTTATATTGTGTATAGATGATAATGGAAGCTTTTTGGGAGAAAAGCTTTCCGTGATTTTTCGTGCCAAAAGTGACCATATCGGCGTCACCCTTCTATGCCCATCAAAACTACTCTGTTTTCGCTCATATTTGTCCCAAACATGTTTATATTGTGTATAGATAATAATGGATGATTTTTGGGCGAAAAGCTTTCAATGACTTTTTCATACAAAAAAAAGGGCTATATCGGCGTCAGCCTTCTATGCCCGATCAAAACTACTCTTTTCTCGCTCAAATTTGTCCAAAACATCTTTATATTGTGTATAGAATATAAATGGGAGCTTTTTGGGCGAAAAGCTTTCCGTTACTTTTTCGAGCCAAAAGTGACCATCTCGGCATCACCCTTCTATGCCACATCAAAACTACTCTGTTTTCGCTCAAATTTGTCCCAAACATGTTTATATTGTGTATAGATGATAATGGAAGCTTTTTGGGAGAAAAGCTTTCCGTGATTTTTCGTGCCAAAAGTGACCATATCGGCGTCACCCTTCTATGCCTCATCAAAACTACTCTGTTTTCGCTCATATTTTTGTCCCAAACATGTTTATATTGTGTATAGATAATAATGGAAGATTTTTGGGCGAAAAGCTTTCAGTGACTTTTTCAAGCAAAAAAAAGGGCCATATCGGCGTCACCCTTCTATGCCCGATTAAAACTACTCTTTTCTCGCTCAAATTTGTCCAAAACATCTTTATATTGTGTATAGAATATAAATGGGAGCTTTTTGGGCGAAAAGCTTTCCGTTACTTTTTCGAGCCAAAAGTGACCATCTCGGCATCACCCTTCTATGCCACATCAAAATTACTCTGTTTTCGCTCAAATTTGTCCCAAACATGTTTATATTGTGTATAGATGATAATGGAAGCTTTTTGGGAGAAAAGCTTTCCGTGATTTTTTGTGCCAAAAGTTACCATATCGGCGTCACCCTTCTATGCCTCATCAAAACTACTCTGTTTTCGCTCATATTTGTCCCAAACATGTTTATATTGTGTATAGATAATAATGGAAGATTTTTGGGCGAAAAGCTTTCAGTGACTTTTTCAAGCAAAAAAAAGGGCCATATCGGCGTCACCCTTCTATGCCTGATCAAAACTACTCTTTTCTCGCTCAAATTTGTCCAAAACATCTTTATATTGTGTATAGAATATAAATGGGAGCTTTTTGGGCGAAAAGCTTTCCGTTACTTTTTCGAGCCAAAAGTGACCATCTCGGCATCACCCTTCTATACAACATCAAAACTACTTTGTTTTCGCTAAAATTTGTCCCAAGCATGTTTATATTGTGTATTGATGATAATGGGAGATTTTTGGGCGAAAAGCTTTCCGTGACTTTTTCGAGCCAAAAGTGACCATATCGGCATAACCCTTCTATGCCACATTAAAACTACTCTGTTTTCGCTCAAATTTGTCCCAAACATGTTTATATTGTGTATAGATGATAATGGGAGCTTTTTGGGAGAAAAGCTTTTCGTGATTTTTCGTGCCAAAAGTGACCATATCGGCGTCGCCCTTCTATGCCCCATCAAAACTACTCTGTTTTCGCTCATATTTGTCCCAAACATGTTTATATTGTGTATAGATGATAATGGGAGCTTTTTGGGCGAAAAGCTTTCAGTGACTTTTTCGAGGCAAAAGTGACCATATCGGCGTCACCCTTCTATGCTCCATCAAAACTTCTATGTTTTAGCTCATATTTGTCCCAAACATGTTTATATTGAGTATAGATGATAATGGGAGCTTTTTGGGAGAAAAGCTTTCCGTGACTTTTTCGAGCCAAAAGTGACCATCTCGGCATCACCCTTCTATGCCCCATCATAACTACTCTGTTTTTGCTCAAATTTGTCCCAAACATTTTTATATTGTGTATAGATAATAATGGGAGATTTTTGGGCGAAAAGCTTTCCGTTACTTTTTCGAGAAAAAAAAAGGGCTATATCGGCGTCACCCTTCTATGCCCCATCAAAACTACTCTTTTTTCGCTCAAATTTGTCCAAAACATGTTTATATTGTGTATAGAATATAAATAGGAGCTTTTTGGCCGAAAAGTTTTCCGTGGCTTTTTCGAGCCAAAAGTGACCATCTCGGCATCACCCTTCTTTGCCCCATCAAAACTACTCTGTTTTCGCTCAAATTTGTCCCAAACATTTTTATATTGTGTATAGATAATAATGGGCGATTTTTGGCCAAAAAGCTTTCCGTTACTTTTTCGAGCAAAAAAAAGGGCCATATCGGCGTCACCCTTCTATGCCCCATCAAAACTACTCTTTTTTCGCTCAAATTTGTCCAAAACATGTTTATATTGTGTATAGAATATAAATAGGAGCTTTTTGGGCGAAAAGTTTGCTGTTACTTTTTCGAGCCAAAAGTGAGCATATCGGCGTCACCCTTCTATGCCCCATCAAAACTACTCTATTTTAGGTCAAATTTGTTCCAAACATGTTTATATTGTGTATAGTTGATAATGGGAGATTTTTGGACGAAAAGATTTCCGTGAGTTTTTGAGCCAAAAGTGACCATATCGGCATCACCCTTCTATGCCACATCAAAACTACTCTGTTTTCGCTCAAATTTGTCCCAAACATGTTTATATTGTGTATAGATGATAATGGAAGCTTTTTGGGAGAAAAGCTTTCCGTGATTTTTCGTGCCAAAAGTGACCATATCGGCGTCACCCTTCTATGCCCCATCAAAACTACTCTGTTTTCGCTCATATTTGTCCCAAACATGTTTATATTGTGTATCGATAATAATTGAAGATTTTTGGGCGAAAAGCTTTCAGTGACTTTTTCATACAAAAAAAAGGGCCATATCGGCGTCACCCTTCTATGCCCGATCAAAACTACTCTTTTCTCGCTCAAATTTGTCCAAAACATCTTTATATTTTGTATAGAATATAAATGGGAGCTTTTAGGGCGAAAAGCTTTCCGTTACTTTTTCGAGCCAAAAGTGACCATCTCGGCATCACCCTTCTATGCCACATCAAAACTACTCTGTTTTCGCTCAAATTTGTCCCAAACATGTTTATATTGTGTATAGATGATAATGGAAGCTTTTTGGGAGAAAAGCTTTCCGTGATTTTTCGTGCCAAAAGTGACCATATCGGCGTCACCCTTCTATGCCTCATCAAAACTACTCTGTTTTCGCTAATATTTGTCCCAAACATGTTTATATTGTGTATAGATAATAATGGAAGATTTTTGGGCGAAAAGCTTTCAGTGACTTTTTCAAGCAAAAAAAAGGGCCATATCGGCGTCACCCTTCTATGCCCGATCAAAACTACTCTTTTCTCGCTCAAATTTGTCCAAAACATCTTTATATTGTGTATAGAATATAAATGGGAGCTTTTTGGGCGAAAAGCTTTCCGTTACTTTTTCGAGCCAAAAGTGACCATCTCGGCATCACCCTTCTATGCCACAACAAAACTACTCTGTTTTCGCTCAAATTTGTCCCAAACATGTTTATATTGTGTATAGATGATAATGGAAGCTTTTTGGGAGAAAAGCTTTCCGTGATTTTTTGTGCCAAAAGTTACCATATCGGCGTCACCCTTCTATGCCTCATCAAAACTACTCTGTTTTCGCTCATATTTGTCCCAAACATGTTTATATTGTGTATAGATAATAATGGAAGATTTTTGGGCGAAAAGCTTTCAGTGACTTTTTCAAGCAAAAAAAAGGGCCATATCGGCGTCACCCTTCTATGCCCGATCAAAACTACTCTTTTCTCGCTCAAATTTGTCCAAAACATCTTTATATTGTGTATAGAATATAAATGGGAGCTTTTTGGTCGAAAAGCTTTCCGTTACTTTCCGTTACTTTTTCGAGCCAAAAGTGACCATCTCGGCATCACCCTTCTATACCCCATCAAAACTACTCTGTTTTCGCTAAAATTTGTCTCAAGCATGTTTATATTGTGTATTGATGATAATGGGAGCTTTTTGGGCGAAAAGCTTTTCGTGATTTTTCGAGCCAAAAGTGATCATATCGGCGTCACCCTTCTATGCCCCATCAAAACTACTCTATTTTCGCTCAAATTTATTCCAAACATGTTTATATTGTATATATATGATAATGGGAGATTTTTGGGCGAAAAGCTTTCCGTGACTTTTTCGAGCCAAAAGTGACCATATCGGCATAACCCTTCTATGCCACATTAAAACTACTCTGTTTTCGCTCAAATTTGTCCCAAACATGTTTATATTGTGTATAGATGATAATGGGAGCTTTTTGGGAGAAAAGCTTTTCGTGATTTTTCGTGCCAAAAGTGAGCATATCGGCGTCGCCCTTCTATGCCCCATCAAAACTACTCTGTTTTCGCTCATATTTGTCCCAAACATGTTTATATTGTGTATAGATGATAATGGGAGCTTTTTGGGCGAAAAGCTTTCAGTGACTTTTTCGAGGCAAAAGTGACCATATCGGCGTCACCCTTCTATGCTCCATCAAAACTTCTATGTTTTCGCTCATATTTGTCCCAAACATGTTTATATTGAGTATAGATGATAATGGGAGCTTTTTGGGAGAAAAGTTTTCCGTGACTTTTTCGAGCCAAAAGTGACCATCTCGGCATCACCCTTCTATGCCCCATCATAACTTCTCTGTTTTTGCTCAAATTTGTCCCAAACATTTTTATATTGTGTATAGATAATAATGGGAGATTTTTGGGCGAAAAGCTTTCCGTTACTTTTTCGAGAAAAAAAAAGGGCTATATCGGCGTCACCCTTCTATGCCCCATCAAAACTACTCTTTTTTCGCTCAAATTTGTCCAAAACATGTTTATATTGTGTATAGAATATAAATAGGAGCTTTTTGGCCGAAAAGTTTTCCGTGGCTTTTTCGAGCCAAAAGTGACCATCTCGGCATCACCCTTCTTTGCCCCATCAAAACTACTCTGTTTTCGCTCAAATTTGTCCCAAACATTTTTATATTGTGTATAGATAATAATGGGCGATTTTTGGCCAAAAAGCTTTCCGTTACTTTTTCGAGCAAAAAAAAGGGCCATATCGGCGTCACCCTTCTATGCCTCATCAAAACTACTCTGTTTTCGCTCATATTTGTCCCAAACATGTTTATATTGTGTATAGATAATAATGGAAGATTTTTGGGCGAAAAGCTTTCAGTGACTTTTTCAAGCAAAAAAAAGGGCCATATCTGCGTCACCCTTCTATGCCCGATCAAAACTACTCTTTTCTCGCTCAAATTTGTCCAAAACATCTTTATATTGTGTATAGAATATAAATGGGAGCTTTTTGGGCGAAAAGCTTTCCGTTACTTTCCGTTACTTTTTCGAGCCAAAAGTGACCATCTCGGCATCACCCTTCTATACCCCATCAAAACTACTCTGTTTTCGCTAAAATTTGTCTCAAGCATGTTTATATTGTGTATTGATGATAATGGGAGCTTTTTGGGCGAAAAGCTTTTCGTGATTTTTCGAGCCAAAAGTGATCATATCGGCGTCACCCTTCTATGCCCCATCAAAACTACTCTATTTTCGCTCAAATTTATTCCAAACATGTTTATATTGTATATATATGATAATGGGAGATTTTTGGGCGAAAAGCTTTCCGTGACTTTTTCGAGCCAAAAGTGACCATATCGGCATAACCCTTCTATGCCACATTAAAACTACTCTGTTTTCGCTCAAATTTGTCCCAAACATGTTTATATTGTGTATAGATGATAATGGGAGCTTTTTGGGAGAAAAGCTTTTCGTGATTTTTCGTGCCAAAAGTGAGCATATCGGCGTCGCCCTTCTATGCCCCATCAAAACTACTCTGTTTTCGCTCATATTTGTCCCAAACATGTTTATATTGTGTATAGATGATAATGGGAGCTTTTTGGGCGAAAAGCTTTCAGTGACTTTTTCGAGGCAAAAGTGACCATATCGGCGTCACCCTTCTATGCTCCATCAAAACTTCTATGTTTTCGCTCATATTTGTCCCAAACATGTTTATATTGAGTATAGATGATAATGGGAGCTTTTTGGGAGAAAAGCTTTCCGTGACTTTTTCGAGCCAAAAGTGACCATCTCGGCATCACCCTTCTATGCCCCATCATAACTACTCTGTTTTTGCTCAAATTTGTCCCAAACATTTTTATATTGTGTATAGATAATAATGGGAGATTTTTGGGCGAAAAACTTTCCGTTACTTTTTCGAGCAAAAAAAAGGGCTATATCGGCGTCACCCTTCTATGCCCCATCAAAACTACTCTTTTTTCGCTCAAATTTGTCCAAAACATGTTTATATTGTGTATAGAATATAAATAGGAGCTTTTTGGCCGAAAAGTTTTCCGTGGCTTTTTCGAGCCAAAAGTGACCATCTCGGCATCACCCTTCTATGCCCCATCAAAACTACTCTGTTTTCGCTCAAATTTGTCCCAAACATTTTTATATTGTGTATAGATAATAATGGGCGATTTTTGGCCAAAAAGCTTTCCGTTACTTTTTCGAGCAAAAAAAAGGGCCATATCGGCGTCACCCTTCTATGCCCCATCAAAACTACTCTTTTTTCGCTCAAATTTGTCCAAAACATGTTTATATTGTGTATAGAATATAAATAGGAGCTTTTTGGGCGAAAAGTTTGCTGTTACTTTTTCGAGCCAAAAGTGACCATATCGGCGTCACCCTTCTATGCCCCATCAAAACTACTCTATTTTAGGTCAAATTTGTTCCAAACATGTTTATATTGTGTATAGTTGATAATAGGAGATTTTTGGACGAAAAGATTTCCGTGAGTTTTTGAGCCAAAAGTGACCATATCGGCATCACCCTTCTATGCCACATCAAAACTACTCTGTTTTCGCTCAAATTTGTCCCAAACATGTTTATATTGTGTATAGATGATAATGGAAGCTTTTTGGGAGAAAAGCTTTCCGTGATTTTTCGTGCCAAAAGTGACCATATCGGCGTCACCCTTCTATACCCCATCAAAACTACTCTGTTTTCGCTCATATTTGTCCCAAACATGTTTATATTGTGTATAGATAATAATGGAAGATTTTTGGGCGAAAAGCTTTCAGTGACTTTTTCATACAAAAAAAGGGCCATATCGGCGTCACCCTTCTATGCCCGATCAAAACTACTCTTTTCTCGCTCAAATTTGTCCAAAACATCTTTATATTTTGTATAGAATATAAATGGGAGCTTTTAGGGCGAAAAGCTTTCCGTTACTTTTTCGAGCCAAAAGTGACCATCTCGGCATCACCCTTCTATGCCACATCAAAACTACTCTGTTTTCGCTCAAATTTGTCCCAAACATGTTTATATTGTGTATAGATGATAATGGAAGCTTTTTGGGAGAAAAGCTTTCCGTGATTTTTCGTGCCAAAAGTGACCATATCGGCGTCACCCTTCTATGCCTCATCAAAACTACTCTGTTTTCGCTCATATTTGTCCCAAACATGTTTATATTGTGTATAGATAATAATGGAAGATTTTTGGGCGAAAAGCTTTCAGTGACTTTTTCAAGCAAAAAAAAGGGCCATATCGGCGTCACCCTTCTATGCCCGATCAAAACTACTCTTTTCTCGCTCAAATTTGTCCAAAACATCTTTATATTGTGTATATAGAATATAAATGGGAGCTTTTTGGGCGAAAAGCTTTCCGTTACTTTTTCGAGCCAAAAGTGACCATCTCGGCATCACCCTTCTATGCCACATCAAAACTACTCTGTTTTCGCTCAAATTTGTCCCAAACATGTTTATATTGTTTATAGATGATAATGGAAGCTTTTTGGGAGAAAAGCTTTCCGTGATTTTTTGTGCCAAAAGTGACCATATCGGCGTCACCCTTCTATTCCTCATCAAAACTACTCTGTTTTCGCTCATATTTGTCCCAAACATGTTTATATTGTGTATAGATAATAATGGAAGATTTTTGGGCGAAAAGCTTTCAGTGACTTTTT
The DNA here is from genome assembly GCA_963922045.1 of Persicaria maculosa. Taxonomy (NCBI): domain Eukaryota; kingdom Viridiplantae; phylum Streptophyta; class Magnoliopsida; order Caryophyllales; family Polygonaceae; genus Persicaria; species Persicaria maculosa. Next base: position 35,465,736 of record OY998255.1, read on the forward strand.
CAAGCAAAAAAAAGGGCCATATCGGCGTCACCCTTCTATGCCCGATCAAAACTACTCTTTTCTCGCTCAAATTTGTCCAAAACATCTTTATATTGTGTATAGAATATAAATGGGAGCTTTTTGGGCGAAAAGCTTTCCGTTACTTTTTCGAGCCAAAAGTGACCATCTCGGCATCACCCTTCTATACCACATCAAAACTACTCTGTTTTCGCTAAAATTTATCCCAAGCATGTTTATATTGTGTATTGATGATAATGGGAGCTTTTTGGGCGAAAAGCTTTTCGTGACTTTTTCGAGCCAAAAGTGACCATATCGGCGTCACCCTTCTATGCCCCATAAAAACTACTCTGCTTTCGCTCAAATTTGTCCCAATCATTTTTATATTGTGTATAGATAATAATGGGAGATTTTTTGGGCGAAAAGCTTTCAGTGACTTTTTCGAGCAAAAAAAAGGGCCATATCGGCGTCACCCTTCTTTGCCCCATCAAAACTACTCTTTTTTCGCTCAAATTTATCCAAAACATGTTTATATTGTGTATAGAATATAAATGGGAGCTTTTTGGCGAAAAGCTTTCCGTGACTTTTTCGAGCCAAAAGTGACCATATCGACGTCACCCTTCTATGCCCCATCAAAACCACTCGATTTTCGCTCAAATTTGTCCCAAACATGTTTATATTGTGTATAGATAATAATGGGAGATTTTTGGGCGAAAAGCTTTCCGTGACTTTTTCGAGCCAAAAGTGACCATATCGGCGTCACCCTTCTATGCCACATCAAAACTACTCTATTTTCGCTCAAATTTGTCCTAAACATGTTTATATTGTGTATAGATGATAATGGGAGTTTTTTGGGAGAAAAGCTTTTCGTGATTTTTCGAGCCAAAAGTGATCATATCGGCGTCTCCCTTCTATGCCCCGTCAAAACTACTCTGTTTTCGCTCATATTTGTTCCAAACATGTTTATATTGTGTATAGATGATAATGGGAGCTTTTTGGGCGAAAAGCTATCCGTGACTTTTTCGAGGCAAAAGTGACCATATCGGCGTCTCCCTTCTATGCTCCATCAAAACTACTATGTTTTCGCTCATATTTGTCCCAAACATGTTTATATTGAGTATAGATGATAATGGGAGCTTTTTGGGAGAAAAGCTTTCCGTGATTTTTCGTGCCAAACTTGACCATATCGGCGTCGCCCTTCTATGCCCCGTAAAAACTACTCTGTTTTCACTTATATTTGTCCCAAACATGTTTATATTGTGTATAGATGATAATGAGAGGTTTTTGGGCGAAAAGCTTTACGTGACTTTTTCGAGCCAAAAGTGACCATATTGGCGTCACCTTTCTATGCCCCATCAAAACTACTCTGTTTTCGCTTAAATTTGTCCCAAACATTTTTATATTGTGTATAGATAATAATGGGAGATTTTCGGGCGAAAATCTTTCAGTGACTTTTTTGAGCAAAAAAAAGGGCCATATCGGCGTTACCCTTCTATGCCCCATCAAAACTACTATTTTTTCGCTCAAATTTGTCCAAAACATGTTTATATTGTGTATAGAATTTAAATGGGAACTTTTTGGGCGAAAAGCCTTCCGTTACTTTTTCGAGCCAAAAGTGACAATATCGGCGTCACCCTTCTATGCCCCATCAAAACTACTCTATTTTCATAGTCTGGGTAGCTGCTCGACAGAGATTACCGACGGGGAGAATAGTGAAACACTGGAAAGGGGATGCAGCTGCGTTATGCCCGCTGTGTAAGTTGGAAGAGGAATCTGAAGCGCATCTCTGGTTCTCCTGTCCCAGAAACTGTGAAGTCCGAGATATTGTTTGGAGATGGGTTGAGCTTCCATCTCGGAGAGGAGATATAGCTGAGTGGCTTCGGTGGTTTGCTGCTGAACCGGATGCCGTACAGCGGTCTGACGTCTTTCAAGTGAAGCTGCTGGTGTTTATAGCTTTTATTTATTATACATGGAAGGGGCGCAATGAGGTAGTGTTTGGTACAGAAACTTGTAGACCAAAAGATTGGGCATTAAAAATTGTGGAAATGTGTAAGTCTCGGATTTCTCTAAGGTGCAAAGGCAAGTCACCTAGAGAAATCCGTTGGGTACATCATTTATGAGCGAGGAAAATTTAGCGTTTGGGTTTTTTTTTTTGGGTTGGAGATTAGAGATGGAAAATAGAGGAGTAGAAATATAGGAGAATTTGGGAATTTTGTGCATTCATGTGGCTACACGCGATAGGTTTTTGGTGTTAGGCGTGTTTCCGGTTCCCTTTTGCGACAAACCCTAGCTTGGTTTGTCTTTTTGTAACTATGTTACTACATCTATAGATTTACCGCTTCAGATGATAATGGGAGCTTTTTGGGCGAAAAGCTTTCCGTGACTTTTTCGAGCCAAAAGATACCATATCGGCGTCACCCTTCTGTGCCCCATCAAAACTACTCTGTTTTCGATCATATTTGTCCCAAACATGTTTATATTGTGTATAGATGATAATGGGAGATTTTTGGGCGAAAAGATTTCCGTGAGTTTTCGAGCCAAAAGTGACCATATCGGCATCACCCTTCTATGCCGAATCAAAACTACTCTGTTTTCGCTCAAATTTGTCCCAAACATGTTTATATTGTGTATAGATGATAATGGGAGCTTTTTGGGAGAAAAGCTTTCCGTGATTTTTCGTGCCAAAAGTGACCACATCGGCGTCACCCTTCTATGCCCCATCAAAACTACTCTGTTTTCGCTCATATTTGTCCCAAACATATTTATATTGTGTATAGATGATAATGGGACCTTTTTGGGCGAAAAGCTTTCCGTGACTTTTTCGAGCCAAAAGTGACCATATCGGCGTCACCCTTCTATGCCCCATCAAAACTACTCTGTTTTCGCTCAAATTTGTTACAAACATTTTTATATTGTGTATAGATAATAATGGGAGATTTTTGGGCTAAAAGCTTTCAGTAACTTTTTCGAGCAAAAAAAAGGGTCATATCGGGGTCACCCTTCTATGCCCCATAAAAACTACTCTTTTTTTCTCTCAAATTTGTCTAAAACATGTTTATATTGTGTATATAATATAAATGAGAGCTTTTTGGGCGAAAAGCTTTCCGTTACTTTTTCGAGCCAAAAGTGACCATATCGGCGTCACCCTTCTATGCCCCATCAAAACTACTCTATTTTTGCTCAAATTTGTCCCAAACATGTTTATATTGTGTATAGATGATAATGGGAGATTTTTGGGCAAAAAGCTTTCTGTGACTTTTTCGAGCCAAAAGTGACAATATCGGCATCACCCTTCTATGCCACATCAAAACTACTCTGTTTTCGCTCAAATTTGTCCCAAACATGTTTATATTGTGTATAGATGATAATGGAAGCTTTTTGGGAGAAAAGCTTTCCGTGATTTTTCGTGCCAAAAGTGACCATATCGGCGTCACCCTTCTATGCCCAATCAAAACTACTCTGTTTTCGCTCATATTTGTCCCAAACATGTTTATATTGTGTATAGATAATAATGGAAGATTTTTGGGCGAAAAGCTTTCAGTGACTTTTTCTAGCAAAAAAAAGGGCCATATCGGCGTCACCCTTCTATGCCCGATCAAAACTACTCTTTTCTCGCTCAAATTTGTCCAAAACATCTTTATATTGTGTATAGAATATAAATGGGAGCTTTTTGGGCGAAAAGCTTTCCGTTACTTTTTCGAGCCAAAAGTGACGATCTCGGCATCACCCTTCTATGCCACATCAAAACTACTCTGTTTTCGCTCAAATTTGTCCCAAACATGTTTATATTGTGTATAGATGATAATGGAAACTTTTTGGGAGAAAAGCTTTCCGTGATTTTTCGTGCCAAAAGTGACCATATCGGCGTCACCCTTCTATGCCTCATCAAAACTACTCTGTTTTCGCTCATATTTGTCCCAAACATGTTTATATTGTGTATAGATAATAATGGAAGATTTTTGGGCGAAAAGCTTTCAGTGACTTTTTCAAGCAAAAAAAAGGGCCATATCGGCGTCACCCTTCTATGCCCGATCAAAACTACTCTTTTCTCGCTCAAATTTGTCCAAAAAATCTTTATATTGTGTATAGAATATAAATGGGAGCTTTTTGGGCGAAAAGCTTTCCCTTACTTTTTCGAGCCAAAAGTGACCATCTCGGCATCACCCTTCTATACCACATCAAAACTACTCTGTTTTCGCTAAAATTTGTCCCAAGCATGTTTATATTGTGTATTGATGATAATGGGAGCTTTTTGGGCGAAAAGCTTTTCGTGACTTTTTCGAGCCAAAAGTGACCATATCGGCGTCACCCTTCTATGCCCCATCAAAACTACTCTGCTTTCGTTCAAATTTGTCCCAAACATTTTTATATTGTGTATAGATAATAATGGGAGATTTTTTGGGCGAAAAGCTTTCAGTGACTTTTTCGAGCAAAAAAAAGGGCCATATCGGCGTCACCCTTCTTTGCCCCATCAAAACTACTCTTTTTTCGCTCAAATTTATCCAAAACATGTTTATATTGTGTATAGAATATAAATGGGAGCTTTTTGGAGAAAAGCTTTCCGTGACTTTTTCCAGCCAAAAGTGACCATATCGACGTCACCCTTCTATACCCCATCAAAACCACTCGATTTTCGCTCAAATTTGTCCCAAACATGTTTATATTGTGTATAGATAATAATGGGAGATTTTTGGGCGAAAAGCTTTCCGTGACTTTTTCGAGCCAAAAGTGACCATATCGGCGTCACCCTTCTATGCCCCATCAAAACTACTCTATTTTTGCTCAAATTTGTCCCAAACATGTTTATATTGTGTATAGATGATAATGGGAGATTTTTGGGCAAAAAGCTTTCTGTGACTTTTTCGAGCCAAAAGTGACAATATCGGCATCACCCTTCTATGCCACATCAAAACTACTCTGTTTTCGCTCAAATTTGTCCCAAACATGTTTATATTGTGTATAGATGATAATGGAAGCTTTTTGGGAGAAAAGCTTTCCGTGATTTTTCGTGCCAAAAGTGACCATATCGGCGTCACCCTTCTATGCCCAATCAAAACTACTCTGTTTTCGCTCATATTTGTCCCAAACATGTTTATATTGTGTATAGATAATAATGGAAGATTTTTGGGCGAAAAGCTTTCAGTGACTTTTTCTAGCAAAAAAAAGGGCCATATCGGCGTCACCCTTCTATGCCCGATCAAAACTACTCTTTTCTCGCTCAAATTTGTCCAAAACATCTTTATATTGTGTATAGAATATAAATGGGAGCTTTTTGGGCGAAAAGCTTTCCGTTACTTTTTCGAGCCAAAAGTGACGATCTCGGCATCACCCTTCTATGCCACATCAAAACTACTCTGTTTTCGCTCAAATTTGTCCCAAACATGTTTATATTGTGTATAGATGATAATGGAAGCTTTTTGGGAGAAAAGCTTTCCGTGATTTTTCGTGCCAAAAGTGACCATATCGGCGTCACCCTTCTATGCCTCATCAAAACTACTCTGTTTTCGCTCATATTTGTCCCAAACATGTTTATATTGTGTATAGATAATAATGGAAGATTTTTGGGCGAAAAGCTTTCAGTGACTTTTTCAAGCAAAAAAAAGGGCCATATCGGCGTCACCCTTCTATGCCCGATCAAAACTACTCTTTTCTCGCTCAAATTTGTCCAAAAAATCTTTATATTGTGTATAGAATATAAATGGGAGCTTTTTGGGCGAAAAGCTTTCCGTTACTTTTTCGAGCCAAAAGTGACCATCTCGGCATCACCCTTCTATACCACATCAAAACTACTCTGTTTTCGCTAAAATTTGCCCCAAGCATGTTTATATTGTGTATTGATGATAATGGGAGCTTTTTGGGCGAAAAGCTTTTCGTGACTTTTTCGAGCCAAAAGTGACCATATCGGCGTCACCCTTCTATGCCCCATCAAAACTACTCTGCTTTCGTTCAAATTTGTCCCAAACATTTTTATATTGTGTATAGATAATAATGGAAGATTTTTTGGGCGAAAAGCTTTCAGTGACTTTTTCGAGCAAAAAAAAGGGCCATATCGGCGTCACCCTTCTTTGCCCCATCAAAACTACTCTTTTTTCGCTCAAATTTATCCAAAACATGTTTATATTGTGTATAGAATATAAATGGGAGCTTTTTGGAGAAAAGCTTTCCGTGACTTTTTCCAGCCAAAAGTGACCATATCGACGTCACCCTTCTATACCCCATCAAAACCACTCGATTTTCGCTCAAATTTGTCCCAAACATGTTTATATTGTGTATAGATAATAATGGGAGATTTTTGGGCGAAAAGCTTTCCGTGACTTTTTCGAGCCAAAAGTGACCATATCGGCGTCACCCTTCTATGCTCCATCAAAACTACTATGTTTTCGCTCATATTTGTCCCAAACATGTTTATATTGTGTATAGATGATAATGAGAGCTTTTAGGGCGAAAAGCTTTCCGTGACTTTTTTGAGCCAAAATTGACCATATCGGCATCACCTTTCTATGCCTCATCAAAACTGCTCTGTTTTCGCTCAAATTTGTCCCAAAAATTTTTATATTGTGTATTTCAATAATGGGAGATTTTTGGGCGAAAAGCTTTTATAACTTTTTCGAGAAAAACATGTTTATATTGTGTATAGAATATAAATGGGATCTTTTTGGGCGAAAGCTTTCCGTTACTTTTTCGAGCCAAAAGTGACCATATCGGCGTCACCCTTCTATGCCCCATCAAAACTACTCTATTTTCGCTCAAATTTGTTCTAAACATGTTTATATTGTGTATAGATGATAATGGGAGATTTTTGGGCGAAAAGCTTTCCGTGAGTTTTTCGAGCCAAAAGTCACCATATCGGCATCACCCTTCTATGCCACATCAAAACTACTCTATTTTCGCTCAAATTTGTCCTAAACATGTTTATATTGTGTATAGATGATAATGGGAGTTTTTTGGGAGAAAAGCTTTTCGTGATTTTTCGAGCCAAAAGTGACCATATCGGCGTCTCCCTTCTATGCCCCGTCAAAACTACTCTGTTTTCGCTCATATTTGTTCCAAACATGTTTATATTATGTATAGATGATAATGGGAGCTTTTTGGGCGAAAAGCTTTCCGTGGCTTTTTCGAGGCAAAAGTGACCATATCGGCGTCACCCTTCTATGCTCCATCAAAACTACTATGTTTTCGCTCATATTTGTCCCAAACATGTTTATATTGAGTATAGATGATAATGGGAGCTTTTTGGGAGAAAAGCTTTCCGTGATTTTTCGTGCCAAACTTGACCATATCGGCGTCGCCCTTCTATGCCCCGTAAAAACTACTCTGTTTTCGCTTATATTTGTCCCAAACATGTTTATATTGTGTATAGATGATAATGGGAGGTTTTTGGGCGAAAAGCTTTACGTGACTTTTTCGAGCCAAAAGTGACCATATTGGCGTCACCTTTCTATGCCCCATCAAAACTACTCTGTTTTCGCTTAAATTTGTCCCAAACATTTTTATATTGTGTATAGATAATAATGGGAGATTTTCGGGCGAAAATCTTTCAGTGTCTTTTTCGAGCAAAAAAAAGGGCCATATCGGCGTTACCCTTCTATGCCCCGTCAAAACTACTATTTTTTCGCTCAAATTTGTCCAAAACATGTTTATATTGTGTATAGAATTTAAATGGGAACTTTTTGGGCGAAAAGCCTTCCGTTACTTTTTCGAGCCAAAAGTGACCATCTCGGCATCACCCTTCTATACCACATCAAAACTACTCTGTTTTCGCTAAAATTTGTCCCAAGCATGTTTATATTGTGTATTGATGATAATGGGAGCTTTTTGGGCGAAAAGATTTTTGTGACTTTTTCGAGCCAAAAGTGACCATATCGGCGTCACCCTTCTATGCCCCATCAAAACTACTCTGCTTTCGCTCAAATTTGTCCCAAACATTTTTATATTGTGTATAGATAATAATGGGAGATTTTTTGGGCGAAAAGCTTTCAATGACTTTTTCGAGCAAAAAAAAGGGCCATATCGGCGTCACCCTTCTTTGCCCCATCAAAACTACTCTTTTTTCGCTCAAATTTATCCAAAACATGTTTATATTGTGTATAGAATATAAATGGGAGCTTTTTGGTGAAAAGCTTTCCGTGACTTTTTCGAGCCAAAAGTGACCATATCGACGTCACCGTTCTATGCCCCATCAAAACCACTCGATTTTCGCTCAAATTTGTCCCAAACATGTTTATATTGGGCGAAAAGCCTTCCGTTACTTTTTCGAGCCAAAAGTGACAATATCGGCGTCACCCTTCTATGCCCCATCAAAACTACTCTATTTTCATAGTCTGGGTAGCTGCTCGACAGAGATTACCGACGGGGAGAATAGTGAAACACTGGAAAGGGGATGCAGCTGCGTTATGCCCGCTGTGTAAGTTGGAAGAGGAATCTGAAGCGCATCTCTGGTTCTCCTGTCCCAGAATCTGTGAAGTCCGAGATATTGTTTGGAGATGGGTTGAGCTTCCAACTCGGAGAGGAGATATAGCTGAGTGGCTTCGGTGGTTTGCTGCTGAACCGGATGCCGTACAGCGGTCTGACGTCTTTCAAGTGAAGCTGCTGTGTTTATAGCTTTTATTTATTATACATGGAAGGGGCGCAATGAGGTAGTGTTTGGTACAGAAACTTGTAGACCAAAAGATTGGGCATTAAAAATTGTGGAAATGTGTAAGTCTCGGATTTCTCTAAGGTGCAAAGGCAAGTCACCTAGAGAAATCCGTTGGGTACATCATTTATGAGCGAGGAAAATTTAGCGTTTGGGTTTTTTTTTTAGGTTGGAGATTGGAGATGGAAAATAGAGGAGTAGAAATATAGGAGAATTTGGGAATTTTGTGCATTCATGTGGCTACACGCGATAGGTTTTTGGTGTTAGGCGTGTTTCCGGTTCCCTTTTGCGACAAACCCAAGCTTGGTTTGTCTTTTTGTAACTATGTTACTTCATCTATAGATTTACCGCTTCAGATGATAATGGGAGCTTTTTGGGCGAAAAGCTTTCCGTGACTTTTTCGAGCCAAAAGATACCATATCGGCGTCACCCTTCTATGCCCCATCAAAACTACTCTGTTTTCGATCATATTTGTCCCAAACATGTTTATATTGTGTATAGATGATAATGGGAGATTTTTGGGCGAAAAGATTTCCGTGAGTTTTCGAGCCAAAAGTGACCATATCGGCATCACCCTTCTATGCCAAATCAAAACTACTCTGTTTTCGCTCAAATTTGTCCCAAATATGTTTATATTGTGTATAGATGATAATGGGAGCTTTTTGGGAGAAAAGCTTTCCGTGATTTTTCGTGCCAAAAGTGACCATATCGGCGTCACCCTTCTATGCCCCAACAAAACTACTCTGTTTTCGCTCATATTTGTAACAAACATATTTATATTGTGTATAGATGATAATGGGACCTTTTTGGGCGAAAAGCTTTCCGTGACTTTTTCGAGCCAAAAGTGACCATATCGGCGTCACCCTTCTATGCCCCATCAAAACTACTCTGTTTTCGCTCAAATTTGTTACAAACATTTTTATATTGTGTATAGATAATAATGGGAGATTTTTGGGCGAAAAGCTTTCAGTAACTTTTTCGAGCAAAAAAAAGGGTCATATCGGGGTCACCCTTCTATGTCCCATCAAAACTACTCTTTTTTTCTCTCAAATTTGTCCAAAACATGTTTATATTGTGTATATAATATAAATGAGAGCTTTTTGGGCGAAAAGCTTTCCGTTACTTTTTCGAGCCAAAAGTGACCATATCGGCGTCACCCTTCTATGCCCCATCAAAACTACTCTATTTTTGCTCAAATTTGTCCCAAACATGTTTATATTGTGTATAGATGATAATGGGAGATTTTTGGGCAAAAAGCTTTCTGTGACTTTTTCGAGCCAAAAGTGACCATATCGGCATCATCCTTCTATGCCACATCAAAACTACTCTATTTTCACTCAAATTTGTCAAAACATGTTTATATTGTGTATAGATGATAATGGGGGCTTTTTGGGAGAAAAGCTTTCCGTGATTTTTCGTGCCAAAAGTGACCATATCGGCGCCACCCTTCTATGCCCCGTCAAAACTACTTTGTTTTCGCTCAAATTTGTCCCAAACATTTTTATATTGTCTATACATGATAATGGGAGCTTTTTGGGCGAAAAGGTTTCCGTGACTTTTTGGAGCCATTAGTGACAATATCGGCGTCACCCTTCTATGCCCCTTGAAAACTACTATGTTTTCGGTCAAATTTATCCAAAACATGTTTATATTGTGTATAGATAATAATGGGAGCTTTTTGGCGAAAAGCTTTCCATGACTTTTTCGAGTCAAAAGTGACCATATCGGCGTCACCCTTCTACGCCCCATCAAAACTACTCTGTTTTCGCTCAAATTTGTCCCAAACATGTTTATATTGTGTATAGATGATAATGTAAGCTTTTTGGGCGACAAGCTTTCCGTTACTTTTTTGAGTCAAAAGTGACCATATCGGCGTCACCCTTGTATACCCCAGCAGAACTACTCTGTTTTCGCTCAAATTTGTCCCAAACATGTTTTTATTGTGTATAGATGATAATGGGAAATAGGTTTTGGAGTCATGTGAGAGAAACTAGTGAGAGAAACTCTCTTTTGAGAGGCTCCTTGTTTCTCTCTTAGGCATGCTCAAACCTCCACCCACTTTCATTCACTTTATCATGAATTTATTTTTTAAATTCAATTTTATGGGTGTAATTTACTGTCGAGCAGTTATGTTGGGAGATTTGAGTGATTCACTCTTCCTTTGTGACGGTGTGCAACTTGTACCCGAGGATGCTGCTCGCGGGTGGTGTGTCGTCTCAGATCTGGGTGACGCAGATTTGGCTCGGCATTATCCCTGTGGTATCGGAGTTGGGTGCTACTGGTGCTGCTTCTTCACAGGGTAGGGGTGATGGTGCTTCGTCTCAGATCTGGGATGCCTAGCGCACATATCTCTTGAGCCCAGATCTGTGGACTGTTCGTATTTCGTCTCAGATCTATGCAGTTCCGATCTTCATTTCCTTCAGATCTGGTGTTTGCTCGGGGTCTTCGTTCTGGATCTGGGCAGTTTATTCTCGTCGTCTCTTCCTCGGCCCAGATCCAAAAATTACCGGCGTTGTGAGTGCTCAGATCTGTGTGCTTGTTCCGTTCGCTTATCCGGTGCTGGTGTGGTAGCCGCTTTGGAGAGAAGGTGGATGTTCTCGGGCTACTGGAAGTGCGACTTTTTCAGATCTGGGTGGAGCCGACTTATCAGATCTAGGCGGTGTTGTCCTGTCGTCTATATCTCGTTCCCTAGATCTGATGAAGTGTAGGGGTGTGGAGGCTCTAGGAGTTTGGTGTCGACGCCGGTGGTCTTCAGGGCCCGCGGGGGTGTTGGTTCGGGAGGCTAGGGCTCAGATCCGGTAGCGTACACGGCTCGGACGGGGTATGTTTGCTCAGATCTGTAAGTTTTCCTCTTTCTCCTCACCTTTTCGCTTGGGTTCGGGTTTGCTGGGGTGGTAACGCGCTGGTGCTCGGCTCCGGTATCGCCGTCCCGTCTCTTGGCTGCCTCCATCGTCGGTTGTGCGTCACCAGATCTGGGCTGCGGTTCTTGTTTTTATTGTTTCCAGATCTGGTGTCGAAGTATGGTTGTTTGGTTTCGCTGTCCTCGCCGGAGTCTTTAGGATCCGCCGGATGTGGACTGCGAGGGCTGATGGTCAGTTCTGGGCAGTCTTCCGGGTGGTGTTGCGCTTAGTTCTGCTAGGACCTGATCAATCTTGGCCTGCTGGGTGCTCCATTGGGGGCTGATTTTTTCAGATCTGGGCTACCACCTCTCTCTCTTTCATCTTGGCTTGGGTTTGGGTTTACCAGGAGCTTATGCTTGGTTAGCTCGACTTTGGTTAGGTGGTGAACCGTCGTCTGCCTGGCTTAGAACTCCGATGTCCGAGTGTGTTGAGTCTGAGCTGCCGTTTGGCTTAGTGCGTCTTCCTTGATGTTATTTGGGTGTTACCGCTACTGTGCGAGTCTGAGATTGAGCATGTGTTTATTTGTTGAGCCTAATTTCGAGAAATGGGTTAGCGCTCGTTGGTGTGCATTGTCTGTGCCTCCTTTCTCTGGTTCCGCTCTGGTGGTATGGCCGTTCGTCGAGCTAGGGTGCTGTGCTGCTTGGGCTGCTCGCTTGGTGGTACTTTGGGCCTCTCGAGTTTGTTTCGGATCTTTGTGACGTGCGCGTTCTCTTTCCTAGTCCTACGTGAGCTTGGTTGTGTGCTCTCTGGTTGCTCTTTCACCCTCCCTACATCGGCATGCTAGGAAAGATCAGAGTGGGCTACTAGTGTTTAGGGCGGCCCTGGTGTGGAATTTGGTAGGTGGTCAGTTGCTGGTGGGTCTGCAGTCTTGTTTTTGTTTGACTAGCTTGGGGTGGCGCCCGTTTGGGGTTCTGATGAGTCGAGTAGTGAGGTTACTTGCTCTTTGGCCCTCATTGTGCAAGATGAGGATTGTTAGATTGGGGCATGGCCTCTCCGTTCTCCCACATCGGTTAACTACTTTCGAGGTTCGGGCTTCAAGATTATGGTTGGCCCTGGTGTGGACTGGGGGGTGGAGGCGCGTCATGGCTTGGCCTAGTGGTTCTCATCTTGTGTGGTGTGGCAAGGAGTTTAAGTCGCCTAGTGAGACTGATCTTGTGGGACGGTTGTTATTCGGGCGCATGCGAGGTTGGTGGTGGGTGTGGTAGTGTGTTGTAGCTGTGGTTTGTTGCCTTGGTCTGCTTTCTCGCTCTTGAGGAGCGCAACTAGTCTTGTAGGTCGAGTTCTTAGTTGGGCCTTCGGTTTCCTTACCTAGATGCTATAGTCGCTACTATTTGGCTATTGCAGCCTTGTATGTGTGAATCGGCTCCTCTTGACCTTTTTTTTTGTGAGTTTGGATGTATTGGAGAGTATGAGAGTTAGGAGATTTGGTTGATTTTTGTGGTTGGCGTTAGGCCGCCCGTTGTACCTTTTATGTGAGACCCATTGTTTGGTCTTACAACTTTTGTCACTATTTGGCGTTAAGCCACCTATCTATCTATTTACCACATCAGATGATAATGGAAAATTTTTGGGCGAAAAACTTTCCGTGACTTTTTCGAGCCAAAAGTGACCATATTGGCATCACCGTTCTATTCCACTTCAAAACTTCTCTGTTTTCGCTCAAGTTTGTCCCAAACAAGTTTATATTGTGTATAGATGATAATGGGAGCTTTTGGGGCGAAAAGCTTTCCGTTACTTTTTCAAGCCAAAAGTGACCATATCGGCTTCAGCCTTCTATGCCCCATCAAAACTACTCTATTTTCGCTCAAATTTGTCCCAAATATGTTTATATTGTGTATAGAAGAAAATGGGCGATTTTTGGGCGAAAAACTTTCCGTGACTTTTTCGTGCTAAAAGTGACCATATTGGCATCACCCTTCTATACCAAATCAAAACTACTCTGTTTTCGCTCAAATTTGTCCCAAACATGTTTATATTGTGTATAGATGATAATGCGAGCTTTTTGGGTGAAAATCTTTCCGTGACTTTTTCGAGCCAAAAGTGACCATATCGGCGTCACCCTTCTATGCTCCATCAAAACTACGCTGTTTTCGCTCATATTTGTCCTAAACGCATTACCGCTCTGGAGGTGGCTGCTCGGCGGTGGCCGTCTTCTTCATCTCTCCTCTCCGGCGGGCATTTCTTTTCCGAACTGGGCTGAACGCATTACCGCTCTGGAGGTGCGTGGTGGGTGGCTGTGCTGGTGTCGCTCTCTGCGTGAACTGGCCCGTGGCTTGGGTAGAAGGCGCGTGGTCTTTGGCTGTCTACTGGCGCGTGTGGTGCGCCTGTGTGGGTGACGTCTGACGCTGCGTGGGTCTGCTTGCCTGTGCTGTCACGTTTGGTCTTTCCATGAGGTGGTAGCGTGTGTGGGTTGCCTTTTTCGAGCCAAAAGTGACCATATCGGCGTCACTCTTCTATGCCCAATCAGAACTACTCTATTTTCGCTCAAATTTGTCCCAAACATGTTTATATTGTGTATAGATGATAATGGGAGATTTTTGGGCGAAAAGATTTCCGTGAGTTTTCGAGCCAAAAGTGACCATATCGGCATCACCCTTCTATGCCACATCAAAACTACTCTGTTTTCGCTCAAATTTGTCCCAAACATGTTTATATTGTGTATAGATGATAATGGGAGCTTTTTGGGAGAAAAGCTTTCCGTGATTTTTCGTGCCAAAAGTGACCATATCGGCGTCACCCTTCTATACCCCATCAAAACTACTCTGTTTTCGCTCATATTTGTCCCAAACATGTTTATATTGTGTATAGATAATAATGGGAGCTTTTTGGGAGAAAAGCTTTCCGTGACTTTTTCGAGCCAAAAGTGACCATATCGGCGTCACCCTTCTATGCCCCATCAAAACTACTCTGTATTTAAACAGGAACTTTTTGATATTCCTAGATGTGCAGCACATATTATATCTAGCTGTCGATCTCGGCTCTCCATGAAGCCTAAGTGCAAAGTGCCCATGGATAGACCTGGTCGAAGGTTGACTGGGAGATAGGTTCACGTAGGTATTTATTACGCGGGGTTTTAGTTTGTGTGGTTTGGTACAGTCGGGTTATGGGTCGGTTGGGTTGGTGATAGTGAGATGGAAGGGTTTATTGGTATAGTTTTTTGACACACCCTTCTTACGTAAGACCCATGGTTTGGTCTTACTTTTTTGTAACTCCGGTCCTTTGACCTCAGCTATATATTTACCTTTTCAGCATCAAAACTACTCTGTTTTCGCTCAAATGTGTCACAAACATTTTTATATTGTGTATAGATAATAATGGGAGATTTTTGGGCGAAAAGATTTCAGTAATTTTTTCGAGCAAAAAAAAGGGTCATATCGGCGTCACCCTTCTATGCCCCATCAAAACTACTCTATTTTCTCTCAAATTTGTCCAAAACATGTTTATATTGTGTATATAATATAAATGAGAGCTTTTTGGGCGAAAAGCTTTCCGTTACTTTTTCGAGCCAAAAGTGACCATATCGGCGTCACCCTTCTATGCCCCATCAAAACTACTCTATTTTTGCTCAAATTTGTCCCAAACATGTTTATATTGAGTATAGATGATAATGGGAGATTTTTGGGCGAAAAGCTTTCCGTGACTTTTTCGAGCCAAAAGTGACCATATCGGCATCACCCTTCTATGCCACATCAAAACTACTCTAATTTCACTCAAATTTGTCCCAAACATGTTTATATTGTGTATAGATGATAATGGGAGCTTTTTGGGAGAAAAGCTTTCCGTGATTTTTCGTGCCAAAAATGACCATATCGGCGTCACCCTTGTATAACCCATCAAAACTACTTTGTTTTCGCTCAAATTTGTCCCAAACATTTTTATATTGTTTATAGATGATAATGTGAGCTTTTTGGGCGAAAAGCTTTCCGTGACTTTTTCGAGCCATAAGTGACCATATCGGCGTCACCCTGTATGCCCCATGAAAACTACTATGTTTTCGCTCAAATTTATCCAAAACATGTTTATATTGTGTATAGATAATAATGGGAGCTTTTTGGGCGAAAAGCTTTCCGTGACTTTTTCGAGCCAAAATGACCATATCGGCGTCACCCTTGTATAACCCAGCAGAACTACTCTGTTTTCGCTCAAATTTGTCCCAAACATGTTTATATTGTGTATAGATGATAATGGGAAATTTTTGGGCGAAAAACTTTCCGTGACTTTTTCGAGCCAAAAGTGACCATATTGGCGTCACCCTTCTATGCCCCATCAAAACTACTCTATTTTCGCTCAAAATTGTCCCAAACATGTTTATATTGTGTATGGATGATAATGGGAGATTTTTGGGCGAAAAACTTTCCGTGATTTTTCGTGCCAAAAGTGACCATATCGGCGTCACCCTTCTATGCCCCATCAAAACTACTCTGTTTTCGCTCATATTTGTCCCAAACATGTTTATATTGTGTATAGATGATAATGTGAGCTTTTTGGGCGAAAAGCTTTCGGTGACTTTTTCGAGCCATAAGTGACCATATCGGCGTCACCCTTCTATTCCCCATGAAAACTACTATGTTTTCGCTCAAATTTATCCAAAACATGTTTTTATTGTGTATAGATAATAATGGGAGCTTTTTGGGCTAAAAGCTTTCCGTGACTTTTTCGAGCTAAAAGTGACCATATCGGCGTCACCCTTCTACGCCCCATCAAAACTACTCTGTTTTTGCTCAAATTTGTCACAAACATTTTTATATTGTGTATAGATAATAATGGGAGATTTTTGGGCGAAAAGCTTTCAGTAACTTTTTCGAGCAAAAAAAAGGGTCATATCGGCGTCACCTTTCTATGCCCCATCAAAACAACTCTTTTTTCTCTCAAATTTGTTCAAAACATATTTATAATGTGTATATAATATAAATGAGAGCTTTTTGGGCAAAAAGCTTTCCGTGATTTTTCGAGCCAAAAGTGACCATATCGGCGTCACCCTTCTATGCCCCATCAAAACTACTTTGTTTTCGCTCAAATTTGTCCCAAACATTTTTATATTGTTTATAGATGATAATGGGAGCTTTTTGGGCGAAAAGCATTCCGTGACTTTTTCGAGACAAAAGTGACCATATTGGCATCACCGTTCTATGCCACTTCAAAACTTCTCTGTTTTCGCTCAAATTTGTCCCAAACATTTTTATATTGTTTATAGATGATAATGTGAGCTTTTTGGGCGAAAAGCTTTCCGTGACTTTTTCGAGCCATAAGTGACCATATCGGCGTCACCCTTCTATGCCCCATGAAAACTACTATGTTTTCGCTCAAATTTATCCAAAACATGTTTATATTGTGTATAGATAATAATGGGAGCTTTTTGGGCGAAAAGCTTTCCGTGACTTTTTCGAGCCAAAAGTGACCATATCGGCGTCACCCTTGTATACCCCAGCAGAACTACTCTGTTTTCGCTCAAATTTGTCCCAAACATGTTTATATTGTGTATAGATGATAATGAGAAATTTTTGGGCGCAAAACTTTCCGTGACTTTTTCGAGCCAAAAGTGACCATATTGGCGTCACCCTTCTATGCCCCATCAAAACTACTCTATTTTCGCTCAAAATTGTCCCAAACATGTTTATATTTTGTATGGATGATAATGGGAGATTTTTGGGCGAAAAGCTTTCCGTGATTTTTCGTGCCAAAAGTGACCATATCGGCGTCACCCTTCTACGCCCCATCAAAACTACTCTGTTTTTGCTCAAATTTGTCACAAACATTTTTATATTGTGTATAGATAATAATGGGAGATTTTTGGGCGAAAAGCTTTCAGTAACTTTTTCGAGCAAAAAAAAGGGTCATATCGGCGTCACCTTTCTATGCCCCATCAAAACAACTCTTTTTTCTCTCAAATTTGTTCAAAACATATTTATATTGTGTATATAATATAAATGAGAGCTTTTTGGGCGAAAAGCTTTCCGTGATTTTTCGAGCCAAAAGTGACCATATCTGCGTCACCCTTCTATGCCCCATCAAAACTACTTTGTTTTCGCTCAAATTTGTCCCAAACATTTTTATATTGTTTATAGATGATAATGGGAGCTTTTTGGGCGAAAAGCATTCCGTGACTTTTTCGAGCCAAAAGTGACCATATTGGCATCACCGTTCTATGCCACTTCAAAACTTCTCTGTTTTCGCTCAAATTTGTCCCAAACATTTTTATATTGTTTATAGATGATAATGTGAGCTTTTTGGGCGAAAAGCTTTCCGTGACTTTTTCGAGCCATAAGTGACCATATTGGCGTCATCCTTCTATACCCCATGAAAACTACTATGTTTTCGCTCAAATTTATCCAAAACATGTTTATATTGTGTATAGATAATAATGGGAGCTTTTTGGGCGAAAAGCTTTCCGTGACTTTTTCGAGCCAAAAGTGACCATATCGGCGTCACCCTTGTATACCCCAGCAGAACTACTCTGTTTTCGCTCAAATTTGTCCCAAACATGTTTATATTGTGTATAGATGATAATGAGAAATTTTTGGGCGAAAAACTTTCCGTGACTTTTTCGAGCCAAAAGTGACCATATTGGCTTCACCCTTCTATGCCCCATCAAAACTACTCTATTTTCGCTCAAAATTGTCCCAAACATGTTTATATTGTGTATGGATGATAATGGGAGATTTTTGGGCGAAAAGCTTTCCGTGATTTTTCGTGCCAAAAATGACCATATCGGCGTCACCCTTCTATGCCCCATCAAAACTACTCTGTTTTCGCTCATATTTGTCCCAAACATGTTTATATTTTATATAGATGATAATGTGAGCTTTTTGGGCGAAAAGCTTTCCGTGACTTTTTCGAGCCAAAAGTGACCATATCGGCGTCACCCTTCTATGCCCCATCAAAACTACTCTGTTTTTGCTCAAATTTGTCACAAACATTTTTATATTGTGTATAGATAATAATGGGAGATTTTTGGGCGAAAAGCTTTCAGTAACTTTTTCGAGCAAAAAAAGGGTCATATCGGCGTCACCTTTCTATGCCCCATCAAAACAACTCTTTTTTCTCTCAAATTTGTTCAAAACATGTTTATATTGTGTATATAATATAAATGAGAGCTTTTTGGGCGAAAAGCTTTCCGTGATTTTTCGAGCCAAAAGTGACCATATCGGCGTCACACTTCTATGCCCCAACAAAACTGCTTTGTTTTCGCTCAAATTTGTCCCAAACATTTTTATATTGTTTATAGATGATAATGGGAGCTTTTTGGGCGAAAAGCATTCCGTGACTTTTTCGAGCCAAAAGTGACCATATTGGCATCACCGTTCTATGCCACTTCAAAACTTCTCTGTTTTCGCTCAAATTTGTCCCAAACATTTTTATATTGTTTATAGATGATAATGTGAGCTTTTTGGGCGAAAAGCTTTCCGTGACTTTTTCGAGCCATAAGTGACCATATCGGCGTCGCCCTTCTATGCCCCATGAAAACTACTATGTTTTCGCTCAAGTTTATCCAAAACATGTTTATATTGTGTATAGATAATAATGGGAGCTTTTTGGGCGAAAAGCTTTCCGTGACTTTTTCGAGCCAAAAGTGACCATATCGGCATCACCCTTGTATACCCCTGCAGAACTACTCTGTTTTCGCTCAAATTTGTCCCAAACATGTTTTTATTGTGTATAGATGATAATGGGAAATTTTTGGGCGAAAAACTTTCCGTGACTTTTTCGAGCCAAAAGTGACCATATTGGCATCACCGTTCTATGCCACTTCAAAACTTCTCTGTTTTCGCTCAAATTTGTCCCAAACATGTTTATATTGTGTATAGATGATAATGGGAGCTTTTGGGGCGAAAAGTTTTCCGTTACTTTATCGAGCCAAAAGTGACCATATCGGCGTCACCCTTCTATGCCCCATCAAAACTACTCTATTTTCGCTCAATTCTGTCCCAAACATGTTTATATTGTGTATGGATGATAATGGGAGATTTTTTGGCGAAAAGATTTCCGTGAGTTTTCGAGCCAAAAGTGAACATATCGGCATCACCCTTCTATGCCACATCAAAACAACTCTGTTTTTGCTCAAATTTGTCCCAAACATGTTTATATTGTGTATAGATGATAATGGGAGCTTTTTGGGAGAAAAGCTTTCCGTGATTTTTCGTGCCAAAAGTGACCATATCGGCGTCACCCTTCTATGCCCCATCAAAACTACTCTGTTTTCGCTCATATTTGTCCCAAACATGTTTATATTGTGTATAGATGATAATGGGAGCTTTTTGGGCGAAAAGCTTTCCGTGACTTTTTCGAGCCAAAAGTGACCATATCGGCGTCACCCTTCTATGCCCCATCAAAACTACTCTGTTTTTGCTCAAATTTGTCATAAACATTTTTATATTGTGTATAGATAATAATGGGAGATTTTTGGGCGAAAAGCTTTCAGTAACTTTTTCGAGCTAAAAAAAGGGTCATATCGGCGTCACCTTTCTATGCCCCATCAAAATAACTCTTTTTTCTCTCAAATTTGTTCAAAACATGTTTATATTGTGTATATAATATAAATGAGAGCTTTTTGGGTGAAAAGCTTTCCGTGATTTTTCTAGCCAAAAGTGACCATATCGGCGTCACCCTTCTATGCCCCATCAAAACTACTTTGTTTTCGCTCAAATTTGTTCCAAACATTTTTATATTGTTTATAGATGATAATGGGAGCGTTTTGGGCGAAAAGCTTTCCGTGACTTTTTCGAGCTATAAGTGACCATATCGGCGTCACCCTTCTATTCCCCATGAAAACTACTATGTTTTTGCTCAAATTTATCCAAAACATGTTTTTATTGTGTATAGATAATAATGGGAGCTTTTTGGGCGAAAAGCTTTCCGTGACTTTTTCGAGCTAAAAGTGACCATATCGGCGTCACTCTTCTACGCCCCATCAAAACTTCTCTGTTTTCGCTCAAATTTGTCCCAAACATGTTTATATTGTGTATAGATGATAATGTAAGCTTTTTGGGCGAAAAGCTTTCCGTCACTTTTTCCAGTCAAAAGTGACCATATCGGTGTCACCCTTGTATACCCCAGCAGAACTACTCTGTTTTCGCTCAAATTTGTCCCAAACATGTTTATATTGTGTATAGATGATAATGGGAAATTTTTGGGCGATAAACTGTCCGTAACTTTTTCGAGCCAAAAGTGACCATATTGGCATCACCGTTCTATGCCACTTCAAAACTTCTCTGTTTTCGCTCAAATTTGTCCCAAACATGTTTATATTGTGTATAGATGATAATGGGAGCTTTTGGGGCGAAAAGCTTTTCGTTACTTTTTCGAGCCAAAAGTGACCATATCGGCGTCAGCCTTCTATGCCCCATCAAAACTACTCTATTTTCGCTCAAATTTGTCCCAAACATGTTTGTATTGTGTATAGATGATAATGGGAGATTTTTGGGCGAAAAACTTTCCGTGACTTTTTCGTGCCAAAAGTGACCATATTGACATCACCCTTCTATACCACATCAAAACTACTCTATTTTCGCTCAAATTTGTCCCAAACATATTTATATTGTGTATAGATGATAATGAGGGCTTTTTAGGCGAAAAGCTTTCCTTTACTTTTTCAAGCCAAAAGTGACCATATCGGCGTCACCCTTCTATACTCCATCAAAACTATGCTGTTTTCGCTCATATTTGTCATAAACATGTTTATATTGTGTATAGATGATAATGGGAGATTTTTGGGCGAAAATCTTTCCGTGACTTTTTCGAGCCAATAGTGACCATATCGGCGTCACCCTTCTATGCCCCATCAAAACTACTCTGTTTTCGCTCATATTTGTCCCAAACATGTTTATATTGTGTATAGATGATAATGGGACCTTTTTGTGCGAAAAGCTTTCCGTGACTTTTTCGAGCCAAAAGTGACCATATCGGCGTCACCATTCTATGCCCCATCAAAACTACTCTGCTTTCGCTCAAATTTGTCACAAATATTTTTATATTGTGTATAGATAATAATGAGAGATTTTTGGGCGAAAAGCTTTTAGTAACTTTTTCGAGCAAAAAAAAGGGTCATATCGACGTTACCCTTATATGCCCTATCAAAACTACTCTTTTTTCTTTCAAATTTGTCCAAAACATGTTTATATTGTGTATATAATAAAATGAGAGCTTTTTGGGCGAAAAGCTTTCCGTTACTTTTTCGAGCCAAAAGTAACCATATCGGCGTCACCCTTCTATGCCCCATCAAAACTACTCTATTTTTGCTCAAATTTGTCCCAAACATGTTTATATTGTGTATAGATGATAATGGGAGATTTTTGGGCGAAAAGCTTTCCTTGACTTTTTCGAGCCAAAAGTGACTATATCGGCATCACCCTTCTATGCCACATCAAAACTACTCAATATTCACTCCAATTTGTCCCAAACATGTTTATATTGTGTATAGATGATAATGGGAGCTTTTTGGGAGAAAAGCTTTCCGTGATTTTTCGTGCCAAAAGTGACCATATCGGCGTCACCCTTCTATGCCCCATCAAAACTACTTTGTTTTCGCTCAAATTTGTCCCAAACATTTTTATATTGTTTATATATGATAATGAGAGCTTTTTGGCCGAAAACTTCCCGTGACTTTTTCGAGCCATAAGTGACCACATCGGCGTCACCCTTCTATGCCCCATGAAAACTACTATGTTTTCGCTCAAATTTATCCAAAACATGTTTATATTATGTATAGGTAATAATGGGAGCTTTTTGGGCGAAAAGCTTTCCGTGACTTTTTCGAGCCAAAATTGACCATATCGGCGTCACCCTTCTACGCCCAATCAAAACTACTCTGTTTTCGCTCAAATTTGTCCCAAACATGTTTATATTATGTATAGATGATAATGTAAGCTTTTTGCGCGAAAAGCTTTCCGTTACTTTTTCGAGTCAAAAGTGATCATATAGGCGTCACCCTTGTATACCCCAGCAGAACTACTCTGTTTTCGCTCAAATTTGTCCCATACATGTTTTTATTGTGTATAGATGATATTGGGAAATATTTGGGCGAAAAGATTTCCGTGAGTTTTCGAGCCAAAAGTGACCATATCGGCATCACCCTTCTATGCCAAATCAAAACTACTCTGTTTTCGCTCAAATTTGTCCCAAACATGTTTATATTGTGTATAGATGATAATGGGAGCTTTTTGGGAGAAAAGTTTTCCGTTATTTTTCGTGCCAAAAGTGACCATATCGGCGTCACCCTTCTATGCCCCATCGAAACTACTCTGTTTTCGCTCATATTTGTCCCAAACATATTTATATTGTGTATAGATGATAATGGGACCTTTTTGGGCGAAAAGCTTTCCGTGACTTTTTCGAGCCAAAAGTGACCATATCGGCGTCACCCTTCTATGCCCCATCAAAACTACTCTGTTTTCGCTCAAATTTGTTACAAACATTTTTATATTGTGTATAGATAATAATGGGAGATTTTTGGGCGAAAAGCTTTCAGTAACTTTTTCGAGCAAAAAAAAGGGTTATATCGGGGTCACCCTTCTATGCCCCATCAAAACTACTCTTTTTTCCCCTCAAATTTGTCCAAAACATGTTTATATTGTGTATATAATATAAATGAGAGCTTTTTGTGCGAAAAGCTTTCCGTTACTTTTTCGAGCCAAAAGTGACCATATCGGCGTCATCCTTCTATGCCCCATCAAAACTACTCTATTTTTGCTCAAATTTGTCCTAAACATGTTTATATTGTGTATAGATGATAATGGGAGATTTTTGGGCAAAAAGCTTTCTATGACTTTTTCGAGCCAAAAGTGACCATATCGGCATCACCCTTCTATGCCACATCAAAACTACTCTATTTTCACAAAATTTGTCAAAACATGTATATATTGTGTATAGATTGATAATGGGAGCTTTTTGGGAGAAAAGCTTTCCGTGATTTTTCGTGCCAAAAGTGACCATATCGGCGCCACCCTTCTATGCCCCATCAAAACTACTTTGTTTTCGGTCAAATTTGTCCCAAACATTTTTATATTGTTTATAGATGATAATGGGAGCTTTTTGGGCGAAAAGGTTTCCGTGACTTTTTCGAGCCATTAGTGACAATATCGGCGTCACCCTTCTATGCCCCATGAAAACTACTATTTTTTCGCTCAAATTTATCCAAAACATGTTTATATTGTGTATAGATAATAATGGGGCCTTTTTGGCGAAAAGCTTTCACTGACTTTTTCGAGTCAAAAGTGACCATATCGGCGTCACCCTTCTACGCCCCATCAAAACTACTCTGTTTTCGCTCAAATTAGTCCCAAACATGTTTATATTGTGTATAGATGATAATGTAAGCTTTTTGGGCGACAAGCTTTCCGTTACTTTTTTGAGTCAAAAGTGACCATATCGGCGTCACCCTTGTATACCCCAGCAGAACTACTCAGTTTTCGCTCAAATTTGTCCCAAACATGTTTTTATTGTGTATAGATGATAATGGGAAATTTTTGGGCGAAAAACTTTCCGTGACTTTTTCGAGCCAAAAGTGACCATATTGGCATCACCGTTCTATGCCACTTCAAAACTTCTCTGTTTTCGCTCAAGTTTGTCCCAAACATGTTTATATTGTGTATAGATGATAATGGGAGCTTTTGGGGCGAAAAGCTTTCCGTTACTATTTCAAGCCAAAAGTGACCATATCGGCTTCCGCCTTCTATGCCCCATCAAAACTACTCTATTTTCGCTCAAATTTGTCCCAAATATGTTTATATTGTGTATAGAAGAAAATGGGCGATTTTTGGACGAAAAACTTTCCGTGACTTTTTCGTGCCAAAAGTGACCATATTGGCATCACCCTTCTATACCAAATCAAAACTACTCTGTTTTCACTCAAATTTGTCCCAAACATGTTTATATTATGTATAGATGATAATGTAAGCTTTTTGCGCGAAAAGCTTTCCGTTACTTTTTCGAGTCAAAAGTGATCATTTAGGCGTCACCCTTGTATACCCCAGCAGAACTACTCTGTTTTCGCTCAAATTTGTCCCATACATGTTTTTATTGTGTATAGATGATATTGGGAAATATTTGGGCGAAAAGATTTCCGTGAGTTTTCGAGCCAAAAGTGACCATATCGGCATCACCCTTCTATGCCAAATCAAAACTACTCTGTTTTCGCTCAAATTTGTCCCAAACATGTTTATATTGTGTATAGATCATAATGGGAGCTTTTTGGGAGAAAAGTTTTCCGTTATTTTTCGTGCCAAAAGTGACCATATCGGCGTCACCCTTCTATGCCCCATCGAAACTACTCTGTTTTCGCTCATATTTGTCCCAAACATATTTATATTGTGTATAGATGATAATGGGACCTTTTTGGGCGAAAAGCTTTCCGTGACTTTTTCGAGCCAAAAGTGACCATATCGGCGTCACCCTTCTATGCCCCATCAAAACTACTCTGTTTTCGCTCAAATTTGTTACAAACATTTTTATATTGTGTATAGATAATAATGGGAGATTTTTGGGCGAAAAGCTTTCAGTAACTTTTTCGAGCAAAAAAAAGGGTTATATCGGGGTCACCCTTCTATGCCCCATCAAAACTACTCTTTTTTCCCCTCAAATTTGTCCAAAACATGTTTATATTGTGTATATAATATAAATGAGAGCTTTTTGTGCGAAAAGCTTTCCGTTACTTTTTCGAGCCAAAAGTGACCATATCGGCGTCACCCTTCTATGCCCCATCAAAACTACTCTATTTTTGCTCAAATTTGTCCTAAACATGTTTATATTGTGTATAGATGATAATGGGAGATTTTTGGGCAAAAAGCTTTCTATGACTTTTTCGAGCCAAAAGTGACCATATCGGCATCACCCTTCTATGCCACATCAAAACTACTCTATTTTCACTAAATTTGTCAAAACATGTTTATATTGTGTATAGATGATAATGGGAGCTTTTTGGGAGAAAAGCTTTCCGTGATTTTTCGTGCCAAAAGTGACCATATCGGCGCCACCCTTCTATGCCCCATCAAAACTACTTTGTTTTCGGTCAAATTTGTCCCAAACATTTTTATATTGTTTATAGATGATAATGGGAGCTTTTTGGGCGAAAAGGTTTCCGTGACTTTTTCGAGCCATTAGTGACAATATCGACGTCACCCTTCTATGCCCCATGAAAACTACTATTTTTTCGCTCAAATTTATCCAAAACATGTTTATATTGTGTATAGATAATAATGGGGCCTTTTTGGCGAAAAGCTTTCCGTGACTTTTTCGAGTCAAAAGTTACCATATCGGCGTCACCCTTCTACGCCCCATCAAAACTACTCTGTTTTCGCTCAAATTAGTCCCAAACATGTTTATATTGTGTATAGATGATAATGTAAGCTTTTTGGGCGACAAGCTTTCCGTTACTTTTTTGAGTCAAAAGTGACCATATCGGCGTCACCCTTGTATACCCCAGCAGAACTACTCAGTTTTCGCTCAAATTTGTCCCAAACATGTTTTTATTGTGTATAGATGATAATGGGAAATTTTTGGGCGAAAAACTTTCCGTGACTTTTTCGAGCCAAAAGTGACCATATTGGCATCACCGTTCTATGCCACTTCAAAACTTCTCTGTTTTCGCTCAAGTTTGTCCCAAACATGTTTATATTGTGTATAGATGATAATGGGAGCTTTTGGGGCGAAAAGCTTTCCGTTACTTTTTCAAGCCAAAAGTGACCATATCGGCTTCCGCCTTCTATGCCCCATCAAAACTACTCTATTTTCGCTCAAATTTGTCCCAAATATGTTTATATTGTGTATAGAAGAAAATGGGCGATTTTTGGGCGAAAAACTTTCCGTGACTTTTTCGTGCCAAAAGTGACCATATTGGCGTCACCCTTCTATACCAAATCAAAACTACTCTGTTTTCACTCAAATTTGTCCCAAACATGTTTATATTGTGTATAGATGATAATGCGAGCTTTTTGGGTGAAAATCTTTCCGTGACTTTTTCGAGCCAAAAGTGACCATATCGGCGTCACCCTTCTATGCTCCTTCAAAACTACGCTGTTTTCGCTCATATTTGTCCTAAACATGTTTATATTTTCGCTCATATGAGTGAGAAAATCTAGAGAGAGAAACTCTCTTTGAGAGTTTGTGGTTCCCTTCTCTTCGGATTTTCTTTCTCTTCCGTCAAATCCTCCACCTACCCGGACTTAATGCTATTTTGCTTTAATGCAATTCATTTATGGGTGGGTGATCATTAAAAGTCTGGTTTGGGTTCTTAAATCGGATTTTTGGTGAGTTTCTCGTTTCTGGGCAATGTTCATCATAAAAATTAATTTATTGCTCAGATCTCGTAGTGTCCGGCGGTGTTTGTCTCCGGCGGGCTACTTTCTGGCCGGTCTGGCTTAGGTGGTGCTCGCGTGGGTGGCCTGAAGAGTAGCGGTCAGTGAGTTGGCATCCTCGGAAGTGTTTGGGTGTCCTGGTCCATGTGGGTTGCTCAGGGGTGCTACTTGGGCTGGCTGGTGGGTGTCCGGTGGTGACGAGCGCTGGTCAGATCTGTTGGGAGGCGTATGGTGCTTGGAAGGCGTTGTGTGTTTTGGGGGTTGTAGATCTGGTGTTTGTGTGGCTGGTTTTGTCCGAATCTGTTCTCCCTCTTCGCTCGAGTCATCTTCCTCGGCCTCAGATCTGGGCGGTTGGATGCTGGCGAGGTGTGGCGCCGTCGTTGGGGTCTGGCTGCTACCGCTCTTGCGCTCTCCTCCTTTCTCTTATCCCCTTATCTTATGTTTTGTGGGCTGAAATCCAGGCTGTGTTGGAGGGTGGAGTTGTGGGTGCGAGTCTGGTGGCTTCGGGGTCCTGGTGAGTGGTCGGATTGGTGTGATAGTGGTGGGGTGGTTCGGGTGGCTGCTCGGCGGTGGCCGTCTTCTTCATCTCGCCTCTCCGGCGGGCATTTCTTTTCCGAACTGGGCTGAACGCATTACCGCTCTGGAGGTGCGTGGTGGGTGGCTGTGCTGGTGTCGCTCTCTGCGTGAACTGGCCCGTGGCTTGGGTAGAAGGCGCGTGGTCTTTGGCTGTCTAATGGCGCGTGTGGTGCGCCTGTGTGGGTGACGTCTGATGCTGCGTGGGTCTGCTTGCCTGTGCTGTCACGTTTGGTCTTTCCATGAGGTGGTAGCGTGTGTGGGTTGCCTTTCCTTCTTTCTTTTAAAGAAAAAGGTGCTGTCTCACTTTTTTTTTTTAATTGGTTTTGATGGAAGGTTTGGCCAAATTGTGGTGATGTGAGCTGTTAGTGGACAGCACAAGTGGGGTGCTTGTGGTTAGTGGGTAGCTCTTTTTGAAGTTTGAAACTTGTGGGTAGGAATTGTGGATTAATTTGGTGGTTATAGGGTGGGTGTCGGGGGGTCGGTTAGTCATCTGCCTTCACTCCTACTTTCCCACATCGGCGAGCTATCTTGAATTATGAGCCGAACGCTATGCTTGTCCTGGTGTGGACCGGATTGTAGGAGTGTTGTGCTTTTCGGCTTATCGGCTCCCTTAGTACCCTTGTGGTCGGACTTTTGCGGGTAGTTTCTTGTGGTAGGACTTTTGCGGGTATTATCATCTTTTTACGTAAGACTCTTGGTATGGTCTTACCTTGTGTTACTTCTTGGCTTTACGCCACCCATCTATATATTTACCAGTTCAGATGATAATGAGAGATTTTTGGGCGAAAAGCTTTCCGTTACTATTTCGAGCAAAAAAAGGGCCATATCGGCGTCACCCTTCTATGCCCCATCAAAACTACTCTTTTTTCGCTCAAATTTGTCCAAAACATGTTTATATTGTGTATAGAATATAAATAGGAGCTTTTTGGGCGAAAAGTTTTCCGTTACTTTTTCGAGCCAAAAGTGACCATATCGGCGTCACCCTTCTATGGCCCATCAAAACTACTCTATTTTCGCTCAAATTTGTCCCAAACATGTTTATATTGTGTATAGATGATAATGGGAGATTTTTGGGCGAAAAGATTTCCGTGAGTTTTCGAGCCAAAAGTGACCATATCGGCATCACCCTTCTATGCCACATCAAAACTACTCTGTTTTCGCTCAAATTTGTCCCAAACATGTTTATATTGTGTATAGATGATAATGAGAGCTTTTTGGGAGAAAAGCTTTCCGTGATTTTTCGTGCCAAAAGTGACCTTATCGGCGTCACCCTTCTATACCCCATCAAAACTACTCTGTTTTCGCTCATATTTGTCCCAAACATGTTTATATTGTGTATAGATGATAATGGGAGCTTTTTGGGAGAAAAGCTTTCCGTGACTTTTTCGAGCCAAAAGTGACCATATCGGCATCACCCTTCTATGCCCCATCAAAACTACTCTGTTTTCGCTCAAATTTGTCACAAACATTTTTATATTGTGTATAGATAATAATGGGAGATTTTTGGGCGAAAAGCTTTCAGTAATTTTTTCGAGCAAAAAAAAGGGTCATATCAGCGTCACCCTTCTATGCCCCATCAAAACTACTCTTTTTTCTCTCAAATTTGTCCAAAACATGTTTATATTGTGTATATAATATAAATGAGAGCTTTTTGGGCGAAAAGCTTTCCGTTACTTTTTCGAGCCAAAAGTGACCATATCAGCGTCACCCTTCTATGCCCCATCAAAACTACTCTATTTTTGCTCAAATTTGTCCCAAACATGTTTATATTGTGTATAGATGATAATGGGAGATTTTTGGGCGAAAAGCTTTCTGTGACTTTTTCGAGCCAAAAGTGACCAAATCGGCATCACCCTTCTATGCCACATTAAAACTACTCTATTTTCACTCAAATTTGTCCCAAACATGTTTATATTGTGTATAGATGATAATGGGAGCTTTTTGGGAGAAAAGCTTTCCGTGATTTTTCGTGCCAAAAATGACCATATCAGCGTCACCCTTCTATGCCCCATCAAAACTACTTTGTTTTCGCTCAAATTTGTCCCAAACATTTTTATATTGTTTATAGATGATAATGTGAGCTTTTTGGGCGAAAAGCTCTCCGTGACTTTTTCGAGCCATAAGTGACCATATCGGCGTCACCCTTCTATGCCCCATGAAAACTACTATGTTTTCGCTCAAATTTATCCAAAACATGTTTATATTGTGTATAGATAATAATGGGAGCTTTTTGGGCGAAAAGCTTTCCGTGACTTTTTCGAGCCAAAAGTGACCATATCGGCGTCACCCTTCTATGCCCCATCAAAACTACTCTGTTTTCGCTCAAATTTGTCACAAACATTTTTATATTGTGTATAGATAATAATGGGAGATTTTTGGGCGAAAAGCTTTCAGTAATTTTTTCGAGCAAAAAAAAGGGTCATATCAGCGTCACCCTTCTATGCCCCATCAAAACTACTCTTTTTTCTCTCAAATTTGTCCAAAACATGTTTATATTGTGTATATAATATAAATGAGAGCTTTTTGGGCGAAAAGCTTTCCGTTACTTTTTCGAGCCAAAAGTGACCATATCAGCGTCACCCTTCTATGCCCCATCAAAACTACTCTATTTTTGCTCAAATTTGTCCCAAACATGTTTATATTGTGTATAGATGATAATGGGAGATTTTTGGGCGAAAAGCTTTCTGTGACTTTTTCGAGCCAAAAGTGACCATATCGGCATCACCCTTCTATGCCACATTAAAACTACTCTATTTTCACTCAAATTTGTCCCAAACATGTTTATATTGTGTATAGATGATAATGGGAGCTTTTTGGAAGAAAAGCTTTCCGTGATTTTTCGTGCCAAAAATGACCATATCAGCGTCACCCTTCTATGCCCCATCAAAACTACTTTGTTTTCGCTCAAATTTGTCCCAAACATTTTTATATTGTTTATAGAAGATAATGTGAGCTTTTTGGGCGAAAAGCTTTCCGTGACTTTTTCGAGCCATAAGTGACCATATCGGCGTCACCCTTCTATGCCCCATGAAAACTACTATGTTTTCGCTCAAATTTATCCAAAACATGTTTATATTGTGTATAGATAATAATGGGAGCTTTTTGGGCGAAAAGCTTTCCGTGACTTTTTCGAGCCAAAAGTGACCATATCGGCGTCACCCTTCTATGCCCCATCAAAACTACTCTGTTTTCGCTCAAATTTGTCACAAACATTTTTATATTGTGTATAGATAATAATGGGAGATTTTTGGGCGAAAAGCTTTCAGTAACTTTTTCGAGCAAAAAAAAGGGTCATATCGGTGTCACCTTTCTATGCCCCATCAAAACAACTCTTTTTTCTCTCAAATTTGTTCAAAACATGTTTATATTGTGTATATAATATAAATGAGAGCTTTTTGGGCGAAAAGCTTTCCGTTACTTTTTCGAGCCAAAAGTGACCATATCAGCGTCACCCTTCTATGCCCCATCAAAACTACTCTATTTTTGCTCAAATTTGTCCCAAACATGTTTATATTGTGTATAGATGATAATGGGAGATTTTTGGGCGAAAAGCTTTCTGTGACTTTTTCGAGCCAAAAGTGACCAAATCGGCATCACCCTTCTATGCCACATTAAAACTACTCTATTTTCACTCAAATTTGTCCCAAACATGTTTATATTGTGTATAGATGATAATGGGAGCTTTTTGGGAGAAAAGCTTTCCGTGATTTTTCGTGCCAAAAATGACCATATCAGCGTCACCCTTCTATGCCCCATCAAAACTACTTTGTTTTCGCTCAAATTTGTCCCAAACATTTTTATATTGTTTATAGATGATAATGTGAGCTTTTTGGGCGAAAAGCTTTCCGTGACTTTTTCGAGCCATAAGTGACCATATCGGCGTCACCCTTCTATGCCCCATGAAAACTACTATGTTTTCGCTCAAATTTATCAAAAACATGTTTATATTGTGTATAGATAATAATGGGAGCTTTTTGGGCGAAAAGCTTTCCGTGACTTTTTCGAGCCAAAAGTGACCATATCGGCGTCACCCTTCTATGCCCCATCAAAACTACTCTGTTTTCGCTCAAATTTGTCACAAACATTTTTATATTGTGTATAGATAATAATGGGAGATTTTTGGGCGAAAAGCTTTCAGTAATTTTTTCGAGCAAAAAAAAGGGTCATATCAGCGTCACCCTTCTATGCCCCATCAAAACTACTCTTTTTTCTCTCAAATTTGTCCAAAACATGTTTATATTGTGTATATAATATAAATGAGAGCTTTTTGGGCGAAAAGCTTTCCGTTACTTTTTCGAGCCAAAAGTGACCATATCAGCGTCACCCTTCTATGCCCCATCAAAACTACTCTATTTTTGCTCAAATTTGTCCCAAACATGTTTATATTGTGTATAGATGATAATGGGAGATTTTTGGGCGAAAAGCTTTCTGTGACTTTTTCGAGCCAAAAGTGACCATATCGGCATCACCCTTCTATGCCACATTAAAACTACTCTATTTTCACTCAAATTTGTCCTAAACATGTTTATATTGTGTATAGATGATAATGGGAGCTTTTTGGGAGAAAAGCTTTCCGTGATTTTTCGTGCCAAAAATGACCATATCAGCGTCACCCTTCTATGCCCCATCAAAACTACTTTGTTTTCGCTCAAATTTGTCCCAAACATTTTTATATTGTTTATAGAAGATAATGTGAGCTTTTTGGGCGAAAAGCTTTCCGTGACTTTTTCGAGCCATAAGTGACCATATCGGCGTCACCCTTCTATGCCCCATGAAAACTACTATGTTTTCGCTCAAATTTATCCAAAACATGTTTATATTGTGTATAGATAATAATGGGAGCTTTTTGGGCGAAAAGCTTTCCGTGACTTTTTCGAGCCAAAAGTGACCATATCGGCGTCACCCTTCTATGCCCCATCAAAACTACTCTGTTTTCGCTCAAATTTGTCACAAACATTTTTATATTGTGTATAGATAATAATGGGAGATTTTTGGGCGAAAAGCTTTCAGTAACTTTTTCGAGCAAAAAAAAGGGTCATATCGGTGTCACCTTTCTATGCCCCATCAAAACAACTCTTTTTTCTCTCAAATTTGTTCAAAACATGTTTATATTGTGTATATAATATAAATGAGAGCTTTTTGGGCGAAAAGCTTTCCGTTACTTTTTCGAGCCAAAAGTGACCATATCGGCGTCACCCTTCTATGCCCCATCAAAACTACTCTATTTTTGCTCAAATTTGTCCCAAACATGTTTATATTGTGTATAGATGATAATGGGAGATTTTTGGGCAAAAAGGTTTCTGTGACTTTTTCGAGCCAAAAGTGACCATATCGGCATCACCCTTCTATGCCCCATCAAAACTACTCTATTTTTGCTCAAATTTGTCCCAAACATGTTTATATTGTGTATAGATGATAATGGGAGATTTTTTGGCAAAAAGCTTTCTGTGACTTTTTCGAGCCAAAAGTGACCATATCGGCATCACCTTTCTATGCCACATCAAAACTACTCTATTTTCACTCAAATTTGTCCCAAACATGTTTATATTGTGTATAGATGATAATGGGAGCTTTTTGGGAGAAAAGCTTTCCGTGATTTTTCGTGCCAAAAGTGACCATATCGGCGTCACCCTTCTATGCCCCATCAAAACTACTCTATTTTTGCTCAAATTTGTCCCAAACATGTTTATATTGTGTATAGATGATAATGGGAGATTTTTGGGCAAAAAGGTTTCTGTGACTTTTTCGAGCCAAAAGTGACCATATCGGCATCACCCTTCTATGCCCCATCAAAACTACTCTATTTTTGCTCAAATTTGTCCCAAACATGTTTATATTGTGTATAGATGATAATGGGAGATTTTTTGGCAAAAAGCTTTCTGTGACTTTTTCGAGCCAAAAGTGACCATATCGGCATCACCTTTCTATGCCACATCAAAACTACTCTATTTTCACTCAAATTTGTCCCAAACATGTTTATATTGTGTATAGATGATAATGGGAGCTTTTTGGGAGAAAAGCTTTCCGTGATTTTTCGTGCCAAAAGTGACCATATCGGCGTCACCCTTCTATGCCCCATCAAAACTACTTTGTTTTAGCTCAAATTTGTCCCAAACATTTTTATATTGTTTATAGACGATAATGGAAGCTTTTTGGGCGAAAAGCTTTCCGTGACTTTTTCGAGCTAAAAGTGACCATATCGGCGTCACCCTTCTACGCCCCATAGAAACTACTCTGTTTTCGCTCAAATTTGTCCCAAACATGTTTATATTGTGTATAGATGATAATGTAAGCTTTTTGGGCGAAAAGCTTTCCGTCACTTTTTCGAGTCAAAAGTGACCATATCGGTGTCACCCTTGTATACCCCAGCAGAACTACTCTGTTTTCGCTCAAATTTGTCCCAAACATGTTTTTATTGTGTATAGATGATAATGGGAAATTTTTGGGCGATAAACTTTCCGTAACTTTTTCGAGCCAAAAGTGACCATATTGGCATCACCGTTCTATGCCACTTCAAAACTTCTCTGTTTTCGCTCAAATTTGTCCCAAACATGTTTATATTGTGTATAGATGATAATGGGAGCCTTTGGAGCGAAAAGCTTTCCGTTACTTTTTCGAGCCAAAAGTGACCACATCGGCGTCAGCCTTCTATGCCCCATCAAAACTACTCTATTTTCGCTCAAATTTGTCCCAAACATGTTTATATTGTGTATAGATTATAATGGGAGATTTTTGGGCGAAAAGCTTTCCGTGACTTTTTCGAGCCAATAGTGACCATATCGGCGTCACCATTCTATGCCCCATCAAAACTACTCTGTTTTCGCTCAAATTTGTCACAAATATTTTTATATTGTGTATAGATAATAATGAGAGATTTTTGGGCGAAATGCTTTCGGTAACTTTTTCGAGCAAAAAAAAGGGTCATATCGATGTTATCCTTCTATGCCCTATCAAAACTACTCTTTTTTCTTTCAAATTTGTCCAAAACATGTTTATATTGTGTATATAATAAAATGAGGGCTTCTTGGGCGAAAAGCTTTCCGTTACTTTTTCGAGCCAAAAGTAACCATATCGGCGTCACCCTTCTATTCCCCATCAAAACTACTATATTTTTGCTCAAATTTGTCCCAAACATGTTTATATTGTGTATAGATGATAATGGGAGATTTTTGGGCGAAAAGCTTTCCGTGACTTTTTCGAGCCAAAAGTGACCATATCGGAATCACCCTTCTATGCCACATCAAAACTACTCAATATTCACTCAAATTAGTCCCAAACATGTTTATATTGTGTATAGATGATAATGGGAGCTTTTTGGGAGAAAAGCTTTCCGTGATTTTTCGTGCCAAAAATGACCATATCGGCGTCACCCTTCTATGCCCCATCAAAACTACTCTTTTTTCGCTCAAAGTTGTCCAAAACATGTTCATATTGTGTATAGAATATAAATAGGAGCTTTTTGGGCGAAAAGTTTTCCGTTACTTTTTCGAGCCAAAAGTGACCATATCGGCGTCACCCTTCTATGCCCCATCAAAACTACTCTATTTTCGCTCAAATTTGTCCCAAACATGTTTATATTGTGTATAGATGATAATGGGAGATTTTTGGGCGAAAAGATTTCCGTGAGTTTTCGAGCCAAAAGTGACCATATCGACATCACCCTTCTATGCCACATTAAAACTACTCTGTTTTCGCTCAAATTTGTCCCAAACATGTTTATATTGTGTATAGATGATAATGAGAGCTTTTTGGGAGAAAAGCTTTCCGTGATTTTTCGTGCCAAAAGTGACCATATCGGTGTCACCCTTCTATACCCCATCAAAACTACTCTGTTTTCGCTCATATTTGTCCCAAACATGTTTATATTGTGTATAGATGATAATGGGAGCTTTTTGGGAGAAAAGCTTTCCGT
This sequence comes from Persicaria maculosa, assembly GCA_963922045.1. Taxonomy (NCBI): domain Eukaryota; kingdom Viridiplantae; phylum Streptophyta; class Magnoliopsida; order Caryophyllales; family Polygonaceae; genus Persicaria; species Persicaria maculosa. Next base: position 35,501,043 of record OY998255.1, read on the forward strand.
GACTTTTTCGAGCCAAAAGTGACCATATTGGCGTCACCCTTCTATGCCCCATCAAAACTACTCTGTTTTCGCTCAAATTTATCACAAACATTTTTATATTGTGTATAGATAATAATGGGAGATTTTTGGGCGACAAGCTTTCAGTAATTTTTTCGAGCAAAAAAAAGGGTCATATCGGCGTCACCCTTCTATGCCCCATCAAAACTACTCGTTTTTCTCTCAAATTTGTCCAAAACATGTTTATATTGTGTATATAATATAAATGAGAGCTTTTTGGGCGAAAAGCTTTCCGTTACTTTTTCGAGCCAAAAGTGACCATATGAGCGTCACCCTTCTATGCCCCATCAAAACTACTCTATTTTTGCTCAAATTTGTCCCAAACATGTTTATATTGTGTATAGATGATAATGGGAGATTTTTGGGCGAAAAGCTTTCTGTGACTTTTTCGAGCCAAAAGTGACCATATCGGCATCACCCTTCTATGCCACATCAAAACTACTCTATTTTCACTCAAATTTGCCCCAAACATGTTTATATTGTGTATAGATGATAATGGGAGCTTTTTGGGAGAAAAGCTTTCCGTGATTTTTCGTGCCAAAAATGACCATATCGGCGTCACCCTTCTATGCCCCATCAAAACTACTTTGTTTTCGCTCAAATTTGTCCCAAATATTTTTATATTGTTTATAGATGATAATGTGAGCTTTTTGGGCGAAAAGCTTTCCGTGACTTTTTCGAGCCATAAGTGACCATATCGGCGTCACCCTTCTATGCCCCATGAAAACTACTATGTTTTCGCTCAAATTTATCCAAAACATGTTTATATTGTGTATAGATAATAATGGGAGCTTTTTGGGCGAAAAGCTTTCCGTGACTTTTTCGAGCCAAAAGTGACCATATCGGCGTCACCCTTCTATGCCCCATCAAAACTACTCTGTTTTTGCTCAAATTTGTCACAAACATTTTTATATTGTGTATAGATAATAATGGGAGATTTTTGGGCGAAAAGCTTTCAGTAACTTTTTCGAGCAAAAAAAAGGGTCATATCGGCGTCACCTTTCTATGCCCCATCAAAACAACTCTTTTTTCTCTCAAATTTGTTCAAAACATGTTTATATTGTGTATATAATATAAATGAGAGCTTTTTGGGCGAAAAGCTTTCCGTTACTTTTTCGAGCCAAAAGTGACCATATCGGCGTCACCCTTCTATGCCCCATCAAAACTACTCTATTTTTGCTCAAATTTGTCCCAAACATGTTTATATTGTGTATAGATGATAATGGGAGATTTTTGGGCAAAAAGGTTTCTGTGACTTTTTCGAGCCAAAAGTGACCATATCGGCATCACCCTTCTATACCACATCAAAACTACTCTATTTTCACTCAAATTTGTCCCAAACATGTTTATATTGTGTATAGATGATAATGGGAGCTTTTTGGGAGAAAAGCTTTCCGTGATTTTTCGTGCCAAAAGTGACCATATCGGCGTCACCCTTCTATGCCCCATCAAAACTACTTTGTTTTAGCTCAAATTTGTCCCAAACATTTTTATATTGTTTATAGACGATAATGGAAGCTTTTTGGGCGAAAAGCTTTCCGTGACTTTTTCGAACTAAAAGTGACCATATCGGCGTCACCCTTCTACGCCCCATCAAAACTACTCTGTTTTCGCTCAAATTTGTCCCAAACATGTTTATATTGTGTATAGATGATAATGTAAGCTTTTTGGGCGAAAAGCTTTACGTCACTTTTTCGAGTCAAAAGTGACCATATCGGTGTCACCCTTGTATACCCCAGCAGAACTACTCTGTTTTCGCTCAAATTAGTCCAAAAGATGTTTTTATTGTGTATAGATGATAATGGGAAATTTTTGGGCGATAAACTTTCCGTAACTTTTTCGAGCCAAAAGTGACCATATTGGCATCACCGTTCTATGCCACTTCAAAACTTCTCTGTTTTCGCTCAAATTTGTCCCAAACATGTTTATATTGTGTATAGATGATAATGGGAGCTTTTGGAGCGAAAATCTTTCCGTTACTTTTTCGAGCCAAAAGTGACCATATCGGCGTCAGCCTTCTATGCCCCATCAAAACTACTCTATTTTCGCTAAAATTTGTCCCAAACATGTTTATATTGTGTATAGATGATAATGGGAGATTTTTGGGCGAAAAACTTTCCGTGACTTTTTCGTGCCAAAAGTGACCATATTGGCATCACCCTTCTATACCACATCAAAACTACTCTGTTTTTGCTCAAATTTGTCTCAAACATGTTTATATTGTGTATATATGATAATGAGGGCTTTTTGGGCGAAAAGCTTTCCGTGACTTTTTCGAGCCAAAAGTGACCATATCGGCGTCACCCTTCTATACTCCATCAAAACTACACTGTTTTCGCTCATATTTGTCATAAACATGTTTATATTGTGTATAGATGATAATGGGAGATTTTTGGGCGAAAAGCTTTCCGTGACTTTTTCGAGCCAATAGTGACCATATTGGCGTCACCATTCTATGCCCCATCAAAACTACTCTGTTTTCGCTCAAATTTATCAGAAATATTTTTATATTGTGTTTAGATAATAATGAGAGATTTTTGGGCGAAAAGCTTTCAGTAACTTTTTCGAGCAAAAAAAAGGGTCATATCGACGTTATCCTTCTATGCCCTATCAAAACTACTCTTTTTTCTTTCAAATTTGTCCAAAACATGTTTATATTGTGTATATAATAAAATGAGGGCTTTTTGGGCGAAAAGCTTTCCGTTACTTTTTCGAGCCAAAAGTAACCATATCGGCGTCACCCTTCTATGCCCCATCAAAACTACTCTATTTTTGCTCAAATTTGTCCCAACCATGTTTATATTGTGTATAGATGATAATGGCAGATTTTTGGGTGAAAAGCTTTCCGTGACTTTTTCGAGCCAAAAGTGACCATATCGGAATCACCCTTCTATGCCACATCAAAACTACTCAATATTCACTCAAATTAGTCCCAAACATGTTTATATTGTGTATAGATGATAATGGGAGCTTTTTGGGAGAAAAGCTTTCCGTGATTTTTCGTGCCAAAAATGACCATATCGGCGTCACCCTTCTATGCCCCATCAAAACTACTCTTTTTTCGCTCAAATTTGTCCAAAACATGTTTATATTGTGTATAGAATATAAATAGGAGCTTTTTGGGCGAAAAGTTTTCCGTTACTTTTTCGAGCCAAAAGTGACCATATCGGCGTCACCCTTCTATGCCCCATCAAAACTACTCTATTTTCGCTCAAATTTGTCCCAAACATGTTTATATTGTGTATAGATGATAATGGGAGATTTTTGGGCGAAAAGATTTCCGTGAGTTTTCGAGCCAAAAGTGACCATATCGACATCACCCTTCTATGCCACATCAAAACTACTCTGTTTTCGCTCAAATTTGTCCCAAACATGTTTATATTGTGTATAGATGATAATGAGAGCTTTTTGGGAGAAAAGCTTTCCGTGATTTTTCGTGCCAAAAGTGACCATATCGGTGTCACCCTTCTATACCCCATCAAAACTACTCTGTTTTCGCTCATATTTGTCCCAAACATGTTTATATTGTGTATAGATGATAATGGGAGCTTTTTGGGAGAAAAGCTTTCCGTGACTTTTTCGAGCCAAAAGTGACCATATTGGCGTCACCCTTCTATGCCCCATCAAAACTACTCTGTTTTCGCTCAAATTTATCACAAACATTTTTATATTGTGTATAGATAATAATGGGAGATTTTTGGGCGAAAAGCTTTCAGTAATTTTTTCGAGCAAAAAAAAGGGTCATATCGGCGTCACCCTTCTATGCCCCATCAAAACTACTCGTTTTTCTCTCAAATTTGTCCAAAACATGTTTATATTGTGTATATAATATAAATGAGAGCTTTTTGGGCGAAAAGCTTTCCGTTACTTTTTCGAGCCAAAAGTGACCATATCAGCGTCACCCTTCTATGCCCCATCAAAACTACTCTATTTTTGCTCAAATTTGTCCCAAACATGTTTATATTGTGTATAGATGATAATGGGAGATTTTTGGGCGAAAAGCTTTCTGTAACTTTTTCGAGCCAAAAGTGACCATATCGGCATCACCCTTCTATGCCACATCAAAACTACTCTATTTTCACTCAAATTTGTCCCAAACATGTTTATATTGTGTATAGATGATAATGGGAGCTTTTTGGGAGAAAAGCTTTCCGTGATTTTTCGTGCCAAAAATGACCATATCGGCGTCACCCTTCTATGCCCCATCAAAACTACTTTGTTTTCGCTCAAATTTGTCCCAAATATTTTTATATTGTTTATAGATGATAATGTGAGCTTTTTGGGCGAAAAGCTTTCCGTGACTTTTTCGAGCCATAAGTGACCATATCGGCGTCACCCTTCTATGCCCCATGAAAACTACTATGTTTTCGCTCAAATTTATCCAAAACATGTTTATATTGTGTATAGATAATAATGGGAGCTTTTTGGGCGAAAAGCTTTCCGTGACTTTTTCGAGCCAAAAGTGACCATATCGGCGTCACCCTTCTATGCCCCATCAAAACTACTCTGTTTTTGCTCAAATTTGTCACAAACATTTTTATATTGTGTATAGATAATAATGGGAGATTTTTGGGCGAAAAGCTTTCAGTAACTTTTTCGAGCAAAAAAAAGGGTCATATCGGCGTCACCTTTCTATGCCCCATCAAAACAACTCTTTTTTCTCTCAAATTTGTTCAAAACATGTTTATATTGTGTATATAATATAAATGAGAGCTTTTTGGGCGAAAAGCTTTCCGTGACTTTTTCGAGCCAAAAGTGACCATATCGGCGTCACCCTTCTATGCCCCATCAAAACTACTCTTTTTTTGCTCAAATTTGTCCCAAACATGTTTATATTGTGTATAGATGATAATGGGAGATTTTTGGGCAAAAAGGTTTCTGTGACTTTTTCGAGCCAAAAGTGACCATATCGGCATCACCCTTCTATACCACATCAAAACTACTCTATTTTCACTCAAATTTGTCCCAAACATGTTTATATTGTGTATAGATGATAATGGGAGATTTTTGGGAGAAAAGCTTTCCGTGATTTTTCGTGCCAAAAGTGACCATATCGGCGTCACCCTTCTATGCCCCATCAAAACTACTTTGTTTTAGCTCAAATTTGTCCCAAACATTTTTATATTGTTTATAGACGATAATGGAAGCTTTTTGGGCAAAAAGCTTTCCGTGATTTTTCGTGCCAAAAGTGACCATATCGGCGTCACCCTTCTATGCCCCATCAAAACTACTTTGCTTTAGCTCAAATTTGTCCCAAACATTTTTATATTGTTTATAGACGATAATGGAAGCTTTTTGGGCGAAAAGCTTTCCGTGACTTTTTCGAACTAAAAGTGACCATATCGGCGTCACCCTTCTACGCCCCATCAAAACTACTCTGTTTTCGCTCAAATTTGTCCCAAACATGTTTATATTGTGTATAGATGATAATGTAAGCTTTTTGGGCGAAAAGCTTTACGTCACTTTTTCGAGTCAAAAGTGACCATATCGGTGTCACCCTTGTATACCCCAGCAGAACTACTCTGTTTTCGCTCAAATTTGTCCCAAAGATGTTTTTATTGTGTATAGATGATAATGGGAAATTTTTGGGCGATAAACTTTCCGTAACTTTTTCGAGCCAAAAGTGACCATATTGGCATCACCGTTCTATGCCACTTCAAAACTTCTCTGTTTTCGCTCAAATTTGTCCCAAACATGTTTATATTGTGTATAGATGATAATGGGAGCTTTTGGAGCGAAAAGCTTTCCGTTACTTTTTCGAGCCAAAAGTGACCATATCGGCGTCAGCCTTCTATGCCCCATCAAAACTACTCTATTTTCGCTCAAATTTGTCCCAAACATGTTTATATTGTGTATAGATGATAATGGGAGATTTTTGGGCGAAAAACTTTCCGTGACTTTTTCGTGCCAAAAGTGACCATATTGGCATCACCCTTCTATACCACATCAAAACTACTCTGTTTTTGCTCAAATTTGTCTCAAACATGTTTATATTGTGTATATATGATAATGAGGGCTTTTTGGGCGAAAAGCTTTCCGTGACTTTTTCGAGCCAAAAGTGACCATATCGGCGTCACCCTTCTATACTCCATCAAAACTACACTGTTTTCGCTCATATTTGTCATAAACATGTTTATATTGTGTATAGATGATAATGGGAGATTTTTGGGCGAAAAGCTTTCCGTGACTTTTTCGAGCCAATAGTGACCATATTGGCGTCACCATTCTATGCCCCATCAAAACTACTCTGTTTTCGCTCAAATTTATCAGAAATATTTTTATATTGTGTTTAGATAATAATGAGAGATTTTTGGGCGAAAAGCTTTCAGTAACTTTTTCGAGCAAAAAAAAGGGTCATATCGACGTTATCCTTCTATGCCCTATCAAAACTACTCTTTTTTCTTTCAAATTTGTCCAAAACATGTTTATATTGTGTATATAATAAAATGAGGGCTTTTTGGGCGAAAAGCTTTCCGTTACTTTTTCGAGCCAAAAGTAACCATATCGGCGTCACCCTTCTATGCCCCATCAAAACTACTCTATTTTTGCTCAAATTTGTCCCAAACATGTTTATATTGTGTATAGATAATAATGGCAGATTTTTGGGTGAAAAGCTTTCCGTGACTTTTTCGAGCCAAAAGTGACCATATCGGAATCACCCTTCTATGCCACAGCAAAACTACTCAATATTCACTCAAATTAGTCCCAAACATGTTTATATTGTGTATAGATGATAATGGGAGCTTTTTGCTAGAAAAGCTTTCCGTGATTTTTCGTGCCAAAAGTGACCATATCGGCGTCACCCTTCTTTGCCCCATCAAAACTACTTTGTTTTCGCTCAAATTTGTCCCAAACATTTTTATATTGTTTATATGTGATAATGGGAGCTTTTTGGGCGAAAAGCTTTCCGTGACTTTTTCGAGCCATAAGTGACCATATCGGCGTCACCCTTCTATGCCCCATGAAAACTACTATGTTTTCGCTCAAATTTATCCAAAACATGTTTATATTGTGTATAGGTAATAATGGGAGCTTTTTGGGCGAAAAGCTTTCTGTGACTTTTTCGAGCCAAAATTGACCACATCGGCGTCACCCTTCTACGCCCAATCAAAACTACTCTGTTTTCGCTCAAATTTGTCCCAAACATGTTTATATTGTGTATAGATGATAATGTAAGCTTTTTGGGCGAAAAGCTTTCCGTTACTTTTTTGAGTCACCCTTGTATACCCCAGCAGAACTACTCTGTTTTCGCTCAAATTTGTCCCAAACATGTTTTTATTGTGTATAGATGATAATGGGAAATATTTGGGCGAAAAGATTTCCGTGAGTTTTCGAGCCAATAGTGACCATATCGGCATCACCCTTCTATGCCCAATCAAAACTACTCTGTTTTCGCTCAAATTTGTCCCAAACATGTTTATATTGTGTATAGATGATAATGTGAGTTTTTTGGGAGAAAAACTTTCCGTGATTTTTCGTGCCAAAAGTGACCATATCGGCGTCACCCTTCTATGCCCCATCAAAACTACTCTGTTTTCGCTCATATTTGTCCCAAACATATTTATATTGTGTATAGATGATAATGGGACCTTTTTGGGCGAAAAGCTTTCCGTGACTTTTTCGAGCCAAAAGTGACCATATCGGCGTCACCCTTCTATGCCCCATCAAAACTACTCTGTTTTCGCTCAAATTTGTTACAAACATTTTTATATTGTTTATAGATAATAATGGGAGATTTTTTGGCGAAAAGCTTTCAGTAACTTTTTCGAGCAAAAAAAAGGGTCATATCGGGGTCACCCTTCTATGCCCCATCAAAACTACTCTTTTATTCTCTCAAATTTGTCCAAAATATGTTTGTATTGTGTATATAATATAAATGAGAGCTTTTTGGGCGAAAAGCTTTCCGTTACTTTTTCGAGCCAAAAGTGACCATATCGGCGTCACCCTTCTATGCCCCATCAAAACTACTCTATTTTTGCTCAAATTTGTCCCAAACAAGTTTATATTGTGTATAGATTATAATGGGAGATTTTTGGGCAAAAAGCTTTCTGTGACTTTTTCGAGCCAAAAGTGACCATATCGGCATCACCCTTCTATGCCACATCAAAACTACTCTATTTTCACTCAAATTTGTCAAAAAATGTTTATATTGTGTATAGATGATAATGGGAGCTTTTTGGGAGAAAAGCTTTCCGTGATTTTTCGTGCCAAAAGTGACCATATCAGCGCCACCCATCTATGCCCCATCAAAACTACTTTGTTTTCGCTCAAATTTGTCCCAAACATTTTTATATTGTTTATAAATGATAATGGGAGCTTTTTGGGCGAAAAGCTTTCTGTGACTTTTTCGAGCCAAAAGTGACCATATCGGCATCACCCTTCTATGCCTCATCAAAACTACTCTGTTTTCGCTCAAATTTGTCCAAAACATGTTTATATTGTGTATAGTAATAATGAGAGCTTTTTGGGAGAAAAGCTTTCCGTGATTTTTCGTGCCAAAAGTGACCATATCGGCGTCACCCTTCTATACCCCATCAAAACTACTCTGTTTTCGCTCATATTTGTCCCAAACATGTTTATATTGTGTATAGATGATAATGGGAGCTTTTTGGGAGAAAAGCTTTCCGTGACTTTTTCGAGCCAAAAGTGACCATATCGGCGTCACTCTTCTATGCCCAATCAAAACTACTCTGTTTTCGTTAAAATTTGTCACAAACATTTTTATATTGTGTATAGATAATAATGGGAGATTTTTGGGCGAAAAGCTTTCAGTAATTTTTTCGAGCAAAAAAAAAAGGGTCATATCGGCGTCACCCTTCTATGCCCCATCAAAACTACTCTTTTTTCTCTAAAATTTGTCCAAAACATGTTTATATTGTGTATATAATATAAATGAGAGCTTTTTGGGCGAAAAGCTTTCTGTTACTTTTTCGTGGCAAAAGTGACCATATCGGCGTCACCCTTCTATACCCCATCAAAACTACTCTATTTTTGCTCAAATTTGTCCCAAACATGTTTATATTGTGTATAGATGATAATGGGAGATTTCTGGGCGAAAAGTTTTCCGTGACTTTTTCGAGCCAAAAGTGACCATATCGGCATCACCCTTCTATGCCACATCAAAACTACTCTATTTTTCACTCAAATTTGTCCCAAACATGTTTATATTGTGTATAGATGATAATGGGAGCTTTTTAGGAGAAAAGCTTTCCGTGATTTTTCGTGCCAAAAATGACCATATCGGCGTCACCCTTCTATGCCCCATCAAAACTAATTTGTTTTCGCTCAAATTTGTCCCAAACATTTTTATATTGTTTATAGATGATAATGTGAGCTTTTTGGGCGAAAAGCTTTCCGTGACTTTTTCGAGCCATAAGTGACCATATCGGCGTCACCCTTCTATGCCCCATGAAAACTACTATGTTTTCACTCAAATTTATCCAAAACATGTTTATATTGTGTATAGATAATAATGGGAGCTAGGTTTTGGGAAGGAGAGAGAATTTTAGAGAGAGAAACTCTCAAGGATTTTTCCTTCCTCTTTGTTTTTCTCTCTCACTTATCTTCCCTTCCTCCCCACTATTGGATTTCCATTGAGATTCTTGTTCCTATTGTTTTAATCCGGTGGGTTTTTTTGTTCTGACTGTTTGAGAGTTTTCGGTTAGACTACAGTTTGGGTGGGGATCGGAGGTTTAAAGAGGTTTTTGCTCTTCTTGGCTCGATTGCATCTCTCCGGGCTCGAGTTCCAGCTTTTTGGTCATCCGCTTCGTCGTGGTGGCTCATCGCCTTAGGATCTGGCTCCGACCGTGAAGCCGAGGGCTGGTGGCGCTGCAGATCGGGTGTCGGGGTGGCCTTGGTTGTCCGGTTGGCCTCTGTTCAGGTTCGGTTCTTGCCTAATCTGGGTGCTGGTTCTCGCCTCCTTGTCTCCTCTCATAGTGGGCGCGTTGGAGCTCCGACAAGTGGTGGTGGCTGTGGGTAGGATGGGTGCTCCGTCGCCATGGGCGGTGCGAGTCCTATTTGATTGGGCGTAGAAGCATTGGCGCCTCGGTCTCCTGGGCTTTGGATGCGCCAGGAGGTCTCGTCCTGTTCGTGCCTCTCTCCGGTGTTGGTTTTCTCCGACGTGGATGGTTGTGAGGCTGGGCGTTACCGCTGATATCGGGGGCTGCTTTGTTTGGCCGCTTCTTCCTTCTCCCTTGGCCCCTAAATCTTTTGTTTTTGTGCTGAACTCGGGGTGGCTGTGGGGAGGTGGTTGAGGTGGTGCGACTGGTGGCGTCGGGTGTCCAAGGTGGTGGCTTGCCGGGCTATGGATCTGTTGGGTTAGTGTTGGTCGGAGTCGTTGCACCGGTTGCTCGAGTCGTTCGTCGCCTGCACAATTTGTTATTGATGGGCCGACTGCGTTGTGGGGATGACGGTTTTTAGTAACGGTGTGGGATTCCGCTGGTGGTTGGGTTGTTCTCCGGCGAGAAGGCGTGGGGTTCCGACTGGTAATTGCAGGCGGGTGGTGACGTTTGTTCCACCTTGTTTTGTCTTAGTTGGAACCTTTCTTTTTTTTTTTTCATTGCAGGATGGACGGTGACATGTGTGGGCCCCTTTCTTTGGCTTTGTTTCGTGTTACAGTGGACAAGAGGTTTGTGAGAGGGGCTTGCCCCCGTGGTCAAAGTGTGGGCCTTGGTGCACTCCTTCTTTTTGATTGTTGAATAAGACATTTTGTCTTTTCAACTTGGAAAGTGTGTGGTGTTTGACCAGGTAGCGTGTAGTTGGAGTACTAGGTAGGGGGATATGTATTTGGTGGATTATAATATTGAGAGGGATTTTAATGCCGTGTGGCATTATAAGGTTGGACTTTTGTGTTTTAAAATTTGTGGTAGGAATTAAGAGGTGTACGTTTTTTATGAGACCCCTTGTTTGGTCTTGTATTTTTTGTAACTACTTGGCTTTACGCCACCTATCTATCTATTTACCAATTCAGATAATAATGGGAGCTTTTTGGGCGAAAAGCTTTCCGTGACTTTTTCGAGCCAAAAGTGACCATATCGGCGTCACCCTTGTATACCCCAGCAGAACTACTCTGTTTTCGCTCAAATTTGTCCCAAACATGTTTTTATTGTGTATAGATGATAATGGGAAATTTTTGGGCGATAAACATTCAGTGACTTTTTCGAGCCAAAAGTGACCATATTGGCATCACCGTTCTATGCCACTTCAAAACTTCTCTGTTTCGCTCAAATTTGTCCCAAACATGTTTATATTGTGTATAGATGATAATGGGAGCTTTTGAGGCGAAAAGTTTTCCGTTACTTTTTCGAGCCAAAAGTGACCATATCGGCGTCACCCTTCTATGCCCCATCAAAACTACTCTATTTTCGCTCAAATTTGTCCCAAACATGTTTATATTGTGTATAGATGATAATGGGAGATTTTTGGGCGAAAAGATTTCCGTGAGTTTTCGAGCCAAAAGTGACCATATCGGCATCACCCTTCTATGCCATATCAAAACTACTCTGTTTTCGCTCAAATTTGTCCCAAACATGTTTATATTGTGTATAGATGATAATGGGAGCTTTTTGGGAGAAAAGCTTTCCGTGATTTTTCGTGCCAAAAGTGACCATATCGGCGTCACCCTTCTATGCCCCATCAAAACTACTCTGTTTTCGCTCATATTTGTCCCAAACATGTTTATATTGTGTATAGATGATAATGGGAGCTTTTTGGGCGAAAAGCTTTCCGTGACTTTTTCGAGCCAAAAGAGACCATATCGGCGTCACCCTTCTATGCCCCATCAAAACTACTCTGTTTTTGCTCAAATTTGTCACAAACATTTTTATATTGTGTATAGATAATAATGGGAGATTTTTGGGCGAAAAGTTTTCAGTAACTTTTTCGAGCAAAAAAAAGGGTCATATCGGCGTCACCCTTCTATGCCCCATCAAAACTACTCTTTTTTCTCTCAAATTTGTCCAAAACATGTTTATATTGTGTATATAATATAAATGAGAGCTTTTTGGGCGAAAAGCTTTCCGTTACTTTTTCGAGCAAAAAGTGACCATATCGGCGTCACCCTTCTATGCCCCATCAAAACTACTCTATTTTTGCTCAAATTTGTCCCAAACATGTTTATATTGTGTATAGATGATAATGGGAGATTTTTGGGCAAAAAGGTTTCTGTGACTTTTTCGAGCCAAAAGTGACCATATCGGCATCACCCTTCTGTGCCCCATCAAAACTACTCTATTTTTGCTCAAATTTGTCCCAAACATGTTTATATAATGTATAGATGATAATGGGAGATTTTTGGGCAAAAAGCTTTCTGTGAGTTTTTTGAGCCAAGAGTGACCATATCGGCATCACCCTTCTATGCCACATAAAAACTAGATAATGGGAGATTTTTGGGCAAATAGCTTTCTGTGACTTTTTCGAGCCAAAAGTGACCATATCGGCATCACCCTTCTATGCCACATCAAAACTACTCTATTTTCACTCAAATTTGTCCCAAACATGTTTATATCTTGTATAGATGATAATGGGAGCTTTTTGGGAGAAAAGCTTTCCGTGATTTTTCGTGCCAAAAGTGACCATATCGGCGTCACCCTTCTATGCCCCATCAAAACTACTTTGTTTTCGCTCAAATTTGTCCCAAACATTTTTATATTGTTTATAGATGATAATGGGAGCTTTTTGGGCGAAAAGCTTTCCGTGACTTTTTCGATCCATAAGTGACCATATCAGCGTCACCCTTCTATTCCCCATGAAAACTACTATGTTTTCGCTTAAATTTATCCAAAACATGTTTATATTGTGTAAAGATAATAATGGGAGCTTTTTGGCCGAAAAGCTTTCCGTGACTTTTTCGAGCTAAAAGTGACCATATCGGCGTCACCCTTCTACGCCCCATCAAAACTACTCTGTTTTCGCTCAAATTTGTCCCAAACATATTTATATTGTGTATAGATGATAATGTAAGCTTTTGGGAGAAAAGCTTTCCGTCACTTTTTCGAGTCAAAAGTGACCATATCGGCGTCACCCTTGTATACCCCAGCAGAACTACTCTGTTTTCGCTCAAATTTGTCCCAAACATGTTTTTATTGTGTATAGATGATAATGGGAAATTTTTGGGCGATAAACTTTCCGTAACTTTTTCGAGCCAAAAGTGACCATATTGGCATCACCGTTCTATGCCACTTCAAAACTTCTCTGTTTTCGCTCAAATTTGTCCCAAACATGTTTATATTGTGTATAGATGATAATGGGAGCTTTTGGGGTGAAAAGCTTTCCGTTACTTTTTCGAGCCAAAAGTGACCATATCGGCGTCAGCCTTCTATGCCCCATCAAAACTACTCTATTTTCGCTCAAATTTGTCCCAAACATGTTTATATTGTGTATAGATGATAATGGGAGATTTTTGGGCGAAAAACTTTCTGTGACTTTTTCGTGCCAAAATTGACCACATTGGCATCACCCTTCTATACCACATCAAAACTACTCTGTTTTCGCTCAAATTTGTCCCAAACATGTTTATATTGTGTATAGATGATAATGAGGGCTTTTTTGGCGAAAAGCTTTCCGTGAATTTTTCGAGCCAAAAGTGACTATATCGGCGTCACCCTTCTATATACTCCATCAAAACTACGCTGTTTTCGCTCATATTTGTCCTAAACATGTTTATATTGTGTATAGATGATAATGGGAGATTTTTGGGCGAAAAGCTTTCCGTGACTTTTTCGAGCCAATAGTGACCATATCGGCGTCACCCTTCTATGCTCCATCAAAACTACTCTGTTTTCGCTCATATTTGTCCCAAACATGTTTATATTGTGTATAGATGATAATGGGAGCTTTTTGTGCGAAAAGCTTTCCGTGACTTTTTCGAGCCAAAAGTGACCATATCGGCGTCACCATTCAATGCCCCATCAAAACTACTCTGTTTTCGCTCAAATTTGTCACAAATATTTTTATATTGTGTATAGATAATAATGAGAGATTTTTGGGCGAAAAGCTTTCAGTAACTTTTTCGAGCAAAAAAAAGGGTCATATCGGCGTTACCCTTCTATTGCCTATCAAAACTACTCTTTTCTCTTTCAAATTTGTCCAAAACATGTTTATATTGTGGATATAATAAAATGAGAGCTTTTTGGGCGAAAAGCTTTCCGTTACTTTTTCGAGCCAAAAGTAACCATATCGGCGTCACCCTTCTATGCCCCATCAAAACTACTCTATTTTTGCTCAAATTTGTCCCAAACATGTTTATATTGTGTATAGATGATAATGGGAGATTTTTGGGCGAAAAGCTTTCCGTGACTTTTTCGAGCCAAAAGTGACCATATCGGCATCACCCTTCAATGCCACATCAAAACTACTCAATATTCACTCAAATTTGTCCCAAACATGTTTATATTGTGTATAGATGATAATGGGAGCTTTTTGGGAGAAAAGCTTTCCGTGATTTTTCGTGCCAAAAGTGACCATATCGGCGTCACCCTTCTATGCCCCATTAAAACTACTTTGTTTTCGCTCAAATTTGTCCCAAACATTTTTATATTGTTTATATATGATAATGGGAGCTTTTTGGGCGAAAAGCTTTCCGTGACTTTTTCGAGCCATAAGTGACCATATCGGCGTCACCCTTCTACGCCCAATCAAAACTACTCTGTTTTCACTCAAATTTGTCCCAAACATGTTTATATTGTGTATAGATGATAATGTAAGCTTTTTGGGCGAAAAGCTTTCCGTTACTTTTTCGAGCCAAAAGTGACCATATCGGCGTCAGCCTTCTATGCCACATCAAAACTACTCTGTTTTCGCTCAAATTTGTCTCAAACATGTTTATATTGTGTATAGATGATAATGGGAGCTTTTTGGGCGAAAAGCTTTCCGTGACTTTTTCGAGCCAAAAGTGACCATATCGGCGTCAGCCTTCTCTGCCCCATCAAAACTACTCTGTTTTCGCTCATATTTGTCCCAAACATGTTTATATTGTGTATAGATAATAATGGGAGATTTTTGGGCGAAAAGCTTTCCGTGACTTTTTCGAGCCAAAAGTGACCATATCGGCATCATCCTTCTATGCCCCATCAAAACTACTTTGTTTTCACTCAAATTTGTCCCAAACATGTTTATATTGTGTATAAATGATAATGGGAGCTTTTGGTCGAAAAGCTTTTTGTTACTTTTTCGAGCAAAAAGTGACCATATCGGCGTCACCCTTCTATGCCCCATCAAAACTACTCTAGTTTCGCTCAAATTTGTCCCAAACATTATTTGTGGTAGTGGACAGATTTTCCAAAATGGCTCACTTTATACCTTGTCACAAAACTGATGATGTTATTCATGTTGCTCTGTTGTTCTTTAAAGATGTTGTTCGCTTGCATGGATTGTCATTGTCTATTGTGTCTGATCGTGATTCAAAGTTTTTGAGTTGTTTTTGGAAAACTTTATGGTCTAAGTTGGATACTAAGCTTTTATTCTCTACATCTTGTCACCCCCAAACCGATGGCCAAACTGAGGTTACTAATTGGACTCTTGGGGTACTCTTGAGAGTCATGCTGCGTACGAACCTTAGGAGGTGGGATGACTGCCTAACATTTGTTGAGTTTGCTTATAACAGGTCTAGAAATTCTGCAACACAGAAGACTCCTTTTAAGGTTATCTATGGGCGAAATCCTCTTACGCCTGTAGATATGATGCCTCGTCCAATGAAGGAGAAGGAGAGGATGGATGCAGCTAAGCAAGTGGACTTCATCAAGCGCTTGCATGAGCAAACCATGGCGCAGCTGGAAAGGAAAATCGATCAGTATAAGGCAGCTAAGGACAAGCATCGCAAGGATGTGCAGTTCAACATGGGTGACCTTGTATGGCTGCATCTCACGAAGGAAAGGTTTCCTCAACAATGGAAATCTAAGCTGGATCCAAGGGAAGATGGACCATTTCGAGTGGTTCAGAAAATAGGACCCAATGCTTATAAGCTGGATCTTCCTGCCGACAAGTACAACGTGCATTCCACCTTCAACGTCGCCGATCTATCCTTGTTCGTGCCCGACGATGACCCTGATGACGATTTGAGGACAAATCAAACTTAAGTGAAGGAGAATGATGCAGTAAAAATGTCAATGACTTCTAGTGACATTGAGGACAACATGAAGGTGCCATTTGACGGTCCTATCACTCGTGCAAAGGCCAAGAAGATTCAAGATGCAACTAGAGCACTTCTCGTCCGTTACCAAGGAACGTTGGAGCAAGGGTTCAAGCCACTCTGGATCACTTTGCTCAAGACTAGACAACCAACACCAGAGTTGAGCTTACGTCCACAAACGAAGCTCATGAAGACTCGACAACACCCGCCTTGAAGACACCACTCGACACACACATGGACACTCGATACCCACACACGTCGATTGCTTGCAAGACACATACCGAGTCGGCTTTGGCCCATGCCGAGTCCTCTTGGTGTCGTGTGGGCCGGTTTGTCCTATTTAATTTAGGTAGATTATTTTATGAAATTTAGGAAATAAATCGTGGGAGAATTATATCTCATCTAGATTAATTCTTAACCACCAAGTTGTTACTTATCTATCCTTAGTTAGTTTGGTTTATCATAGAAAAGAATTATCTATCTTTAGATATTTTATTTATCTTTATCTAACCAAAGCTCTATCTTTTCCAAAGATAGAATTGGTATGTTTTTCTATTTAAACAACATTGTAAGCTTTGAATTAATTAGATTGGAATTATAATTGTGGAACCTTTATATGATTAAAGGTTTCTACAATTCCCCAATCCAAAGGCTTTCATATTCTCTTATGCTATTGTTACATTCGGCCATCGCCAAACCACATAAACACACCCCTAAAGTCCAGAATCGTCGCAGGAAGAAAGGAAGGCTCGTCGCTGATCCCATGCCCTTGGCTCCGCGTGTACCCGACCTCGCTAGCAGCGAACGCTGCCCGCTCATCCCCGCGCCCAGGCGCTGGTGCGCACCCCCCCCCCCCCCCCCGGTCCTTACTTCCTCGCTTCTCCCTTCTCTCTTTCCGTCGCTACTGCTATTTTTCTGGAATTTTCATTAATTGTTTTCTATCCCTATAAATGAGTGTATTAATCACTTATTTTAATTGTTCCAAATCAGAAGATATCAAAGAGCATTGCAAGATCGTGCAAATATACGACTTGGTTCTTTATTATGAGCCCACAGGCAAAGGATCGGGGATTTCAAACTTATCAATGTTCAAACTCGACCATTTAGATCATGAAGTCAAAATTATCAAGAAATTCGAAGAGCTTATCAAAATGAGAAAGCTGCAAGAAGAATGTTGAATTTAGGGGGAGAATATACGCACTGCACTCTTTGCCCTTTGATTAGATTTTATCCCGTTGGGTTTTCCTAACAAGGTTTTTAATGAAGCAGTATCCCAAAGCGTATCAAACGACAATTGTACTCTTTTTCCCTTAGTCCTAGTTTTTGTCCCATTAGGTTTTTTCCAGATGGGTTTTTTAACGAGACAGTTTGTAATGTTAGAGGTATAGATCGAAGGGGGAGTGTTATAAAACCATTGATTTATGATGGATGTTTCGCCTCCCACCCCTTTACCTACCTAATCTCCCACAAGGTGGAAAACCAAAGGATGGATATTTATGTCTTACTTAGTCACCTAGGCCTATATAAGGCTATGTATATCTCTTTCTTGAAAAAACCAAGAATGAAAGCTCTACCTCTTTTATTTCATTCTCTCAATTCTCGTAACAAAAACCTTATTTTGATGTGCTCGGATATTTCTTTCTTGGTTTGAACGAGTATTTTGCTCTTGTATCACGAACGTCTACTCTTCTGCCGTGACTTCTTAGTTTAATAGATAAAGGTGTTATTTAATATTTTGAATCCATGCCTAAATATTAAATAAATAAATACGGAGTAAAAAACAAACGAGTCAAAAATTGCGTCTTTGGCGAAATTGGCTAAAGAAAGACGTTGAGAAAGGGCAGATGTTGATCCATGGTCGATTTCGTAACAAGTAAATTTGAATTTCTAGTTGTACCTCGTAAAAAAAGACTTCTTTTGTTTAACCGCTCTCTGTCGTTTAGAAATAAATGAGTTTCGCGCAAGCAAATAGCAAATATGTCATGGTTACAAGAGTCTATCCATTGCATATAGGCTTTAAGGGCGTCGTGGTATAACCGTTGAGGTGAAGTCGTGACCTAAAAGATCGAACGGAACGATATTTAGACAAGTAAATCCTTTATCTTATATCTTATGAATTGCAAGGCATTTTCCTTGAAGGGGATTCATCGTTCGAAGGGAAGTAGACTACTCAAGAATTGCACATTTCATTTTGACTTGAATAAAGAATTCAAAAAAGAAAAGGAAGAATGAATTAATGGAATGTTGCTTGGTCTTCCGCGGGAACTTGAGTAAGGAGTGGATTCTTTGTTTTGCTTTGAGGATTTGACAGAATTTCTAGAATTTGAAAGCGAGAACTCCTTTCTTTGCCGTAACTACTTGAGCCGGATGAGAGAAAACTTTCACGTCCAGCTTTTAAGGGGGGAGATCTTATAGTATAGGATCCTATCGCAATTTTTCTTTTGCTAGGCCCATAGCTAAAAAACCCACTTTTTTACGATTACGAGGTTTATTCGAATATGAAATTCAATCTTGGAAATATAGCATTCCTCTTTTTTTTTACTACCCAAGGCTTTGATACCTTTCGAAATCGAGAAATATCAACTGGAGCAACTGCTATCCGAGAACAATTAGCCGATTTGGATTTGCAAACTATTCTCGATTCTTTGTTGGTAGAATGGAAAGAGTTAGGGGAAGAAGGGCCTACTGGAAATGAATGGGAAGATCAAAAGATTGGAAGAAGAAGGGAGTTTTTGGTTTGACGCATGGAATTAGCTAAACATTTCATTCAAACAAATATAGAACCAGAATGGATGGTTTTGTGTCTATTATCAGTTCTTCCTCCCGAATTGAAGCCGATTATTCAGATCGATGGGGGGAAATGAATGAGTTCGGATATTAATGAACTCTATAGAAGAGTTATCTATCGGAACAATACTCTTACTGATCTATTAACAACAAGTAGGTCTACGCCCGGAGAATTGGTAATGTGCCAGGAGAAATTAGGACAAGAAGCCGTAGATACACTTCTGGATAATGGAATACGCGGACAACCGATGCGGGATGGTCATAATAGGGTTTACAAATCATTTTCAGATGTAATTGAAGGTAAAGAGGGAAGGTTTCGGGAGACTCTTCTTGGCAAATGGGTCGATTATTCGGGGCGTTCCGTCATTGTCGTAGGTCCTTCACTTTCATTACATCGATGTGGATTGCCTCGTCAAATTGCAACAGAAATTTTCCAGACATTTGTAATTCACGGTCTGATTAGACAAGATCTTGCTTCGAACATAGGAGTTGCTAAGAGTAAAATTCGGGAAAAAGGACCCATTGCATGGGAAATATTTCAAGAAGTTATATGGGGGCATCCTGTATTATTAAATAGAGCGTCTACTCTTCATAGATTAGGTATACAAGCATTCCAACCCATTTTAGTGGAAGGGCGCACTATTTGTTTACATCCATTGGTTTGTAAAGGATTCAACACAGACTTTGATGGGGATCAAATGGTTGCTCATGTACCTTTGTCTTTAGAGGCCCAAGCGGAGGCCCATTTACTTATGTTTTCTCATATGAATCTTTTGTCTCCGGCTATTGGAGATCTTATTTCTATCCCAACTCAAGATATGCTTATTGGGCTCTACGTATTAACGAGTGGGAATCGCCGGGGTATTTGTGCAAATAGATATAATTCGTGGAGCCGAAGAAACTATCAAAATGAAAAATGGAATGATCCTAATTCAAAATATATGAAAGAACCCTTTTTTGTAACTCCTATGATGCAATTGGGGGTTATCGTAAAAAAAAATCAATTTAGACAGTCCTTTATGGTTCCAATGGCAACTAGATCAACGCGTTGTTGCTTCCAGAGAAGTTCCGATCGAAGTTCACTATGAATCCTTGGGTACCTATCATGAGATTTATGGGCACTATCTAATAGTAAGAAGTGTCTAAACATTCGAACAACCGTTGGTCATATTTCGTTCTATCGAGAAATCGAAGAAGCTATACAAGGATTTTATCGAGCCTGCTCATATGGTACTTAACCATATCATATCTAACTTAGTCACTTTATGATGATGATACCACTGGAATTGGGCTCGCCCGAGTTCAACTAGCATCATAGTACGTGAATTTATACGCGAACCTTAGTAATTATGGACCTTGGACATATAAGAGTTCCGAATCGAATCTCTTTAGAAAGAAGATCTTTTGTCTCATGGTAGCCTGCTCCAGTCCCCTTACGAAACTTTCGTTATTGGGTTAGCCATACACTTCACATGTTTCTACGACTTGTATCATTGATACTAATAGGAACTGAACCATTTTGGCAAGCAAAAGTTTGATTCAGAGGGAGAAGAAGAGGCAAAAATTGGAACAGAAATATCATTTGATTCGTCGATCCTCAAATAACAAAATAAGTAAAGTTACATCCTTGAATGAGAAATGGAAAATTCATGGAAAGTTACAATCTCCACCGCGTAATACTGCACCTACACGTCTTCATCAACGTTGTTTTTTGACCGGAAGACCTAGAGCTAACTATCGAGACTTTGGGTTATCCGGACATATACTTTGTGAAATGGTTCATACATGCTTATTGCCGAGGGCAACAAGATCAAGTTGGTAAGGTTTCAAATAGTCTTTCATTTCTATGATCATAAATCATAGAGGGATTGTATTCAGGTTTATGATTCGCAAAGATCTCTCATCTAGGTGGGGGAACATCGTTGATCAACACTTCCCCAGGAGATGCCTTTCCGCTAATGGGTTTATGTCTCTGTCTCCCCGGCATCGAGACATCGTATCATCCCCTTGACTTTTCCATGTTATCGGCATTCGCATTCTTCATTTGGTGTCTTTCGACTGTCTCTCTATTGGCTTTCTTTGGTGAGATCCTTTGTATTTGGGTTTTTTGTTTTTATATTTATTTTTATTATGGTTGTATCATAACGATTAGCCCATTTGCCGATTTCCCTCGACCTCTTCTTCCGTTGTAGTATGGGAACTCGAATCTATATCTAACTATTAAAAGAGAAACATTTTTTATGAGGTGTCACCCTCTCCTTATAAGTAGGTTATTCAATCAATTTTTTAAAAAAAATCAATTAATCCACAATCTTAGCCTAAATTATAATTTTAGGTGTTTTTTTTAAAACAATGGGATTGATTCAAAACATAACATTAATAATAAGGAAACATATAATCAATATTAGTAATCTATATATATATATATATATATATATATATATATATATATATATATTACTTTAATTGTTTTCTCAACCAATCTATATCTATATCTATCTATTTATATCTAACTATCTATATCTAACTATTAAAATAGAAGTTTTTTTTATTAGGTGTCACCATCACCTTAAAAGTAGGTTATTCAATTAATTTTAAAAAAAATTCAATTAATCCATAATCTTAGCCTAAATTATAATTTTAGTAGTTTTTTTAATTTAAAACAATCTATATCACTATTAAAAGAGAAATATTTTTTATGAGGTGTCACCCTCTCCTTAAAATAGGTTATTCAATCAATTTTTTTAAAAAAATTCAATTAATCCATAATCTTAGCCTAAATTTTATATTTTTATATATAAAAAAACAATCTATATCTAACTATTAAAAGAGAAACATTTTTATGAGGTGTCACCCTCTCCTTAAAATAGGTTATTCAATCAATTTTTTTTAAAAAATTCAATTAATCCATATTCTTAGCCTAAATTTTAATTTTAGTAGTTTTTTTAATAAAAAAACAATCTAACTATTAAAAGAGAAACATTTTTTATGAGGTGTCACCCTCTCCTTAAAATAGGTTATTCAATCAAATTTTTTTTAAAAAATTCAATTAATCCATAATCTTACTCTAAATTTTAATTGTAGTAGTTTTTTTACAAAAAAAAAAACAATGGGATTAATTCAAAACATAAAATTAATAATAAGAAAACATAAAATCAATATTAGTAATCTATCTATATATATGTATATATATATATATATATATATATATATATATATATATATATATTACTTTAATTGTTTTCTCAATCAATGGATTTAATTCAAAACATTTAATTTTATGAACTTTTACTATTATTTTATAATATTAGTTTAATATATTACTAAATTTTTATTTATAAAAACTGCATTATTGCGCTGGGATCATACTAATTTTTTTTTTTGGTTATGATTCTAGTTGTTTCTTATAAAAAAAACAAAAATGAATGATAAAAGGAAAACCCGCCTCTCGTTGCAGTGTGCTCGGATTCGCCTTTACCTTGGCGATGCTGAAAAAATCCTTTGTACTATTGTTGTTGAACACTGCCGCTGACCGCTGCGAATCTCAAAGGAGTCTCCAAGCTTTCCTATTTTATGAATATTTGAGTTTTTCAGAATTTTTAGGACTCTTTTTGGAGGCTGTGTTCGACTGCCAAAGATTAGGAGATTTGGGGATGCCATTAGATTAAAAAAAAACACAATCTCTTGAAGTGGTGTTCGGTTGGCAAGAAATGGTGGAGATTGTGGAGATTATAGGAGATGCAAAACTGACAAAAATGAAATCTTAGGAGGGGAAGATTCTGGAGATTAGGGGATTGTGGAGATTTAGGCTGTGTTCAGCTGCACTAGGAGACTGTGTAGATTATTGAGATTTTCGTAGATGTTAAGAGATGAAAATAGATTGTGTAGATTAATGGGATTTTTGTAGATGTAAGGAGATGGAGATTTATTTGGCCAGAAATCTCGAAAATATGTTTGGTTGGCACAAGATTGTATTGTATTTCAAAGATGATAAATGATCATTATACCCCACATTTTATAACCCCCATAGCCCCTCTCCATTTGCATATCCCCCAGTTCGTCGGTTCCCAGGTTGACACAGACCAAAATGAGTTCCTCCGGACCTTTTCATGGCCGCCATCCCCCCGAAATCCCAGTCGAGATCATCAGCGAAGAGGAGATGGCCATCATTGAAGCTGCTTTCATGGTCGCCCGCCCCTCGATTTCTCATTCTTCTTCCTCCATCGTCCCTTGCTCAGCTTCTTCTTTGTCTGCCCTCCTCCCACGCTCGCCGAACTTCCGGGTCGATTGGATCTCTTACCGTTCTTTCTAAAAGGGGCTTTCCCAGTTTGGCCGGAGAGTCGCCCGATCCCGTGCCCAATATTGAGGATTCCGGTTCGAAGGGTAGTCCGACGAGGAAGAAAAGTCGGGCGTTTCAGTCGCTATTGGACCGGTTTCGATAGTCGGCCGGCCGGCTGGTCGTCGTTGAAGGCAAACAAGGTCCTTAGAGGGGAGGGAGAAGAGGAACATATCTTGGTTTTCTCCAGATCTGAGGCGGGGCTCGTCCTCCATCTCCTCGCGAGCACTCTGCAGCTTCGTCAATCCTAGGCGGATCCCGGCAACGCCACCGACGAGCGGTGTAGGCGAGTCGATAGCAATCGTCGAGCACTGGCCGAGCAACGCCATTAACGACAACGCTAAGCTTCCAACGGAGAACTGAAAATAAAAATAAAAATTGGGGAAATTGCAGATCTGAAAAGGGGGTGGTTGACGTGTGGAGTGAGGAGCAAATTTGGAGAAATTCCAAATCTTCAAACCTCTAAATCTCCTGAAATCTTGCCCCCTGGAGATTTTCATTTCCTCCATTTTTCATCTCCTGAAATCTATACAATCTCCACTATTTTGGGGCAGCCAAACACTCCTCCCGGGAGATTGTATTTTTTTTAATCTATTCAAATATCCAAATCTCCTAATCTAGTGCAGCCGAACACAGCCTTATATCTCACAAGTTTGCCCCTCGTCATTCCACACAATTGCTCCCAAATTTTCAGATCTTCAAACAGTGCTCCTCCACTTCCATCGTCGACTTCGAAAACCCAGGTGAGTTCCTCTTCTCCCTCCGATCTACCTTCATAGTTTAGGTTAAACGACGGCCGACGGCGTCAATAGGTGGTAGCTTTGGGTGGTCGACCTTGTCGGGGTAGACAGATCTGGAGAAGGGCGGCCATGGAAGCTGCAGGTGGGGCCTGGCGGGGACAGACAACATGCGATGGAGGCGCCCTGGCGCCGAACAAACGTCCCTCCTTTGACAACGTCAGATCTGGCGGCGACGAACCCGTAACCCCCATACATTGCTGGTAATGTTTCTGAATAAAATCCGCCATTTGGGTTGAAACCCCCATCTCCTACACCTCTCCCGTCGAACCCCAAGCGACCGTCTTCGTGATTGTAAATGTGCAAACTCTAAACCCCCAAATCTGAAACGACGAAATCCCCAAATCGGAATTGCCTGAACCCCCAAATATTGAATCGGATGAAAATTGGTGAAATGGTGAAGTGTATTTGTAGTTTGAGTCCCTTCAATTGTGAAATGACATGAAATCGAAATGGTGAAGTGAAGTGTGTTTGCAGTTTTAGTTTCAGTTCTTGAATCAGTTTGATGGTCTTCTTGCAGTATATACCTCCAATGTTTGAAGATGAGATATGAATCCACGTTATACCATATTGAACTCTTTGTTATTACCCTTGACAGGTCTCACAATGTCATCGTCCGAAAGCTGGCCATCGAGTTGCCCTGAGAAGTATTGGTGGATAGGCAGAGAGGAGAGGCCCGCTCCCTGGTAAGAGCAGGTAAATCAGGCTTCGATCAAGTGGTGTTAGTTATGCTGTATGTGTATATCATGTAGGAGGTTGTCTAAGTGCATTGTGGGTCGGGTATGGTATTGTCATTGGTGTTGAGCATGCTTAAGCATCAATGTGTCACTTGCATTGAAGTTATCCTATTTATAAATATGTACAATCCACTATATATTGTTCCGAAATCATCTCTTCATTTCTGATGCCTGCACATGGTCGCAGGAGATGCAAGACTTGCAACAAGACATGCAACAAGAGATGCAAGAAGAGATGCAAGACGGCACAGAGGTAACCTCTAGGCTGTAGTTGAGTGGCCAGGAGAACATGCCCCCTCTAGCTGAGATTGAGATCCCCCCACAGGACCCACGAATTCAGCAGCTGGAAGACATAGCCATGGAGCTGACCACGCGACTCTACGCTGCTGAGGCAACAGCGCGAAGGAACGATGAGGAGCTCACCAGGGTGAGCGCCCTGAATGAGGAGCTCACTGCCCGTCTTGCATCCCTTTCTGTGCAAGCTTGCAGGTTGTGGGGTAAATTGCTGGAGGCGAAGGCTAGAGCAGAGACCTCAAAGTTGATGTTCTTCGCCATGACTGTCGTTGCTCTAGCGGTCGTGGCCAAGAAGTAGGTCGGTGAAGATGTGGATGGGAATGTGTAATTTTTTGTGAAGCTGTAGGTTGATTAGCAAGGGAATGGACCCCGCTTATGTCTGTATTTGTGTATGGTTAGGACGACTAGCTTACTATGACTCTATCAGTCCCCTACCTGGCTGTTTTTTGCGTGTTTGTAGGGGACCTGATGCACCGATGCCACCAGACGCACCAACATGGCAACGAGGACGACAATGCTTATTTCCTCGCGTTGCACCTAGGATAAATGCAAGTGCAACGACGAGTCCCGGGCAAATATTAACAATTGGCTATGTCTTTTGTAAAACTTATGTAGGTCTGTCTGACGCTAATGGTTTATGTTAAGAATGTATGTTTAGAACTTATTACCTTATGCTCTCCTGTTGCACGAACCATTTGCAAGTCCTAATCAAAAGCGTCGACATGGTGTGATCATAAGTTATTACAAAATGAATTGCCCAAAACTTATAGTTCATCACCCTTCCCATAATTACAAGACACATTGGATAATCATACAATGATATATCACTAGACCTGCAACTTGAACTTACAAAATGACCTGCATAACTTATAGTTAATCTGCATCTTAGTTGTGACGACGGTCTCGCCTATCATCCCATTATGACGTGCTATCTCGTCTCGGAACCTCTGAAGTGATACTTCAGCCACGCAAGACGCATCGCGTCACTACGTTCGCAAGCAAGGAACATCCTCGCCCGCTCGGGCTTGATCAGCGCCTCCATAGCGAAGCATAACAAGGGACTCTCGTCTTCGATGAGTCCATCAGCGACCAGTTTGTCTAGCACCTTCATCACCTCAGCCTCCCGGTTAACATGGTTCTTAGACGCCTGGTCGTCGGCCATCACATACTTCAGCAGCTTTGAGGTAGATTCCTCAACTAACTCCATGTGCCTATCATGCATGACCGACTCGACGGACCTTCTGACAGAGCGTCTCTTCACTGATGTCGTGGCGTTGGAGACCGTGGCTCGCTTTCCGGACCTGGTAGGGAAGGAGCTGCACCCGGGTGTGGAGGTGGGTGAAGGGGGTGGCTGAAGAGGGCCTGGGGGTGCAGAGGAGCTTGCTCCCCTCAGCATGTCCGGGAAGCGATGCAGGTCGAACTAATCGATCTCTTCCTCGTCATCCTCAAGGTTTACCTCTTCCATAGTTGGGCGTGGGGCCTGCGTCGGCTGTACCTCGTCTCGTGTAATGGACATGGGTACGGGGCCCGACTCCGCCGGTTCCATAGACGGAGATATGCAGTGCTTCCCCGTAGCAACTGTGCCCCCATATATTTGGTCCCAAGCGTACTCCAAATCGGGTGGAATATACTTCTTCCTCAGTTTCCCGAAGTCCGCCTTCTCTTACACGTACATGTGAGAATAAAGTTACAGACCATTGCACACCAAATTCGCTTCCCCGAAGGTGAAGAGCGCATAACCTTATTCCAACAAACAAAACTGCGTAGGACACAAACCTGAATGTTCTGCTCCCACTAGTCGTCAGTGGCATTGATGCACCCTCTTTCGTAGTCCCATCCCAATCCAGTCTCCACGTGCTTTAGTTCTGATATGGGGTTAGCCGTAGGATGGCCCGATCTTCGACAATCAAACAAGAAATAACAAGAACGGAAGCAAAAGACTCAAAGACTCGATGAACAATATGCATGACTCGAAATTGATAACAAAGACTCGACCGATAGTGGACTGATTCGAACTAAAATAGAATGAGACAAAGACCCCAGGCCTCCTAAGAGGGTAGGAACCAAATACCAACGACTATAAAGCCCGCCTCTACAACCTTACACAACCAAGCGGACAACTTGGAGGCACAAGGAGAGGACTTGTGATTACCTGGATCACCAAGCTCTCGCGAGGTTGACGAACTCAAAGCAAACCAAGTTAGATCTATAACCAATTGTGCAATCGATGAGCAACGCTACGAATCGATTGACTTCGAACGCTCAATGTGTTTTCACAAGAGAAACTTTCAATAATTTTCAACGTGAGTTTTACAATGGAGATCAGCCTTCTTATAACCCTAAAAGGCCAATCTATCAATTAAAATAATAAATAAAAGAAATTATTAAATAACCTAAAATAACTTAAAATAGGTTCCTAAAATAACTTAAAATAGGTTGACTTATTAAGTCCTTGAAATAACATGCTAATTATGTGTTCTAAATTAGCACATAAGGAAGGAACGTCTTTGATGCCGCAATCCAGCAGCAGCCATGCGCATGCCCGCGTGCCCCTGCACGCCCGCGCACCAGCCAACCTTACACTTCAGGCGTCGGCGTCGAATCCCCGGGCGTCGGTGGCACTTCCTATGCACATGTATCTCTTCCTTGATGGTTCCGGGAGTTGAACCGCACTCGAGAACAAGGCGTGACTCACAAAGAGGAATGAGTCGCGTTGAAGCTTCTTGGCTCGGGCTCGAGTCATCGGTCCGTCTCCGAGTATGATCGGCGCATTCGGAGGTGTAGATGACAGTGTAGAAGATGGTCCCGCATCAACCTCCCCTTCTTAGAAAGGATTCGACCACGAATCCAAGTCCTCGTCCACGACAAGATATGGAATGAGATCCGCGACGTTGAATGTAGCACTCACGCCATATGTTCCAGGAAGCTCCAGCTTGTAGGCACTGTCACCCACCTTCTCCAGAACCCTGAAAGGTCCATCTCCTCGCGGTGCAAGCTTGATCTTCCGCTCGTTGGGAAACCTCTCCTTCCTCAGGTGCACCCACACTAGATCCCCAGGCTGGAATGTCACCAATCTGCGGCCCTTGTTGGCCTTGTTGGCGTTGTACTCAGCCTTCCGCTTGAGCTGCTGACGCGTCCGTTCATGTAGCTCTTTTACGAACTCAACATGCTTACCTGCGTCAAAAGACTCATCATTCTCTCTCATAGGATATGGAGTAAGATCAAAGGGGGTTAGTGGATTAACACCGTATACACATTCAAAAGGAGTGATTTTAGTCGAGGAATGCATTGTCCTATTGTAAGCAAACTCCACATGAGGTAACGCTTCTTCCCAAAGCTTTAAATTTTTCCTTAAAATGGCTCTAAGGATAGTAGTTAAGGTCCTATTGGTCACCTCAGTTTGGCCATCTGTCTGGGGGTGACTAGAGGTAGAGAATAACAATCTAGTTCCCAATTTATTCCATAAAGTCCGTCAAAAATGACTCAAAAACTTAACATCCCTATCACTCACTATAGTTTTCGGCACTCCATGCAACCTAACTACCTCTCTAAAGAACAAATTCGCAACATTGGTAGCATCATCAGTCTTATGGCATGCTATAAAGTGAGCCATCTTAGAAAATCTATCCACCACAACAACGATAGAATCCCTCCCCTTCTTAGTTCTAGGCAATCCCACAATAAAGTCCATAGAAATATCTTCCCAAGGGGCTGAGGGTATAGGGAGTGGGGTGTACAATCCATGGGGCATAAGCTTAGACTTGGCCTTCAAACAGTCAATACATCTTTTAAGGCAATGTTCTACATCCCTAAGGATATGTGGCCAATAAAAGTGAGACTTAAGTGTGTGGTATGTCTTATCTCTCCCAAAATGACCCATTAAACCTCCACTATAGGCTTCATTTACAAATAATAACCGAAGAGAACACCTAGGTATACACACTTGGTCTTTCCTAAATAAGAATCCATCAAAGATATAAAATTGGTCGGCAGGACCCTTATCTAGGCACTTTCGAAAGATATCCCCAAAATCAGCATCTGTCACATATAATTCCTTAATGTATACAAAGCCTAAGACTCTAGAATCCAAAGTGGTCAAAAGGACATGTCTATTAGATAAAGCATCAGCAACCACATTGTCTTTCCCTTTCTTAAATTTTATAACATAAGGAAATGTCTCAATAAATTCCATCCATCTACCATGCCTCCTATCAAGTTTATCTTAGCTCTTAAAATGTTTTAGAGATTCATGATCAGTCCTAAGTATAAACTCTCTAGGCCAAAGGTAATGGGACCATGTCTTAAGGACTCTAAACAATGCATAAAGTTCTTTGTCATACGTAGAGTAATTAAGACATGCACCTTTTAATTTCTCAGAAAAGAAGGCTATAGGCTTACCTTCTTGCATGAGGACGCCTCCAATCCCAACTCCGCTAGCATCACATTCAACCTCGAAAGGCCGAGTGAAGTCAGGTAGAGCCAGTAATCGCGCATGAGTGAGCTTCTCCTTGAGCTTGCAGAACGCCTCCTCCTGAGATGGACCCCACTTGAACTCACACCGCTTCTTTGTGAGCTCTGTGAGAGGGGCTGCGATGGAGCTGAAGTCGCGCACAAATCTCCGATAGAAGCTCGCTAGGCCTTGGAAACTCCTCCCATGGCCGATATTGGTAGGTGTCGGCCAGTCCTGGATTGCCTTGATCTTGGCATCATCGACTCGCAACCCGCTTGAACTCACTACAAAACCCAGAAAAGACACTTGATCATTACAAAGCTCACATTTCTTAAGATTGCCATACAAGTGTTCTAATCTAAGAGTAGAAAGTACTTCCCTCAAATGTGCTTCATGTTCCTTAGGTGATTTACTATAGATAAGAATGTCATCAAAATAAACAACAACAAACTTACCTATGAAATGCCTAAGC
The DNA here is from genome assembly GCA_963922045.1 of Persicaria maculosa. Taxonomy (NCBI): domain Eukaryota; kingdom Viridiplantae; phylum Streptophyta; class Magnoliopsida; order Caryophyllales; family Polygonaceae; genus Persicaria; species Persicaria maculosa. The sequence goes on from OY998255.1 coordinate 35,531,099, forward strand.
ACATGATTCATTAGTCTCATGAAAGTACTAGGTGCGTTAGTCAAGCCAAAAGGCATAACCAACCATTCATAGAGTCCAAATTTGGTTTTAAAGGCTGTTTTCCATTCATCGCGTTCCTTCATCCTAATCTGATGGTAACCGCTTTTTAAATCAATTTTAGAGAAGATAGAAGAACCATGCAACTCATCTAACATGTCATCTAAGCGGGGTATAGGATGGCGATATTTTACAGTAATGTTGTTAATGGCCCTACAATCTACACACATTCGCCATGAACCATCTTTCTTAGGGACTAACAACACAGGCACAGCACTAGGACTCAAACTTTCCCTAATGTATCCCTTGTCCAACAGTTCCTGGACTTGGGATTGAACCTCTTGGGTTTCAGTAGGATTCATTCTATAAGTAGGCCTATTAGGTAATGCAGCCCCTGGAATGAGATCGATTTGATGCTCAATTCCTCTGACAGGGGGTAGACCTGCTGGTATGTCCTTGGGGAAAACATCCTTATACTCTTCAAGAAGAGATAGGATGCGAGGAGGGAGGGTAGCTCTAAGCTCCTCACTCAACATACTCAACCCTTTGCACAGGAGCATGAGGGGTTCTTTCTCTCATGTAATTTCGCCCGCTCGTTGTTTCCCCATCCGCAAACTCGTCCAAAAATGTAATCTTGGAAGCCAAAAATACACCCTTAGGCTAAGTAGGGGTAGACACATGGCTCGACTGAGCCTCCTTATCTAACTCACCTTTACTTACCTTCCGCTTCTCAATCTCATCAGCCACCTGGGTTGGCGTCATAGGCTTGAGAACTACATTTTTGCCCTGAAAAGTAAAGGAGTACCTGTTAGTAAAGCCATCATGCAAGACCTTACGATCAAATTGCCATGGACGTCCTAATAAGATATGACAGGCTTGCATAGGTACTATATCACATAACACATCATCTTCATAATGTCCTAATTTGATATGCACTTTGACTTGCCTATTCACTTTCAAATTACCACAGTCGTTCATCCAATGCAATCTATAAGGCCTAGGATGCTGAATAGTAGGAAGGTGTAATTTATCAATCATCTCTTGACTAGCTAAGTTACAACAACTTCCCCCATCAATGATCACATTAACCACCTTACCCTTAACTAAGCATCTAGTATGAAATAGATTCTCACGTTGATTGTCATCACATGGTGCAGGAACAATACTTAAGACTCTCCTAACAATCAATGATTCTCCATGTTCATAATCAATGCCATCATTATCCTCATCATAGGTAAGCAGAATAAGGTTTTGATCATTATCATTAGCATGCTCTTCATTTTCATCACAAGAATTGTCAGACACATATTCACCCAAGTGATTAATCATGAGAGTTTTCTTATTGGGACAATCCTTCATAGTATGACCTCTACCCTGACATTTAAAGCACACAATGTCCCTAGATCTAGTAGTAGAGGGGTTATGATTACTCCCTTTGGGACCAGTAGATGTCCCAGACGACTCTCGTCCTGTCCAAGACGCCTTACCCTTGTCAGCAGCTGTAGGGTTGGTTCGGCCATCTCCTCTCCTAGGGGCTTGGTTTGGCCGAGAGGTGTAACCGCCGTCAGACCGCCCTTGGGGCTGTTGTGGGCGATTTTGGCACCAAGGTTGGGGCTGTCCGCTCGTCCATCTTCCGCCTTGGTTCCTGTATCTAGCTCCACGTTCAACTTTAATAGCCAAATGCAACAATTCAGTAGGAGTAGAGTAAGGAAAGCAATCAATGTCCTGAGCTAAGGCGGGATGCAAAATGCGAAGAAACCTAGCATTTGTATCCTCATGATGTTCAACAACATTTGCTCGTGCCATGGTTTCTTGCATAATATTAAAGGTTTCCTCAACAGATTTATTACCTTGCTTAAGGTTCTCTAGGCGTTGCCTAAGCTCTCTAGCATAGTGTTGAGGGACAAACCTATTTCTCATTAAAGCTTTCAATTGGTTCCAAGACGCGATAGGCGCATCAAGGGCTCTTCTTCTTTCCTTAATCAATTATCCCACCAAATAAGAGCAAACCCTTGAAATTCTAAAGAAGCCAATTGAACTTTCTTAGGTTCAGAAAAATTGTGACAGTTCCAGATTTGTTCCATTTTAGTTTCCCAGTCTATATATGCATCTGGATCTGTCTTACCATCAAAGGAAGGAATTTTTACCTTAACCTTACCTATGCCGTCCTGATCAGGATCTCTATGCTCACGATATTGGTAACGTCCTCCTCTGTCGTTCCGCCTCGAGCGTTGATCCCAATAGTCCTCCTCTTGGAAATCATCGTTACGCTCCGAGTAGTAGAACTCCTCTTGGAAGCCACGGCCTCTACCCCTTCCTCGTCCATGCCCCTGCGCATTAGCAAATCCGTTATTTCTACCATTTCTCTCCCCTCGTGGAGAGTTGTTCTCTTCAAAGATAGGATTATGCAAATTAAGATTAGGAGGACGGTTAGGATTTCGGATTTCCCTTTCATCATTAGGCGTCTCTTCACGCCTTGGACCACCTTGACCATCATGGTTATTAGAACCCATTGGTCTAGCCTCCAATGCCGTCAGCTTATCCATCATCGCCGCCAACGTGGCGTTAAGAGTGTTCATTGTGTTGTTGAACATCGCGGCGGATATAGTTGCTTCGGAGGTGTTGTCATTATTGGCATTGTTCTCGTTGTTAACCTGCTGAGACATCGCAAATAAAACAAACACAGAACTATGTCAAGATTAGCAAAATAAAACAACTCACAATGTGTTTCTCTCACACATTTCTCTCTAGTTGGTTATGACAAGCTTGTTGGGGCAATCTGCTTTGGGCAAATCAACACTCAAGCAAGGACTTAACAATCAAAAGAGAGTAATCAAGAGAAAGGACAAAGAAACAAGCAACCGACAAGACACAGCACAAAAGTATCGAGTCGAAAGGAAGGAGTATCGACTCGATATCGACCTGGAAAGCTCGAAATCGACCAAAACCGAACTCAACAAACACTGTACCGAGGCTGGAGGGGGTCGGTATGGGCACTGCAGTACACGACACACAAAAATAGGAAAAGAAAATGAAAGAAAAGAAAGAAAAACTTAGATTTTTCCCTCTTTTTGATTTAAACCCTTAGTATGGATGTTGTAGTTGCAAGGTAGGGCTTAAAAAAAATTATGGTTTGGGAGGTATGTGTTTGAAGGTTGTGACTAGGTCTATAGCAAATTCACCAAATTTGGTCCTTAAGCTTTCTTGCACTAGATAACTCCTTCTCATTTTTCTTTTTTTTTTTTTTTTTTTTTTGAAAGCTTACTTTTGCCCCTAGTGAATTTTATCCTCCTAGGACTAAGCTTTTGAATGTAATTTTTTTTTTGGACCTTTTTTTTTCGGACTGTTTTTTTTTACTAATGCAAGAAACTAATAATGCAATAAAGGACTCTTGAAAATTTAAACTATGGTGAAAGAAAAAATAAAATTTATGTAGCCCTAATGAAATATATATAGGTGATGGTTTGGCTAAATATGGTAAATAAATCTATCTATGCCTTTTATAATCTATGATAGAAAATATGAGATATATCTATCACAAATTTCAACAAATTAAATAAGGCAATTAAATAGATAAATCTAGGATAGAACAAGATAGCCAAAGATAGAAAGCAAACTAGGGTTTATAAAGTTTTGTAAGGTGCGGCCAATTCACTAGTCAATTAGGTGATTGCAAGTGCGGCAATTCAGCTTAGAATAATGCCTTGCCGATGGGCCACCACTTGCCGATGTCGATTAGGTAGAAGTGTAGAACACAAGATTGCGCACTCAAGGCTGTTGACCGCAAGGAAGGTCTCGGCTAGAGATGTGTTTAGGGCTAAAGCAACCACAACAATCACAAACAAATGTTAATGCAATCAAATTAAAAAAATTCAAGAAGTAAAAAACCAAGAACAAGAAAGACTCTATTTTTTTTTTGTAGTTTTGTGTTTATGAATAACAGAAGACACAACTTTGATGTCGGAAACCAAAGCTCTGATACCAATTTGATACGGGGTTAGCCGTAGGATGGCCCGATCTTCGACAATCAAACAAGAAATAACAAGAACGGAAGCAAAAGACTCAAAGACTCGATGAACAATATGCAAGACTCGAAATTGATAACAAAGACTCGACCGATAGTGGACTGATTCGAACTAAAATAAAACGAGGCAAAGACCCCGGGCCTCCTAAGAGGGTAGGAACCAAATACCAACAACTATAAAGCCCGCCTCTACAACCTTACACAACCAAGCGGACAACTTGGAGGCACAAGGAGGGGACTTGTGATTACCTGGATCACCAAGCTCTCTCGAGGTTGACGAACTCAAAGCAAACCAAGTTAGATCTATAACCAATTGTGCAATCGATGAACAACGCTACGAATCGATTGACTTCGAACGCTCAATGTGTTTTCACAAGAGAAACTTTCAATAATTTTCAACGTGAGTTTTACAATGGAGATCAGCCTTCTTATAACCCTAAAAGGCCAATTTATCAATTAAAATAATAAATAAAAGAAATTATTAAATAACCTAAAATAACTTAAATTAGGTTCCTAAAATAACTTAAAATAGGTTGACTTATTAAGTCCTTGAAATAACATGCTAATTATGTGTTCTAAATTAGCATATAAGGAAGGAACGTCTTTGATGCCGCAATCCAGCAGCAGCCATGTGCACGCCCGTGCGCCCATTGCTGCACACCCGCGCGCCCCTGCACGCCCGCGCACCAGCCAGCCTTACACTTCAGGCGTCGGCGTCAAATCCCCGGGCGTCGGTGGCACTTCCTATGCACATGTATGTCTTCCTTGATGGTTCCGGGAATTGAACCGCGCTCGAGAACAAGGCGTGACTCACAAAGAGGAATGAGTTGCGTTGAAGCTTCTTGGCTCGGGCTCGAGTCATCGGTCCGTCTCCGAGTATGATCGGCTCATCCGGAGGTGTAGATGACGGTGTAGAAGATGGTCCCGCATCAAGTTCTTTTCAGTCCCTCCATCCCTCTTTCATCGTTGCGTGTTTGTTCTTAAGGGTGTTGGGTCCGCACTTTTGACCAGTCGCTTCCTCAAACTGCACAGTCAGAACGACCCAGCTAAACCCCTGATCTCTCCCATATTTACGCTGATATGCAATCAGTAGGTCCAAGAATTGCTTTAGCAGGGTGGGGTTCCATAGGAACGCTTTCTCCTTCGGGACCTTGTCCTTTTTTTCCTTCTCTTTATGCGAGGGTTTGTTTGTGGAAGCCATGCCTACACACTCGCGTACTGATAACAGTTCCGGAGCACACCACAATACCAACATCTTAGCCACAAACTGACAAACAACACCTCAACCGTGTGCACAACATAATCACTTTGTATTTCATAGAATCAAATACACATCAAGCACTGACAGGCAGTTGCAAGGTTAACAAACACAATGAAAAACCTATTGAGTAATAAAGGTAGATATGCAAATTGATAGGTTCATCATAATACATGGCAAATTTTGTGCTTACACACAACTAGGTGCCCATCATAGCATGGTGAAAGCCATAACTTCATAAAATATGTGTTAGATGTCAATGATCTGCACATGCGAATACACTTTGCCCAATTGATTACATTTGACTGTAGAACACAACTTATCTACCTACCAAAACACCAGGGATTATGACCCACAACTTATCTACCTACCAAAACGCTCCTGAGAGTCGTCTTCAACTGCATCTGGGTAACGGATGTCGGGGATGGGTTCGTAAACCCCCAATTCCTAGTTGTTCCCTCTAATTTCATCCCACCGGACATCGGGATTTGATTCCCCCAAATCTCAATATGTACAAATCCTAAGTAGGTTCGATCACCAAATAAAAATTATTTCTTCGTCATTTCAATTGGAGGGGGATACTAACCTATCTTTCGACAGGTGTTCCTACTTTTCGGTGGAAATCCGGCCACCTACCGGAAGTATAATGTTATTAGGACGTACCTGCTCAATGGCGGAGGTTAGGGGTTGCGGCTTGCGGCAAATGGCCTGGCCCTGAGCCTTCTCTACCCGTGTTGCTTCACTCCGATCCCGTCTAGGTGTGGTGGGGGTGACTGCGGCTCCTGGCGTCGGAGGACAACGGTCGTCGATCCTCAAAACAATGAGCAAGGAGAGGGGTGGGGGTGACTTTTGCGGGGGAGGTCTGCAGAACCGACCAAACTAATGGCCAAGAAGAGGGGTGTGAGGTTTGTAAAAAAGTGGGGGTATATGAGTCATTTTGCCATTTTGAAATACAATACAATCTTGTACCAACCAAACACTATTTCGAGATTTCTGTCCAAATAAATCTCAATCTCCTTATATTTACAAAAATCTCATTAATCTACACCATCTATTTTCATCTCTTTACATCTACGAAAATCTCATTAATCGACACAATCTCCTAGTGCAGCCGAACATACCCTTGATAGATGGTAGATTCCCCATCCCATACTACTGTATTCTGATTTCTGCATCTAGCCAAACCCCCGCCGCCACTTCTACCCCGCCGGAGGCGCAGTCTATCTGTATACTTCTCATGGGAGCTGCACGTTGCAACGTTCTTCTTCCTCCCCCAAAGCTCCCCCAATTAACTTCTCCTGCTCGACCCCGGGTAGAAATCCACCGCCAATTCTGCTTGGGATCGGCCTTCCGAGCAATTGAGCCTGTGTCGTTGACGGCTGGCGATCGGAGTGCCACCGCTGACCAGGAGAAGTCGGTCAAATGCAGCTTGTTCAATGAGTCCGAGAGAGTGTTGGAGGATGGGAATTTGATCAAAGAGGAACAGTTTGTTGGATTTTTTAGAGAGGCGTGGCCGTACTTCCGTGCTCATAGGGATGGGACTTTCGTCGTTGTCATCTCCGCTGAAATCGTCGTCGGCCCTCATTTGGATGCTCTTTTGAAGGCAAATTCACAATTTCTTTGGGTTTCCTCTTCGTTTTTGGTCGATTGACTGTCGATTTTCTAAGGAATGGTGTGATTGCTCTAGGGTTTCAGTTTGAGACTTGAAGGACTAATTAAGTATTCAATTCATGCGTTTCAGGATATCTCTCTGCTTCACGGTTTAGGTATCAGATTTGTAATCGTCCCTGGAACTCATAAACAAATCGATAAGCTTTTGGCTGAAAGAGGTAAGATTCAATCTAGCTATTATTATTAATTTTTATTGTTAGTTTAAATTACAGAAAAATCGATCTCCATATCTGGATTGAGTTGCCTTAGAAGCTATTTGAAATTACATCCTTAATATTGCTTATTCCTGAATGAGGCTCAAACCTGCATTGGTTGGTCTACTGCAGTTAGTTGGCAGGAAGCTCTTGAAATAAAACTGTAGGCCTAAATATGAGAGATTGGTTCTTGAACTTTAACAAGGTGAAATTTTCTATACTGACTACTTTCAAAATGAGATGCCAAGAATATATAGAAAATGTAGTGATTGCTTTTTACTTTTCATTAATTAATTTCGATTTTTACATTAGACCAAGATAGAGGTTTAGGAGTTATATCTCCTAGCCAAAAGTCTAGGGTTGAGTTCATATTGTGGATTATGCATCCAAGTTGCTTATTTTAAGGGCCAAGGAGGTATGAAGACCTGAAACCATATCATTAAGTTCAGTTCTTGTGACTTTTTATTTACACGTTTTACTCGTTGAATTCTTGGTATTCTTCGTTGGCATTCTTTCACTCTCGGCCCCCTTTTTGTTTCATCAAGTTACTTGATTGATAGTTAATATCACTGAAGATTTGATCAATCATGGGAGAAACACACAAGAATACTCATATTGAAGAAGAAGGAGAAAAACTGAACTCACAGAAACAGACATTTCATTTCTTCAAAAAACAACTTGAGCTGGTGTTTGTTAGGCTATTTAAAGCCATTTCAGTTTTCCTTCTAACAGACTACCTGCTTATATCACTAATTACACAAAGGGTCTTCTATTTTACTCTTAGCTCACAACACGCCTCCTCAAGTTAGAGGTTGCAAACTGATTTGCAACACCTAGCTTGCTCAGAGTTCTGTCATACACTTCACTGCGCACAGTCTTTGTAAATATGTCATCTAGTTGCTCCTTTGTGGGAATGTATCCTAGCACAATCTCTTTCTTCATAGCCTTGTTTCGAACAAGATGACAGTCTCCCTCTATATGTTTGGTTCTTTCGTGAAATACTGGGTTTCTGGCTATGTGTAAAGCTGATTGATTATCACAAAACAACTTACATTCTCTGCTTTGACTCCTAGATCTTGTAGCAACTTCACTAACCAAGTGATTTCACAGCAGGTCATTGCCATAGCTCGATATTCGAATTCAGCAGTTGGCATGGCAACATATGACTGCATCTTTGACCTCCAAGAGATCAAAGCAGGTTCCAACGTGATGCAAAACCCCGTGAGAGATTTCCTAGTCATGGGGCAACTTTGCCAATCTGCATCACAAAAGGCTCTTAATTCTAAATCTGTGTTCTTTGCAACACAATCCTTGTCCTGGAGCATTTTTCAAATACCTTAGCACTTGCTTTGCTGCCTGCCAATGGTCGTCTGTAGGTGTGTGCATAAACTGACTAAGAACCTGCACTGCATAACAGATATTAGGCCTAGTAATGGTTAGATATATCAGCCTTCTTACTAGCTTCCTGTATGCTATAGGATCCACATTTGTCCTTGTGCCTTCCATAGTCAGTTTTGTTTTAGGATCAAGAGGTGTAGCCACAGGCTTTGTCTCTGTCATTCTAGTTTCCTTGAGCAGCTCTAGAGAATACTTCATCTGATTCAAATGAAATCCTTTCTCAGTTCTTTCCACTTCAATTCCTAGAAAGTACCTGCGTTCCCCTAATTCTTTCATCTGAAAGTTTCTGCTCAGGTGCTCCTTTAATTGCTTGATTTCTTCTGAATTATCCCGAGCTATAATCATGTCATCCACATACACAAGCAGAGCTGTGTATGAGGTGTTTGTCTTCCTGATAAACAAAGAGTGATTAGCCTCAGATTGAACATATCCAGCACTCCTTACAACTCGAGAAAATTTGGCAAACCATTGCCTTGGTGCCTACTTTAGTCCATACAGGGACTTCTTTAACTTGCACACCGTATTTGACTTGATAATCTTCCTAGATTTGCTATCACTCACACGCTCCTCCTGGGAGCAAGGATTAGAGGACTTGAGCTGATAGTAAGTTGGAGGAAGTTCCATATAAACTTCCTCCTCAAGATCACCATGGAGGAATGCATTTGCGACTTCCATCCAAGAGACATGTCAGTCATTTGCAGTTGCAATAGCTAGCAAGTTGAGCACGGATATCATCCTAGCAATAGGAGCAAATGTCTCGCTATAATAAATTCCCTCAACCTGAGAGAAACCACGAGCCACCAACCTAGCTTTATACAAGTGCCATCAGCTTTGTACTTGAGTTTAAACAACCATTTACAAATAACAACTGATTGATAATATGGTCTGGGAATAATATCCCATGTTCCATTGAACTCTAAAGCGTTAAGCTCAGCATAGCCTTACACCAATCATTACTGTGCAATGTCTCAGTTAGAGGTGCCACATTGAAGATAAAGGCTTGATATGCTATAGAACAAGAGCTATGGGAAATGCTAGAAGACATTGGATAAGGAGAAATGACCTTACCAAGGGAGAGAGATGCTGCAGTATTAACATTGGGAACACTACACACATAATCTTTGAGCCATTTTGGAGGATTTGAGGTCCTTGAAGATTGTTTGAGAGGTGGAATGGTGATGGGAACATCATCAAATGTAGGGGGGACAGGTGAGGCAGAGTAATCAGCCAAGGACTCAGTAAGAGAGGGAGGGTTTAAGGAAGGTGATCCAGGAGGTGTAGCAGGTGTAAGATAGTCTTCCTCACTTGAGGAGGAAAGGAGGAATCGAAGAAGTTGGCAATTGATGTTTAGAGGCAAAAAGAAACTGATTTTCAAAGAATGAAACATCTCTGCTGATACAACATTTGTTTGTCTTCAAGTTGAACACTTTATATCCTTTGAACCCAAAAGGATACCCCAGAAAAACGCAAGGGTCAGCTTTGGGATCAAACTTTTTTTGCCAGCACTAAGAGTTTTGTGGTTTGAAAGAGGGGAAGATAATCCGTTGATGAGATGTAGCTGTGCAGGAGCTTTCATGAACAATACCCTTTGAGGTGAGAAAGGAGGTGACATCTGAATTAAAGAATTCAGTGCCTTGATAAGTTCTAAGGGTCTTAATAGTGGCCTCAAACTGTGTTTCAACCCTGGAAATGAAAGTTTTCTACAGGTTTGGTGTCTCAGATTTGCTTGTTATGAGGAGAGCCCAAACATTTCTACTCTTGTCATCAACAATAGTGAGGAAGTACTTATGCCCATTGTATGTAGGGATTTCATATGGTCTCCAAAGATCACAATGAAGCAATTCAAAGTTGTGCTCAGCAAGAGATGTACTAGAATGAAAACTTTTTCGAGTTTGTAAAGCAAGAGGGCAAATAGTACAGGTAAAGTCAGAGCTTTTGTCTATATCTTTCTCAATGCAAGGTACATTTTGAAGTTTCCCCGTGGAAGCATGACCAAGTCTAAGATGCCAGAGGGCACTCAGATCAGACTTACAAGATGAAGATTCAAAGAACAAGGGTAAAGAAGAAGGTACAGAATGTGCATAAGAATTTTTGGATAAGAGAAGCTGCTTTTCTGACTCATTGACAAGATAGTAGAGGCCTCCAATGTCTTTACCAACAGCTATCAGTCTCGTCCTTGCATGGTCCTGCATAATGTAAAGATTATCTCGAAAGTTAACGTCAACGTTGTATTCAAGAATGAGAGAACTTATGGACAGCAAGTTGAGTTTAAAGCTAGGAATGTAGAGGACATTTGAGAGAGTCAGTTGAGGTAGAATGACAGTACCTTTGTGAGTAATGGGGTTAGTGCTACCATCAGGAAAGTGAATGGTTGAAGGATTTGAAATTGGTGTTAAGTGTTTTAGAATAGATTTTGTATGGGTCATATGGTGAGTGGCACCACTATCAATGATCCAGGCATTAGTAAAACCAGACATTTGCAACAGAAATGATAGGTTGTACCTGCCATATAGACATCAGAGCTTTTATCCTTTGGTTGCCCCATCAACTGCATAAGGAAAGTCATCAACTTCCGATTGTCTTCAGACAGGCCATGGAACATCTTCAGGGGACTGTCACTCGAAGTCTCAGCTGCAGAGTTTGCACGAATTTGACCTTTCTTGGAGTCAGAACCAGCCTTAGATCCCTGTGAACCCTGGGGTTTATACTTGCTTTTGGAATGCCAAGTAGGATATCCTATGATCTCCCAACACTTATCAGTTGGGTGATTGCCATCGCAGTGACTGCACTTCCTCTTTCTAGGTTGATCAGTCACCTCTTTCTGCTAGATTCACCATCATTCTTTGACAACAAAGCAGTAGTGTCCGTCTTGATGCTACGATCTTTCATTTTGCTGCTGAGCTCAACTTGCAAGAGTAAAGAATGAGCATTACTAGCATATGGCAATGGAGTTTGAAGCAAGAACTGCCTTCTTTCTGCTGCATACTCGTTGTTGAGACCCATTAGAAACTTCATGAGTTTCTCTTCGTTTTCAGCTGCCTCAATTTTTGCATTTAGATCACAGACACAACGACCACAGTTGCACCGAATCGGAGGTTGCAGCCCAGATAATTACTGCCAGTAGCCCTTCAACAACAACAACAACAACTCAGTATATCCCGCAACGAAGCGGGGTTTGGGGGGTCGGGATGTACGCACTCTTTCCCCGAACTAGTCGAGAGAGTGTTTTCGGAAGATCCAAAACAATAGAGCAAAGGAAAAACAACGTCCCAGGGCACCTAGTAGGAGATAGGTAATAGACAACAACAGAAAGATAGAAAACAGATATGTAGATAACCGACAAAAAGGAGAAAGAAAGAACGAAAGCAAAAGGAAATGACCCAACACCCATCCTTGGGATTCTAAACATCCGAAGCCCGAATGCATCTCCTCCAGTGGTCCCTATCCGAAGTCATATCCTCCGAGAGGTTCAGCGCATTGAGATCCTGTCGAATAACCTCCATCCAGCTCTTCTTCGGTCTACCTTTCCCTCGGCACAAAGCTCCAAGCTCTCACACCTTCGAACAGATGCTGATAATCAGTAATACCTGTGGCTTGTTCCTCACAATCTTGCAACTCTTTCTTGAGTTGATACAACAATGGACCATTTCTTTGACCAAAACACAGTCAGATCATCCCACGTTTGTTTCGCACTATCAAACTCATCTAGGGTTGCATAGATCTCTTTCGAGACCGTGTTCAAAATCCAGGAACACACCAGGTCATTGCATCTAGTCCAGATAGGAGAGTTTTCATGAGTTTGAATCATAGAACCTTCAACAATCCCCAATTTAATTTTGACTGAAAGCTTTTGACATTGCTTTCTTCCATCTACGAAAGTTATCACCAATCATGAATTGAGGTCAAGATCATACCAGAATTATCCGATGGATGGATAAAGAGAGGATTATGGAGATCTGTAGTCGTGATGAACTCACCTCGTCGTCTTTCTCTCTTGTTCGATCGCTCCTCAGCCATAACTCCGAAGCTTGATGACGAAAAGAACGACGAAGATCAAAAACGCGGAAGCTTGATTCAGCAACAAGAACACGATTCAATCATTCAGTGACGATGACGAATCGAATCGATCATTCCTGCACCTCTGATACGATGATTATTTGATCAATCATGGAAGAAACACACAAGAACACTCAATTGAAGAAGAAGGAGAAAAAACTGAACTCACAGAAACAGACATTTCATTTCTTCAAAAAACAACTTGAGCTGGTGTTTGTTAGGCTATTTAAAGCCTTTTCAGTTTTCCTTCTAACAGACTACCCTCTTATTTCACTAATTACACAAAGGGTCTTCTATTTTACTCTTAGCTCACAACAATCACCAACAAAAGCAAAAGTCTTTAAGAGTGTCAAGGGATTAGAGTTCTTTTTGTGTAGGGGGATTATGGTATACGTTTGGATGTCAAAATACTCACATTTCGTACTAGACCATTTGTTGGGTCTTAGTTTTTTTGTAACTTGGTTATGTGTCACTGACATAATTTACCGGCTCAAACAAAAGGAAAAATCCTTGTGATCACAGGAGCAACCAATTGATGTAAGCACTATCTAACTTGGTTTTGATTATCCTCCATGTGTTCTTTCTTTAGATGAATGTTTGAATTCTGAAGTTACCAACTTCAATTTAGCTACATACCATTTGCTTATAATTTTCCTTTTTACATGGAATAATTTTCTATGAATTAACATCAGATTCCTAAATTTTAAGCATCATACTCTTGAAGGAGGCAAGCCTAAGTATGTTGGGCCATACAGAATCACTGGTCCTGATGCTTTGGATGCATCTATGGAGGCGTCTGGAAGAATCCGTATCAAGATAGAGGCAATGCTATCTCCTGGACCTTCTCTAATCAATATTCGTCGACATGGTGAGAATCGTCGTTGGCATGATGTCGGAGTCAGTGTTGCCAGTGGGAATTTTTTGGCAGCAAAGGTATATCTATATCTAGTTAAGCCAATCTTTGTTCTGGGATTAATATTATACAGGAATCCATTATGGCAAGAATTATAGTTACTGGTGTACAGTTTCTTTGATGGCATTCCTTTTCCTTTTTCTTTCTTTTTGGGTGGGGAACTTGTCATTATGCTTTTGAATTCTTCATTGGGATTTCTTATGGAGATCAAAATAAAACTTCCTTACAGAGGAGAGGAGTTGTAAAGGGCGTTGACTTTGGAGCAACAGGAGTAGTGAAGAAAATTGATGTGGACCGCATGAGAGAGAGGCTTGATGCAGGATGCATTGTAGTAATGAGCAACTTGGGCTATTCCAGCTCTGGAGAAGTTCTCAACTGCAAGTATGCTATCTAGCTTTATGATTGATATCTTTCATAAGTTACTATTACTTGGGCTTTAAATTGAACTTTTAATTGTGAAGTAAACAATTTTCCTCTGGGTGTAATGTAAAAAATGAATGTGGTCTTTATTACAGCACATATGAAGTTGCTACAGCATGTGCCTTGGCACTTGGCGCTGAGAAACTTATCTGTATAATAGATGGTCCTATTCGGGATGAATCTGGACATATTATCAACTTCTTGAGCCTTCATGAGGCTGACAAGCTTGTTCGAGAACGAGCAAAGCAAAGCGAGGTTGCTGCAAGCTACGTTGAAGCTGTGGCTGAAGATACAAAGTACCAAGAAGATTCCAAGTTCAATGAAAGTATCACTTCTCTGTTAAATGGAAATGGAACTGCCATATTTCAAAATGGTCTTGGCTTCGATAGTGGAAATGGGTTATGGTATGGTGAGCAGGGTTTTGCTATTGGAGGTCAGGAGAGGTTGATACGGCCAAACGACTATCTTCCAGAACTTGCTGCTGCTGCTTACGTGTGCAGAGTATGCTTTTATTCGATGAATCAATCTATGATTTTTTGGTATCAATTAGGCTAGTTGTGCAGCTATTCATGCTGGCACCTTCTTTTGCATAGCTTTACTCTTGTAAATAACTTCATAATTTAGTATGTGGTTTGCTAACTAAACATAATCTCCCTCCCCTGAAAGAGTGGGGTCTGCAGCTGCTGACTTGCCAAACAAATACCTCTTAGAACTAGCTGATGCTGTTTTTGATAAGACTGTCTTTGATAAATTCCTTTCATCTTTGTTTACTGTAAAAATCTTGTGTTAGTTATCTAATCTTTCTTATTTGACACCTTTTGCAGGGAGGTGTGCAGAGAGTTCATTTACTAGATGGAACTGTTGGTGGAGCTCTATTATTGGAATTGTTTCAGAGAGATGGTGTAGGAACAATGGTGGCAAGGTAGTTGGTTTACTTTGTAGAATGTATTTTCTTCAGTGACTTGGACAGGAGCTTGGATTGATATTATTAGCGAAAATAATATGCAGCGGCAGTATAATCTGATCTCAACTTATTGCAGTGATGTTTACGAGGGAACACGAATGGCTCAGGATACAGATCTTGCTGGAATAAAGAAAATTTTACAACCATTAGAAAACTCTGGTACATTGATACGGAGGACTGATGAGGAGGTATAATATCTCTATAGGTTTAATACATCTGTTACGCTTCATCCCTTTCATGCCAACATTTGCAGTTTGTATCTTACATTGCTTTAAGTTTCGATTCTAAAATAATTCTGCTCTGTTGGCTTTAAGCTGCTGAATTCAATCAATTACTTCACTGTTGTTGAGAGAGAAGGTCAGATAATTGCATGTGCTGCTCTTTATCCGTTTTTTGAGGATAATAGTGGCGAAGTTGCTGCTATTGCAGTTTCTCCGGAGTGCCGTGGGCAAGGACAAGGTGATAAATTACTAGGTACGATTATGAAAATTATGCGGCCTACATGCTTGAGCTTCCATTTTTCTCAATGCTCATAATGGAAACAACATTTGATATTTGTTTATATACCTTTTGGAATCGATTTTGATTAAATTGTTCTTGAATATTATTACTCAGAAATCACATTTGGCTCAATATTGTGCTCTATAATTTGCACTCTGCAGACTATATGGAGAAAAAGGCTTCTTCCCTAGGCTTGCAGACGCTATTTTTGTTGACAACCCGTACTGCAGACTGGTACATACATCAATTTCTAGGGCCCTGGCTGTCTCCTTCCCATTTTTTTTTTACTGAATTGTTTCAAGTAACATCTTTATTAAGATTTTTACACTATGCCTACTTTAGTTCTTTCATCTTTACTATGTTTCAATCTCATAGAATTTAAAAAAAAAAAAGGGTGATCCTTGTGAGAATATTGGACTACGTGTGTTCACTTGTTTACTTCCACACAGGTTTGTTAGGCGGGGATTCTCAGAGTGTTCAATTGATTGCATACCTGAGGAAAGAACAAAAAAGATCAACCAAGCACGGAGGTCTAAGTACTACATGAAGAAGCTTCTTCCAGACAGAAGCGGCATAAGTTTTAGGTAGAAGTATATGCATGCACCCTCAGTTTGGTGCCAAAACGGTAAAACTTTCACACTTTCACATACTCCCTCCGTTCAAAAATATAAGTCTTTTTAGGCTTAAAATTTTGTTTAGAAATATAAGTCCTTTAGGTTTTCTAGATATTGAGTTAAGAGAAAAGTAACTTTTTGACCTGTTTTATGAAATGTTATTGGTTGTTAGTGGATGTGGATAATTAATGAGGGATATAAAGGTAATAAGTTTATGATTTTCTTAATTTGTGTGCAAATGTCTAAAAGGACTTATATTGTTGAACGGAGGTAGTATTATCTAATAGCTGCTATAGCTTGTGGTAGGCTCTTGTAGTGAACAAGATATGCTAATAAGGTAAACGGTGCTGGTATTGTAAACGGTGCTGATATGATCTGATAGATAAGTTAGCGGATAAGGCGATAATATGCTTATACGGAGGCCTTGGTTATGCCAAAACACACCCTTGATCATGAAATAAGTTTGCTCTTCCAACATGCTTGCCCTGGCTTTGGTGATCAATTGATTAATAAAAGTGGTAGTAGACTTTGTTATATTTGCCCGGTTCAAGACTTTGTTATACGTAGTATTTGCCAAGCTTATGGACTTTTCAGGTTATTTTTTGTCTGAAGATTGGTACAAATGTGGATGCCTTCATTTTATGAATGAAGATTTGTTATCCAATACCATCGAATAATCAAAAGTTACTTTTAATTTCATCGGTTGATTTTCCTAATTTAATGATCAAGATTTGTTAACATAATACAAGGAAAAAAAATGGCTAATGATACAATCAATGAATAATCGGAAATTTCACGAGGTACCCCCGAGGTATTGCTTAATTCACGTGGTGACCAACTGTTTTACACATTTCATGTGGTACCCCTGAGGTTATAAATCATTTCACCCGGTGCTCTTATCCATATTGTTAACAGTTTTCGTTTGTGGTTTCCGTTAGTGAAAAATAACATAAAAAATCAATTCAATTAAAGAAAAAAGAGGCACGCTTTATCGCTCTCCATTGAACAGAAGACCAAAACAATCTTCCCACCCAATTTTTCGGCCACCAGCCACCCAATTTTCCGGCCATGAGGCCACAACCCATTCTTTTTGTGGGTTTTTCGGTTTTTTATTTGTGAGTTTCGCACCCAGGGGAGGTAGGGGGCGATGAACAGTGGCCAGTGCACTCAGATTTAGACAAAGGGGGGTCGGCAACTAGAAGAGGGAATCTAGCCAATTTTTTTGAATTGTCAAAAAACCTATCACTGTCATTTGAATTAGGGCTTGGTAAATTTTAATGTTGTATATTCGAAATCAGCCTGAATTACTAGTAAAGCCTAAGACTTGATCTTTTCGAAATAAGAATCCATCATGTATATAAAAGCTGTCGTTTGGACCCTTTTCTAAGCATTTTCGAAAGATATCACCAAAATCAAGATCATTTTCATACAATTCCCTAATATAAATAAAGCCTAAGACTCTAGAATCCAAAGTGGTTAAAAGAACATGTCTTCTAGATAAAACATTAGCAACCACATTGTCTTTGCCTTTCTTAAACTTAATCACATAAGGAAATGTTTCAATGAATTCCATCCATCTACCATGCCTCCTATCAAGCTTATCTTGGCTTTTAAAGTGTTTCAACGATTCATGATCAGTCCTAAGAATAAACTCGCTAGGCCATAGATAGTGAGACCATGTCTTAAGTACTCTAAACAAAGCATATAATTCCTTATCATAGGTAGAGTAGTTAAGACAAGCACCTTTCAACTTCTCAGAAAAATAGGCTATAGGCTTACCTTCCTGCATGAGAACTCCGCCTATGCCAACTCCGCTAGCATCACATTCAACCTCGAAAGGCCGAGTGAAGTCAGGCAAAGCTAGTAGAGGCGCGTTTGTGAGCTTTTCCTTAAGTGTGTTAAACGCCTCCTCCTGAGCTGCTTCCCATTTGAACTCACTTCTCTTCTTTGTAAGCTCGGTTAATGGGGCTGAAATAGTGCTGAAGTCACGCACAAAGCGCCTGTAGAAGCTCGCAAGTCCTTGGAAGCTGCGTACATGTCCTATGTTGGTGGGGGTCGGCCACTCTTGTATAGCTTTAATCTTTGCTTCATCAACACGGAGTCCATTAGAGCTTACTACAAAACCAAGAAAAGACACTTGTTCATTACATAGCTCACATTTCTTTAAATTAGCATACAAGCGTTCAATTCTCAGCGTTTTAAGTACTTCTCTAAGATGCGATTCATGTTCATTAGAAGACTTGCTATAAACCAGAATATCATCAAAGTAAACAACAACAAACTTCCCAATGAAGTTTCGAAGCACATGATTCATTAAGCGCATAAAAGTACTAGGAGCATTAGTTAAACCAAAAGGCATAACCAACCACTCATATAAGCCTAGCTTAGTCTTAAAGGCTGTTTTCCATTCATCACCCTCTTTCATTCGAATTTGATGATAGCCACTCCTAAGATCTATTTTAGAGAATATAGAAGCTCCATGCAATTCATCTAGCATATCATCTAGTCTAGGAATAGGATGACGATATTTGACAGTAATATTGTTAATAGCCCTACAATCTACACACATTCTCCAAGAACCATCTTTCTTAGGGACTAATAACACAGGCACATCACTAGGACTTAAGCTTACTCGAATATAACCCTTATCCAACAGTTCCTGGACTTGGGTTTGGACCTCTTGGGTCTCAGTGGGATTCATACGATAAGCAGGCCTATTAGGCAAGGCAACCCTTGGAATAAGATCGATTTGATGCTCAATTCCTCGAATAGAGGGTAGACCTGCTGGTATGTCATCGGGAAACACATCCTTAAATTCCTCAAGAAGGGCGAGAATGTTTGATGGAAGAGAAGCTTTAAGCTCTTCACTCAACATGTTCAAGCTCTTACAAAGACGCATAAGGATGGTTTCTCCATCCGCAAATTCGTCTATGAATGTGCTTTTGGAAGCCAAGAACACACCCTTAGGCCGAGTTTGGGGATCCGCTTGGCTCGACTGAGCCTCCTTATCTAACTCACCTTTACTTACCTTGCGCTTCTCAATCTCGTCAGCCACTTGTGTAGGCGTCATAGGCTTGAGAATGACATTCTTTCCCTGAAAAGTAAAGGAGTATCTATTAGTAAACCCATCATGAACAACCTTACGATCAGATTGCCAAGGACGACCTAATAGAATATGACAAGCTTGCGTAGGCACAATATCACATAAAACATCATCTTCATAATGTCCTAGTTTAATATGCACTTTAACTTGCCTATTTACTTTCAAGTTTCCACAGTCATTCATCCAATGCAATTTGTAAGGTCTAGGGTGTTGGACAGTAGATAGGTGTAATTTCTCAACCATTTCTTGACTAGCTAAATTACAACAGCTACCTCCATCGATGATCACATTAACAACCTTTCCTTTAAGTATGCAGCGAGTATGAAGCAAATTTTCTCTTTGATTATCATCACAAGGTGTAGGAACAACACTTAAGACTCTCCTAACAATCAAATACTCTCCATGTTCATATTCGACCTCATCATCATCATTATCATAACATGTAAGGTTGAGATTCTGATCATTGTCATTAGCATGCTCATCATGTTCATCACAAGAATTTTCAGATTCATATTCTCCAAAGTGATTAACCATGAGAGTTTTCTTATCAGGGCAATCCTTCATATAATAACCTCTACCTTGACATTTAAAGCATACAATATCTCTAGAACGAAGGGTAGAAGGGTTAGGATTACTCCTTTTGGGACCAGTAGATGTCCTAGACGACTCACGTCCATTCTATGGACCTTTTCCCTTGTCGAGGGGCTGTTGGGGCTGTCGACCGTCACTCCTCCCTTGGGGCTGCTGAGCTCGCTCTCTAAAGCCCATCTCCGAGCGCCCTTGGGGCTGTTGTGGCCGAGATTGGCGCCGCCCTTGTTGCTGGCCACTCGACATCTTATTACCTTGGCTCTTGTAGCGTTGTCCCTTTTCTACTTTCATTGCTAGATGTAACAAATTAGTAGGAGTAGTATAGGGAAAATAATCAATTTCATGAGCTAAAGCGGGATGCAAGATCCTAAGATATCTAACATTAGTTTTCTCATGAGATTCTACTACATTAGCTCGAGCCATGGCTTCTTGCATAAGATTAAATGTTTCCTCAACAGTTTTGCTGCCTTGTTTTAGATTTTCTAATCTGTGCAAAAGGTCTCTATCATAATGTTGAGGTACAAATCTATTTCTCATTAATGCTTTTAGTTGTTCCCAAGAAGCAATAGGTGCATCAAGGTTTCTTCTTCTTTCCTTAACTAGATTATCCCACCAGATTAATGCAAAACCTTGAAATTCTAGGGAAGCTAGTTGTACTTTCTTAGCATCTGAGAAATTATGACAGTTCCAAATTTGTTCCATTTTAATCTCCCAATGAATATAAGCATCTGGATCAGTCTTACCATCAAAAGGAGGAATTTTTACCTTAACCTTACCTATACCGTCGTCGTCATTGTACCTAGGTGCTCGGTTAGGATTTCCTCTTTGATTCCATCTCGGGCGTTTCTCCCAATACTCCTCTTCTTGGAAGTCATCGTCTTGCTCCGAGTAGTAGAAACGCTCCTGGTAGCCTCGTCCTCTTCCCCTTCCTTGTCCTTGACCTTGCACATTAACAAACTCATTATTCCTACTATTTCTCCCACCTCGTGGAGAGTTGTTTTCTTCAAAAATAGGATTATTGACATTGAGATTAGGATTAGGAATAGGGTTAGGATTAACGACTTCCCTTTCATCTTGAGGCGTTTCGTCACGCCTATGATTATCTTGACCACCAGCTGTAGTAGAGCCACTCGGCCTAGCTTCCAAAGCTGTCAACCGATCCAATATGGCTGTCAAGGTGTTAGTAAGATTGTTGAATTGCTCGGGTGTCACAGTTGCACTCGAGCTACCTCCATTGTTAGGGTTGTTCTCATTGTTAACCTGATTAATAGACATTGCAACAAAGAGAAAAGAAACGAGGAACTATGTAAAAGGTTAGTAAAAATTATAA
Organism: Persicaria maculosa; assembly: GCA_963922045.1. Taxonomy (NCBI): domain Eukaryota; kingdom Viridiplantae; phylum Streptophyta; class Magnoliopsida; order Caryophyllales; family Polygonaceae; genus Persicaria; species Persicaria maculosa. Next base: position 35,552,169 of record OY998255.1, read on the forward strand.
ACAGCTCACAATTGTGTTTCGCTCACACTCCCTCTCTGATTGATATGTCACGCTTGCTAGGGCAATCCGCTTTGGGCAAATCAACAACCAAGCAAAAGAACTTAATAATCGAAGTATAGAATCAAGAGAATGAATGAAACAAACAACCAAGAGTACTCGACAAAAGGGCTGTGGTACTCGACAAACTCAAAGAAAGCACTTGATCAAGGAAATTATCAGTACTCGACTAAGCAATTAACAACTCAATTCAAGCAAAACAAATGGGTATTTGCAAGAATTCAACTCGAAACAAACTAAAGAGTACTCGACACAAGCAATTTAGCAACTCGAAACCACAAAGAGAGAACTCGGCAAGGTAGACACGGCCACGGGTCCGACCCGCCGGGTCGACGTGTCGGACCCGCCGGGTCGACAACCCGGGGAGGGTGACCCTAACCCTGACCCGGGGTTGGGACGGGTCGGCGGGTTGGGTGACCCGGCGGGTCGGCGGGTCGGACTGCCGGGTCGGCCACGTGGCACCAAATCGAGTACCCAACGAGTTTTGCGGGTCAACCCGCCGGGTCAACAATTTTTTTTTTTAAAAAAAAAAAATGTTTTAAACCCAAAATAAAACTCAACTCAAGTCTTTCACCACACTTTCGAAATGGAAAGATTTAAGGTTGACAAAACATGGTATGTGGGAAGATATATATAGATATCTTCATTCCACTCCCATCATTTCATCACACTTTAGATGTGGAAAAGAAAAGTTTGGATTGTGGGAATGACAAGTAGGGTATGAGGATCTATATATAGAGAAAATAGAGGTATGTAGCCCACTTTCGATGTGGGACAGAAATATGAGATATGAAAGAAAATGTGAGAAATTGATATTTAAGTATATGATGTAAAATGTAATGTAATTAAAGTCTTTGGATTATATGGTGGAATATAATGTAATTTAAGTATTTGGATTATATGATGTAACATATAATAATCTAATTAAAGTGTTTAGCTCTTAGGATTTAATGAAATGAATAACACATGGTGATGAAACATCATGATACAATATATCAAGTTATGTTGGATTAATCTTTCTATTTAATTTAATTGATAGTTGTGTTGATCCATTAATCAATAATAAGTATTTTATTTTACTTGCATTATTATGTTAATTTCTTGATCAATGATTTCAAATATAGGTTCTTCTTCATATAGATATGTGAAACTTTCTCGTTTAAAGTTGAATTAGCCACATGTTGTGTATACACTTAATGGTGATGTTATTAGAATTACATACTTGGGTTGCTTGTTATGACGTACATGAAAAGACACATTGAAAAAGTATTGCCAATATTATATTTCATTCTTGTGTTTGAAAATCCGAAATTCTATATCATTTTGAAAATAAACGAAAACTCGACATTAAGGATACTATACAAGTGTAACGACTTTATCAATAACAATATTTGTATTATTTGAAATTATATCATAAAGACTCCTAACTTAGTATCATATAGAATGATATAGAATGATTTAATAGTGGATCCACCAAATAACACAAATGTTTAAGGTATATTGTTGAACTTCACACTTTCTTGTTACCCGTTCGTTATTTCTTTCATAATTGATAGGTAAAATATATTTTTTTTTAAATAGGATCCAATACTTAGAATAATTCGGCCCAGGCTGATCTAAGGAGGCTCGACCTCTTGTTCAATCCCAATGCACATGTATGTCTTCAATGTAGGCTCGGGGAGTTGAACCTTGCTCGAGAACAAATCATGACTCACAAAGTTGAATGAGTCTCTCTGAAGCTTCTTACCTCTATCTCGAGTCATTGGTCCTTCTCCAAAAATGATAGGTGTTTTAGGAGAAGCTGTAGAAGATGGTCCCGCATCAGTAGATGTAGGGGGGAGTGAGGAGAAGGAAAAAGTCAAGGAGATGGCAAGCCAATGGAGGCGATTAAGAGAGATGGAGGTGCGGTAAGAACACCGAAGAGAGGTAAAGACCTGGCGTGGAGGGATGGATAGAGTTCTTCCTTTTGTTAAAAAAAAAAATTGATCCATTTTTAGTCCGTTGTGACCATATAATTTTTTTTAACTCAATTTTTTTTATTAAAACCGAGCTAAAAGGGTCTTTTAAAAAAATGGTCGTAATGACTCATTTATGTATGGTCGGTGCGACTCTAGTCGATCTATTTAATCATTCCAAAGTTGCGCTAAAGAGCAATTTCACCTGCATTAAATAGAAAAAGATGGACGTGTCATGTGTGTGTGATCAAAATGACAAGAAGCTCGAGTTCCAGGTATATCTGACATCGAATTTTTATCTAATAAAAAAAAAATGACAAGAAGCTAACTCCGGTCGAGGTGGCTCACTTGTAGGGAGCAAGGGAGGATGTCAGGAGGTGTCGGATTCGATCCCTATGTACCCCTTTCCTTGGATGAAAATCCAAGGTTTGCCTTGTTTTTTTTCAGTGGGTCGAGCTGGTCGGCACAAACCGGTTTACCTGATGTGTGGCTCTTGTCGATTTGATCATGTGCTCAGGATTGTAGGTCCTCTTCATAAAAAAAAAAAATATATAAACACAAACAATTATTTTAGACGGCCCCACAAGTGGAGGTCGGAAGGCATGTTTGCTTCCAAGAAAATAGATGCACTCGACGCTCCAACCATTGTCTTTGTCAATCATCGTCCATATGGAAATTTTACATATGTTTTTCCACAGAACTCCAACTTGTCAAAAAGGTTGTATATATATATATACACTACAACAGAAATGCCTATTAGCGGGGAAATTTTTCGTCGCTAAAAATTGATTTTTTGTCGCTAAATAGATTTGACGAGAAAATGTATTTCGTCGTCAGTTCCTCGCAAAAAGCTCGTCAAGGAAAGGTTAGTCGAGGGAAAAATATTTCGTCGCCGAAACTTTTAACGATGAAATCATTTTCTCTCGCTGTAACAATTAGCGACAAATATTTTCCTCATTAAAAAACAAACTTTTTATCGCAAAAAAGGTGGAAGGATTCAAAAATAGTCTTTGAATATGTTTGACGACAAATGAAATTTCATCGCTAACATGTTTTTTCCTCGTTAATGATCACGTCAAATTGTGTCAAATATTATTAGCGACTAAAAATTTCATTGCAAAAGAGACATAAACTTCGTCGCTCAAGTAGATGAGGGAATCGAGAATAGTCGCTGAATATATAAGGTGATAAAAGTGATTTCCTCGCTAAAAAATTTATTTCCACACCAATTATAAATAATAATTATAGCTTTTTAAATATAATTTTAAAAATAATATACATTTTGCGATAAATTTATATGTGCTAGTGTAGATAATTTCGACGAGGAAATTGTATTATCTATGGCAAGATAACTTGTACTGTGATTTGTTAGCGAGGAAAATGGTTGATACCAAACTAGTAATGCAAATTGAATTCATAATCAATCAAATATAACACGAATATTATATATTGTGCATTTTTCCAAACTAGTAACGCAAATTGAACTCCAAACAAAATCAAAGACTTTCTAGCTTACTACAATGTTAAGAAAATCCAAATCTTGGTAAGCAATTCCATGCTCTTGATTGAACTTTGACATGAAGTCTTCAAACCTTTTAGTAGACTCCTTCAATGTAATTGATCTCTTAGACTTGAGCTTGGACAAGTTTCATCAAGCTTTTCTTGTAATGCCTTATTCTTCTCCTTCATTTCTTATGTTGATCCTGCAAAGGCATATTTGGGTAGGGGTTGAGGTCCATAACCAGAAACTTTGATGAATCTAGATTTCGTTCCTAGAACCTGTGCGCGTATTTCTTCATTTGTCATTATTCAAACTCCATCTTCTTGCGTTGTTTCGGATCGCAGTTGCACCATTATTTCCTACGACAACATCAAGAGTTACTAATGCAATAAATTTATGAAATAGAAAACTTAAACATGTAAAACATAACATTGAGTTTATAGGATATTAGATTGAAAAAGACACTTTCCCAATAATATTCAAATTTAAATCTAAAAATGCAATTAAATTAAGTTTTTTAGATGCAGACCCATAATTCTTTGGCTCCAACATCCCATCCCTTTGTCTCATTGTTATAGTGTAGTTCAAATAGATCAATTGCATCAAGTGGTAAACTCGTCCTTGCACCCTAAAAATGTGAACAATAAGATATGTTAAGTTAAGAGCATGGAATTCCAGGCATTGAGTATAAATTTTATGCACATCTACATATGTCGTATAATAATTAATATGAATTTATATGTTCAAAGAAATTATTGTATATTGAATTTTCTGTACATACCAGCAATGGTCAGTGCGCTTATGGGCTCCTTTTTGTTTGAGGCTGGTTTTGTTCATTGCAATCTATGAACCGATTTTTGTTACTCCTTCAATGTATGCCTATGTCTTGTTCATTGCAATAAACATACAAAATTGAGCAAAAAAAAAAAACAGTAAAACAACACCAATTTCTTGTTTCATGAGAGCAACAAAAATGTAGCAAAAACCAAAACTGAAACTAGCCCTACTTCTTGTTTCATTACAGCAGCAAAAATTCATAAAAAGGCAACAAAGCAGTTCCTATTTCTTGTTTCATGATAGCACAAAACAACCCCTATCTCTTGTTTCATTACAGCAGCAAAATTCATCTAAAAAGCAACAAAACAGCCCCTATTTCTTGTTTCTTGACAACACAAAACAGCCCCTATTTCTTGTTTCATTCCACTAGAAAAAATTCAGCAAAAGGCCCCAAAACAGGCCTTATTTCTTGTTTCATGACAGCATAAAACATCCCCCATTACTTTTTTCATTAAAGCAGAAAAAAAATCAGCAAAAAAGCACCAAAGCAGCCCCTATTTATGGTTTGATGACAGCACAAAACATCCCTATTTCTTGTTTCAGTACAGGCGAAACAATCAGCAAAAAATCAAAGCAGAGAGATATCAATGGTATTGGTTCTAATTCCTCCAGCCATAAAACGAAACATATCATCTCTTTTTTATGTTCTTACAACAGCCACCAATGCCCGAGTATGTAAATTCCGAGTTGATGTTTCTAAATCTAGCTCTGCGTCTCGAGTGGTATGATGATGATTCATGAAGAGCACTGTACGGGTCTCATGCAATTGAAGTGATGGACTTATTGAAGAGTAGATGTGACCACCTTTTTTAGGAATGCAAGGAATCATGATCAAGTTCAAGATAAATGGACATAGTGAGCTTTGTTTTCGAAATGCATGCAATTTTCTGTAGGTTGGTTAGATGGAGATAAAATTGAATCGATGGAGATAAAACTGAACCTCACAACATGTAATGTCTTTGATTCAGAAAAAAAATCATCTAATGAGGAATCTTCCATTCATAGAAATTTAGTTGTTGATACAAATGTGCATTTGATAGCATCCTCAATTAACAAAAAAAAAAGGCTGAATAAAATTTGACAGATAATTCAACAGACAGGTAGATTGAGAATTCACTAGAATCGCCATAATTATATCACACTTGCAAATAGACAGATTGTGAATTCAGAATTCAAACAAATAGAGAGATTGGAAAAAAAAACAAACAGACCCATTGACTGAGCATTTAAAATTTAGAATTCAAAACTCAAACAAATTGAGAGAACTCAGAATTCAAACCAATTGTGAGAGAACTCAAAATTCAGAATTCAAATAAATTGAGAGAACTCAAAATTCAAAATTTACAATTTGGAACTCAGATCGAATTCAGCATTTGGAATTCAGAAGTGCATAAGAACGTTTAAACAAACAGATTGATAGGTTAAAAAAAAAACTATGAAACAAGCAAGCCCATTAAATCACCGGAATGCATAATTTTTAGAATTTAAGCAATAAAGAGAATAGATTGAGAGAAGTCTGGAGTTCATACCCTTTGATTAATGTGCTTGTTTCTATTTTTAACACAATTATAGAAATCAAAATCTTGATTCGGAACAAACACAACCATGAAATGAAGCACCTAATACAATCAGAACAAACCCATTAAAGAAGCAAGTTGTCGCAATTAAGGGCAAAATTCTCAAAATGAGAAAAATCAGAGAAGGATAGACAGGAGCGAGTAAGCCACCTGATTGGGGTCTCGGGGTGTCGTTCGGCGATAAAGTCTCTACCAGTGGTGAGGTTGATCTTCAATAATCCACCGGAAGAAAACAGACTGATAGAAATTTGAGAACGGGGTGAGGAAAGGGGGTTAGGGCAAGGCATGTAGTTTGGAGAAAAGGTTTAAAGGGGTAAAAGTGCGCCCTTGTTGAAATTTTGGGAGGGAATTCAAATTTGAGGGATTTTTTCCCTAGTATTGGGTTGAAATTTGAATGCTTGGATAGGATGAGATATTGATATTCTTTTCTACAGTATTTTATTTTGGTACTAATGTAAGGGATATTGATACAAATAATGTTATAAGGATATATAATTATCGTTTGTAAATTTTAAAATAATACGCCCTAAAAATGATATTTAAAATCCATAAACTGTCACTAAAAATAAGATTGAAACAATTTTTAAATATTATCGGTTTTCATAAAAATAATAGTTTATTTAGTTTTTATAAAATAAGAAATTCTGATACAGTGATTCAATGTATTTATAGAAAAAATATATCTTAGAAAAAAAAATACAAGATAGAAGGTTCAAAATTGTCGAAAAATAGAAACAGGTTAATGTAACCTTTGAGATGATATTAGAATGGTTGAAAAAGCATATAGGTTACGATAAAGTTGTGAGTTTAAATTGTGAGCCGATGCTCTACTCGAGAAGATATATACTCAATCAAAGATTGAACAACCGAATTACTTCTTACGCGATATTTGACGTTCGACTTCATCTTCTGATTACTCAACGATGGTATAAAAGTGTCATGAAACTAAATCATATGTTCACCTCTGGACAAAGGAAATGTATACGGAGTATTTTTTTTAGTTTGCGCACAATTGGAAAATTTATATTATGTCTACTAGTTCGGTACCCGTACTATGTGCGGTTTTTTTTAATTTAAATAATTTTGATGATGAAACTCGTTTATTCAACTAATTAATTTCTTCCATACTTCTGATTTCTCAAATCTGAATGAAAATATATTTTATTAGTATAAAATCTAATTTCTCCTTACTCCCTACTCCTTGCTAGTATATATTAGTGGAAACAACATATGAAAAGGTAATTTCTCAAATCTGAATGATTGTATACTTTATTGACAACATATCAAAATTTATTATATATTAGTGGAAACAATAAAATAACATACCTTATAACCAATCAACATGTTATTTCGAAAAGCTTACCAAGGAAATCGTAGCCAAAGTCATAAATAACCTGCAATAACAGCACCAAAAAGAAGGGAGAAGACGTCAACGTTTGTGAAATAACATTAAAAATCTAAACTATATATATATGTAGAGGATAGATAATATGTACTCAGCCCTTAACGTGTATTATGTGAACACATCTAGGCCGTCGATTGATACAAAATGAAAGGCTGAGATTATTTAAGGATGAGGAAGATGGCCGATCTGGTGTTGGTGGAGGTCCGGTGGCAGAAAGTGGAACACCGGCAATAGCAAATCCGGCGATGGCGGCGCCTTCGTCGTTCCGGCAGGCAAATCCGGTGATGGCGGCACCTTCGATCTGTACTCCACGGGTTGGATCGATCCGAATTCGGACGTTGTTCGCCAGCATCCTAGTGTGTCGGATCTATTCGTCGGTGCGACCGCCTCTTTACCGCCTCCGTCTCCAAGCTCGCTCCCTTTCCCTGTCGCGCTTGTGAGATCCAGCGATGGTGATATCGGCGGGAGCAATTGTAGGGGACGACGGCAGCGGTGCGGGTGGCGAAGGCGCGCGGAGCCGGGTGCTACGAAGTGATGGTGATGGTGAGGGCGATGGTGAGGCCGGCCTTCTTGCCGCTGCTCATCGGTGGGTTCTCTGCCCATGATTGAAATTGATTTCAAAAAAAACCCAGGTATCTCTGGCCATGGCTGCTCTTTGGTATTCGGTGGTTAGGATTTGTGGACGATCTCGAATTAGGTTTTGTTCTTGATTTTCCAGATTTGGTTTGTTGGATTTAGAATTTTTAGTTTGCTTGCTTTGATGGGAATGCTCTCCTAGAGATCTACATTGTTGAAGTTCGTTGTTTTGTTGAAGTTCGTGATTTTAGTTGTGATCGATTTAGGATTTTTATTTGATCGATTTTTGATTTTTGATCGATTAGTTGTGATTCCAATTTGTTTAGGACGTATCGAATGATCGAATAACCATGTGATATAGTCGAATAATCCAGTGATATCATTGAATAATCAAGCAATACAGTTGAATAATCAAATGATACCATCGAATAATTTTTGGTAAATAGTCTACAACGTTTTCAAGTTGCTAGCCGATCAGAATAATCCATCGATACTATTGCATAATCCATTAATACGATCGAATAATCCAGTGATATTATCGAATAATTCGAAGAAAAAAATAACCACCCATCATGTGGCAAGTGGATACGATCGCATAATCCGTCGATACGATCACACAATCCGTCGATACGATCGAATAATCCAGATATAACATCGAATAATTTCAAGAGAGTGCATCACACACGCTCCCAATTCAGCAAGTGGGCTAGAAAAAAACGCGAGTCCCACTGATTTTTAATTAAAAAAAAGCTAAAATTGTCTTTTAATCTTATCCATCCATTTCATCTAATCAACGGCTCAGATGTGTTCACATGATACACAATAAGCCTTGAGTACCCCTGAACCATCCTCTATATATGTGTGTGTGTGTGTGTATATATATATATATATATATATATATATATATATATATATATATATATATATATATATATATATATATGTCAAGATCTAAAAATCTATTCATAATTATATATGTATAAAATAATATGTTTCATAAATATATCAATACCTTTAAGATAGGAAAATTTTATTTCTTTATCCGCAAAAGCGATAGATCTTCCATAAACTCTTCCAAAATTATATCCATATCTAAAATAAGTGGGGGAAATACTCCCAATCAATAAAAGAATCATGCCTCCAAATAATTAACAAAAATTGAATTCCATAAGTTGATAACCTATACACGGCTAAGTATTATTTCAATTTACCCAAGACAATTTATCTTTTTCATATTGATAAAGTTATTTAATTAGTATGACCATGCTAAGTATTATTTCAATTTCGTAAAAACTTTTTATCTTTTAAAAATATGTTCATATATAGCGAAAATGGGTAAAATATTATCTTATATAATAGTCTTTAAAATTGGTTAATATCTTCTAAAAATATATCCATATCTAATCAAATTGGGTCAAATTTTATCTTCTAAAAATATATTATATATCCATATTTAATCAAATTTGGCCAAATTTTATCTTATTCATATATAGATATATTGATTAAATAGAGTTAGGATAAAATTTTATCTTATGCACATATTTTAAAATTAGTTAATATCTTCTAAAAATATATCCATATCTAATCAAATTGGGTCAAATTTTATATTATATATATATAGATACATTGATTAAATAGAGTTAGAATAAAAATTTATCTTATGCACATATTGATTATTTAAAAAATTAGTGATTGGTTTATACGACTACTATTGAAGAGAAATTGTCATGTGTCTCAGGCGACTTCTCTTTTATTATATACTAGTCTTATTACCCGCATCGTACGCGGTTTTTTTATATCTCGTATTTATATAAAATAATTTTATTGATTTAAATAAATTAATAAGAAAAAATATAAATTCTTCATCCATGTTTCCTTTGGTGAATAAATTTCTAGATCTTCAACTGTGTTATTTTTTTAATATAAATACGAGTATTTTTCTTAATATATTATATTTGATCTCTTGTTAAAAAAATGCCAAATGACACATTATAATTTTTTGTATGTCATGCACGATAAATATACTAATTAAGTAAAACTAGATAAAGATTTGGTAAAATCTTATCTTTAATATAAATATTTAATAAAATTTGTCAAAATCTTGTTAAAATAAAATTATATTGATTGATATTTAATAAAATTGTGTAAAATGTTATCTTAAATATATAATAATGTATCGGTATTATAAGATATATTCATTCCAAAAATTTCCACTAATTAAATTTTTCCATACATAAACCCAAATGCCACATTATAATTTAGCTACCTATATTCATCTATATCTATATACTTTTTTTTTATTCAGTCTATATCTATATACTAAAGTTGTTAAATAGAATGATACAATATAGTTATCTATTCAGTATTCACCGATATGGCTATAGCCTATATGTGTATGGACCAATATAGGCAAATACTATACCTTTTCAAAAATAAAATAAAATAACATACATTTTCAACCACTGATTTCCTTTACATATTGTACAAATAGAGGCACTAACTTGCTGCGTGTTTTCCATTTTAGCATCTCTGCCTCTCCATTTTTTTCGACTTCGACCCTCTTGCCTTCCAAACTGCTCATCATTCTTGCTAGTTTTGCATCTTCTGGAAAGCGGATCAATAACCACTCGGGCCTCGGCATGTCCAGCTCTCCCATGGTCTAGACAGAGGTAAGTTTATCATTATATAGTTTTTCCCCTTCTCTTATTGGGTTTATGTAGGTGTAGTGACTTCGAGATTGATGGAATTAAGAGGTCTAATCGCCCGTTTTTGATGATATTTGAAGATTAATAGACTGAAAGCTCTTCAAATTTAAGATGAACACGTGTAAATTTGACATGCACCCTATGTGTTTGATGAAATGTCCAATAGTCTAGAGAGAGCTAACATATTTTCTGTGAAACATCCCCTATTTCTTGACTTTTTAATTAGAAAAGCAAAACAACCCTTATATTATGTTTCATGACAGAACCAAAACAACCCCTATTTCTTGACATTTTAATGATAGCACCAAAGCAGGTCCTGTCATTGAGATAAGATTACTATTTTAATGACATCAAATAGAGAGGGTTCCTGAGTTTTTGTGATCTTAATGTTCATAAGGATCCTTTGTGTGTGCTCTTTAATAATAGGTCAATTTTTTAACATTTCAATTGAAAGTCACTCACTTTGAAACAATTGACCTTTCATTAAAATATTTTCTCATTATGCAAAGAGTTTACATTTCAATTGAAAGTCACTCACCTTGAAGCAAACTCTTTGCACAAGGAGCCTTTCTTATCTCTCTCTAATGCCCCCCATCACCAAATAAACCTTGTATTTTCCCGCCATTGCTGCCAAACGATTCACTTCAGCGCCTGAAATTATATAAGTATAAGTGCAGTTTAAGACCATGCATAGGATGCACTATACTATTCATTTATTCAACTGGATAGTTATGTTAAGAAAGAAAACAATAAGGGAAACTCACCAAAAGAAATTGAAGAATCAAATAATGGAGTGCAATTTCTTAAGAGCCTTAATTAACTATTTCATTGCTACCAAATGATTCAATTCAAGGCCTTCATTAACTATTTCATTGTGGTATAAGTTTTTTCAGTTTGCAACAAGTATATCTGTTTACAATTGTTTTTAAACAAACAATTCAGATTATCTAATATGTCTCCTAATCTTATATCAAGAATTTAGGATTGCAAAAACATGGAAATTTTAGCACTGCCCTCTCTCTAATAGCATATTTTCCAGCAATCTGAAAATGGAGGATGGTATTAAGTAATGTGAAGCCTTTGAACATAAGATAATTAGATAAACTAACTACTTGGAACATGAATGGCTGAGGCATGGTATTCCCCGAACTCTTCTTTACCCTTTGATGTCCCATTACCAATTGTGACACCGAAGTTGGAGCCACATGGATGGTCGAAGATTTATTTGGTGATGCAAAGAGTGGTTTTGGGTTATATGGATTTGTTATGTTCTGTTATGGCTAAATTCATTATTTGTTGATTTTTTTTATTATTTATGTGCATCTACGGAGGGTAGATAGGGCAGATGCTCATGGTTTGTCATCGAATAGTAGGATAAAGCTACATAAGCTTAAAGATTTCAATGGGTTTGTTTGTTTCAATTTTTTCCAATCTCTCTGTTTGTTTGCAAGTGTGATATTATGGTGATTCTAGTGAATTCTCAATCTGTATGTCTGTTCTCATTCAATAAAGGCTGCTTTGGTGCTTTTTGCTGAATTATTTCGCCTTCACTAAAACAAGAAATAAGGGTTGTTTTGTGTTGTCATGAAATAAGAAATAGGGGCTATTTTGGTGCTTTTTTTGCTGAATTTTTTCTGTTAATGAAACAAGAAATAGGGGTTATTTTGTGTTTTCATGACACAAGAAATAGGGGCTGTTTCATTGCTTTTTTTTTTGATGAATTTTTGCTGCTGTAATGAAACAAGAAGTAGGGGGGTTTGTTTTGTGCTGTCATGAAACAAGAAACAAGGGCTGTTTTGTGAGTTTGTTGTTTGAGTTGCATACTTTTTTATGTGCTAACATATATACTAATATCTTCACCTTGGGATAATATTGGATCATTGTGCATAGTTCACTTTCCTTGACTTTGGTTGTTGAGATTTCTTTTTCCTATTGTGCTTTAATCAATACAAGTAAAAAAGAGCATGTAAGATATGATTTCATTTATATACTAATGAAGGAAATACCACTAATGTCGCTTGTAGAATAATAAGAGATTTGTATATTTCATGAGTTCCTTTATCTGATTTTCTGTTTATGTTTTCTATTTGAGTTTCTTAACTCCCTCTGTTTTATTATTTTGGATATTTATGAGTATTCATGTCCAGTTTGTGGGGTTAAAGTGGAATTTTTATAACAATGGAAGTATCTCAAGAGTCAAGACCAATGATCTTTGTCAAGTCCCTCCAGATGGTGGGCTAATCTTAGACTTGCTCCTTTTAAAACAAGTAATGTTGCACTGTTATTTAAATTTGAGATTTCTGTGAAGTTCTGTATTGATTGTTCTTTCTATTTTATTTTGATCTGGTCAGTGTGTTTATCGTGTTTGCAACGTTAATTTGATTTGTATTTGTTGTTCTCATCAACCTGCTCGGGTCAAAAAGAGGAGAGGTCCATACAACGTACCACATTATAAACCAATGCAGAGGCCTCATTCGGGATTCTAGGTGGGAAGTCTGGGTTTGACACATCTGAAGATAAACAAACCAAGCTGCTGATATTGTAGAAATTTGGTCTTTTAATTTCGAAGAATATTTTGTTGAGTTTTGAAGTATTTCAGATTGTATCCACGGACTCGTGTATTCAAACCCGATGCATGGCACATATTATCTTAAATATATAATAATATATCGGTATTATAAAATATTTTCATTCCAAAAATTTCCAATAATCAAATTCGTTCATCGAGAAATAAGTAAGAAATTATAATGTTTGTCACTAATAAAATTTGGAATTTGCCATAATTTTCCAAGTAAAAGTAACGACCAAAATGATATTTCCTCTCTAATGGTTATTTCTATGACAAAAATATTCCTCTTAAAACATGATTATATGGCGAGGAATTTAAACTTTTCTCAATAATTATTTTGAGTCAATTTATCTATTTTCACCCAATCCAACAACGACGAAATGATATTTCCTCGCCGATTCACATATTTAGTAACAAACTTTTTCCTCGACAAATACTTTTAGCGAGGAATTAACATCTCTATCACTAGTAAATTTGGCGGGGAATTTATTGTTTTCTCGTTAGCCAATTTTAGTACTTTCATCTATTTTCACCCAACCCAATAGAGATGAAAATGAAATTTCCTCGTTGATTAATATGTTTAGCGACAAATTATTTCCTCGAGAAATGCATACTTTTAGCGAGAAACTACAATATTTATCGCTCATAAATTTGGCGTATTTTACATAATTTACACCAAACATATAACGACAAAATATGAAATTCCTCGATGATTCTATTTTTAGCGATGAAAATATTTCTCAATAAAAGCTCCATGTTCGTCACTATTTTCCTTATGCTTTAGATGACCACATTGTGACAACAATTAGCGACGAATAAAAAAAACTGTCGCTAAATGTCACTTTTAGCAAGGAATATAGGTTGCTCAATAAAGTTCAGGTGCCTTTTAACGAGGAGCGGACATGTTCGTCGCCAAAGACCACATTTACCAACGAAAAATAATTCATCGCTAAAATTTTGGTCGCTAATACGCATTTTTGTTGTAGTGATATATATATATATATATATATATATATATATATATATATATATATATATATATATAGGAATTGAATTCGGTGAAAACCTCAAATTGGGGTAAAAACCGTGAAAACTACTTCATAGATTGGTTTATTTGAAACATGTTCTAAAAACCTCAATCACACGGTAACTTTATAACTCGGTTCAACCTAAAAACCGTGCTGAAAACTACAATTTTAAAATAACACATGACTTTATAGTTCGGTCAAGCCTAAAAATCGTGCTAAAAAACTCATATTTTAAAATTATATTGTGACTTTATAGATCGGTTTTATTTAGAACCGGGCTAAAATTTATGACTTTATAGATCGATTCTATTCATAACCGGACTATAAAGCAAGTGAACTGGGCTAAAAAGCCGGTCCTCATGGGTTTTTACCGTAATTTTGGTTTTCACCAGAGCGCACCCTTATATATATATATATCGGATACAATTCGGGTGTCGGGTTCGGGTCTAATCGGGTCGGGTTTATTCGGGCATTATTTTATCGGATTCGGGTCGGGTTTATTCGGGCATTATGTGATGACAATTCGGGTCTAATCGGGTTCGGGTCGGGTTTATTCGGGCATTATTTTATCGGATACCATCGGGTTTTTGGGTCCTATTTGGTTCGGGCAAATCAGGTTTCGGTCTAAACGAGTTTAGGTGAATCGGGTGTTGGTCTAAACGGGTTCGGGTGAATCGGGTTTCAGTCTAAGCGGGTTTGGGTGCATCGGATTTTGGTCACAACGGTTTTGGTTGAATTGAGTTCAGTCAAATCGAACCTGCAAGAATCATATTGGATAAAACAAATCAATTTTTTTTACCTATGAGATATTTTTCCTTCTATATAGATTAAGCTAATGTTGATCAATTCTTAATCAATACTACATTCGTCAAAAAAAAAATGAAAGTTTTCTCACTTTTTATAATATTTTTTTTAAAAGTCAAAATCATATAAAATATTATTTTTTTAATATTAATTTCATACTTATTACTCATAACTACGAAATTATAAAAAGGTTAAAAAAATTGATATTTATATAGTTTGGGCGTCTTAAAAAATGCTAAAAAGTTACTTTTTTTAATGAAGGGAGTACAAAACTAGATTTAATTATACTATATGCATTATAATATTACTATCCATTATTAAGTAATCAAATACTTAGGTTGTTTTAAGTATTTTAGGGAAAATGCTAAGATTTTGGTTGATTTCGGATATAATCGGGTTCGGGTTATTTCGGGTGGTCGGGTATAATCGAGTTCGGGTTCTTACTGGGTTCGGATTGCTTTCGGGTTCGGGCTTAACTTGAATCGGGTCGGTCGGTCTCAGATCCAAACTTTTTTTTTTTCAATTATTCGGGTGTCGGACGGGTTCGGGTCGGATCAATCGGATCGGTTTTCTCGGGTCGGGTATTGCCAGCTCTCTCTCTCTCTCTCTCTCTCTCTCTCTCTCTCTCTCTCTCTCTCTCTATATATATATATATATATATATATATATATATATATATATATATATATATATATATATATATATAGGGAAGCTTTAAAATGTAAAATATCCTTAGGGTGTAAAATTGCTTAAGGTGTAAAATTTTGGTTTTTAGTGTAAAACCGGACACGGGTCGAGTTTTAAAAAAATGAACCAGGCCTAGACCGGTTCAAAGAAAAAAAACACAAAACCTTCTCCTCCAGACGATCTGGACTAAAGAAGCGAAGATATGGAAGAGCCACAATGAAGGCGCGATCTGCGAGAGAGAGAGAGAGAGAGAGAGAGAGAGAGGACCGAGGGCGACAGAGATGGAGAGGGAGAGGAGAGATCGAGTTCTTCAAGGAGACATCCGTGTCTTCTCCGATGATCTTGTCCTCGTCTTCATCAATATCTTCATCTTAATCGCAGATCTGCACACCACCGCTACAGCTTCACCGCTGCCGCCCGCTGATAGGGTTAAGCTCATCCTCAGCCAACATCAACGCCCCTTCCTCCGCCTCCGCGTCAAGGCTCGTGGCTGCAACGGCCTCTCCTATACCCTCTCAATTACGCAGGTTCGATCCTCTCTCTCTCTCTCTCTCTCTCTCTCTCTCTCTCTCTCTCTCTCTCTCTCTCTCTCTCTCTCTCTCTCTCCCCATTAGAGATCTCTTGGAGTTCTTCAGAATGTAAGCGAAAGCTTCACCTTTATTGCTTGATTTTTCTTCGATTTGAAGTGTTGTGCTTTGAATTTTCTTTCAAATTGGAAATCTCACTTTTTGATTCATAATGTGATTAATTTTGGTGTGTCTGTTGCGCCTTGAGCCTCTGAGAATGAGTTTAGGTTTCATGTTATGATTTTGTGGCTATTGATGTGCGAATCGCTTTGAATTAAGAATTTCTGTGAACCTTGAAGGTTCGGATTTAGTGATTTCTTATGATCCTTGAAGAATGTCTTTGTTTGATCCCTAATTCTGCGAAAGGGAATTCTCGAACTTCATAACGTGTGTCGTGTGGATTGGTTAGCCGGGAGAGATATTCAGATTTTTAATGTTATTTGTAGTTTAATCTTGTGGACTATTTGCTGATCTTTTGCTCAATTTGTTTGTTCTGATTCTGCCTTTCTTAATTTTGTACAAGTATGTATTTTGGTCATTCAACAAATGGAGAAGAACACAAACGAGATGGAGATGGCGAGAACCCCGGCGCGATTCTCATCGAGTTAGCCCCTCCCTTCACCCTAATTTAATTTGCGATCTCGTGAATTCGATTGCTGCATACTGCTGCAGTTGTTACTGCATCTTAGGGCCCCCCTGTACTGGTATGTGTCTTTGCAGATTGTGTGTTATCTTCACTTGACAATCTTTAGTATTCTTGCACATTTCAATCACATTTTTACTTCTCAATTTCATTTCAATTGTTATCGGTTTCACAACCTCGCTGGTTCTCTAATTTTGGAATAATTCAATTCAGATTTAGGTTTGATGTGTTGGTCACTTTATTTGCTTAATTTGTGTCTCTTTTTGCTAGTTTCTGTAGGGTATGTTTAATTAATTTGGGGTAGGAAACCGAGTTTTGTATTGGAAGGTGGTTAATTAGGGTATTGGATTGTGGTGTAAAGAGATGCAGTGTTGAATAGTTTGGGGCAGGAGGTATGTTTAGTTAGTGAATTTGTGTCTCTTGATGCTCTTGATAGGTGCTAGATTGGTGTGACTCCTAGTCCGATGACTCCTAGTTCTCTTTGATTTAGGGAAATCAGATGGCACATTGTCTATTTTATTTTAGAAATGATAATCAGAGTTTATTAATGCCTGATTCATAAAAGACAAACACTACTTATTTGCTTGATTCTTACAACTATGATAGATATTTTTGGCCTATTAGCTCAATTGGTAGAGCGATGTGCGTAATGCACAAACATGTGGGTTCGAATCCCACATAGGTTACATAATAGCTAAGAACACATCAATCCCAAATTGTTAAGCATGCACATTATAATCTTAGTTATGCACTTTTTAACCTTAATTATGCACTTTTTAACCTTAAGTATGCACTTTAATTTAAAATTGTTATACGTAAAAAAATCGATTTCCAACTCATATGTATCAACCTAAATTATGCCAGAGGTGAACCCAAACTCTCAAAAGTAAAAAAAAAAACAAAATTAAAACATCGATTTCAAAAGTACATCTTTTGTCTTATTCATGCACATTATGATCTTACTTTTGCACAATTGTATTCTAAATCTGCACAATTATATCTTACTTTTGCACAATTGTAATTTAAATTTGCACAATTGTATCCTACTTGTGCACACTTGTATTCTAAATGTGCACATTACAATTTTATTTTTGCACTTTATATTCTTATATTTGCACTTTAAAGTTGCACAAATGCACTTCACAGTTGCACAAATGCACTTCACAGTTGCACAAATGCACTTCACAGTTGCACAAATGCACTTCACAGTTGCACAAAAGCACTTCACATCTGCACAAATGCGCTTCACATCTGCACAAATGCACTTCACAGTTGCACAAATGCACATTATAATTTTATTTTTGCACCTTATACTATTCACGAAGAGAAACATAATAAGAGATACCACATAGATAGCCTATACGGGGTTTGAACCCGCATCTTTGTGTGTAGGCACATTGCTCTCCCATTTTGAGCTAATAGGCTTTAGTGCAAAACTTCAAAAGGCTTAAGTAGGGCAATGTGGAAAAGATAAACAAAGACTATTATATAGTTAGATCAAGTATCCCTGAAGAGAAACAAAAGGACCCTGTAGAGCAACTGAAGCATGAAGCAGCTGCTATGGAAGAACCATTGCAGAATGTGGACAATGACAACAACGAAAATGGTACTGGTTGCAACATTGAGCAAGAGCAAGAGGAAAAAAGTTCAATGGATGCCAGCGGCTAGAAGGATGTTGTGGCTACTGAAGCTAAAGAGAGCAGCAACCAGGTTCATATAGAGTCGAAGGCTTGAATCGTTGTTATATTTACCCTCCTGCCCATGATGTTCTAATCTGTCCTGTAAAACACCAGTTACATGTGCTCTTTTGGGTAACCGATGTTAGTGTTACTGTTAATTGTAAGACTTTGTACACACATGTAGAGTAGTTGCGGTAGCTTGTTCTGTTTGAGACTAGCTGTATTTTACCCTGCATTGTAACACCATTTCACCTTGTGAATGATTATGTGAATGTAACATGTAACTTGCGTGCTACTATGTATACTATTCGATTCAGTCCCTGTTTGTTTGGATGTTGAGGAATTTTATTGCGGTAATGTCTGAAATAAGCATAAACTTTATTCACATTGGCCAAAATCACACATGTATCTTGAAATGTTCAAGTGAAGCTCATGATTTACAGCTTATGTTGGATACATAGGCCTCAATTTTCGGCGAAATTTAAAACAACAAAAACTCTTACTGGTTTGCTATAAATCACGCACTAAACAATTTCCATGTTTAATTCTCGTCTCATTCAATCAATGAGCAAC